>OZ024712.1:13680686-13849245 GCA_964016945.1 Microplitis deprimator
ATCATCGTTAAAAAATATTTTCATAATTTGATTCACAAACTCCAAGAAATGTTTAAAATCCAGCACGTTGTTGTTATATAATTCCCACGCTCTATTCAGAATTTCTTGTTTTAATAAATACTCAGGTCGTCGTGATCTTCGCACAGGACGAGCAATCATTAATGATTGTAACTCTATTACAGTTCTGGTATTATAACGTATATCGTGTAGAAATTTCGCGACGGAGACGCGGAACCGTCCAATATAGCGTATGCGGTCGCCCACGCGTGATAAATAAACAATAATAAATAATAATAAATAATAATGAATGATATAAATTACTGAGATCAAATAAAACAATAATAATAAATAATTAGTATGCCTGAACCAGCTCCTCAGGCTGGGTTAGTGCACGCAGGCGCCAGACCGTTTATTTAAAACGGACAAAATTTATTCAGGGGGAATTTACGAGGGAAAATCCGAGCAAGCGATCCGTAACAAGGCGGATAAAACACACGAGTGAAACAATAAATTAACAGATAATAGAAAAATTGTAAATAAACAACCAATAATTACATATAAATAATAAATAAGAGTAGAAAAAAATAAATGGAAAATAGTAGGAAAAAGATCCAGAGAAATAAATATTAAGGTTTCCCCGACAGCTGTTGGTTTCCGGTTGCTTATATTTTAAACAATAAAAATATAATAATGTTTCACAACATATATAAATAATAAATTTTCCTCACCACTGGGGTGACTTCTTATCATACAAAATCAATACAACCTATTTAAACTTAATACTTATAATCAATTTAAGAAGATAATAATATAATTCAATTTTGGTTAATAAGAATAAAGATATTAATTTTAATTCATGTAATATATCTCTCACACCTTTGAGAGAGAGAAAGATACGGAATTTTTAATGCTCACACACAACCAAATCATAAATTTTCTTTTTGTATATAATAATTAATAGTAAGTACAATAATAATCTATGACCACTGGGGTATATAAATCAAAATGAAAAAAATAAAGTTACTTAATTATTTTAAATAATAATAAATATAAATAATAATATCTCAAAGATTATTTTAAGTAATAATATTATTTAATTAATATTATTCAGGAATTTTTCACCCGAATGATGATGTCAGTACTTGAGGAATTTACTCAAGTACTGCATGCGCTCTATAGATATATATACTATAGGTATATATATATGTATACCGGCGACGTCCCACTACGTCGTATATCTTTTTATACGTATATATATATATTTATATAAAAATATCCGGATACTGTACACAATATGACAAAAATTATTATTTAACAAGAATTATTTATAATTTTCCCATGTATCATTCAGTGATATTAATATATTTATTAATTATACTCTCCGCGGCGACCAACAACTACCGGGGGAGGTTATCACGTGAAAAATATTATCCGACGAAAGAAATACAAAGTACTTACTCGTAGATCTCCAATTATCAACCAAATGATATAAAAGAATTAAAGTATACACTTTATTCACCCGGTGAATATTAATAACAGAACTTTTTGATAAATAACACTACTCGTTATCAGCAATAATAATTGACAGCGTCCGTACACAACAATAGCCCGTAACTTTCTGATTTAATTATCCTATTCTCCACCTGTTGGTCGCTCACGTGGCGCAATAATCGCCCTAATTACTATTATGATTATTTTTCTCTAGCCCTGGGCTAGTTTTTAAATTAAAATATAAAATATAAAGATAATTTTTCCACCCCTGAATGATACATGAATAATTATTCTAATGTATGTACTATTTACTCATAATATGTTCCTAATTTTATCTTATCCCATAAATTAAATAATAATTAGTTCATATCATCAAATTCGTGTCAACAAAGTATTGATTTTCCCCCTACTCGGTGGTCAATACTTTTCACCAATACATCAATGACATCAAATTATCGGATGACAAGTTTGACCAAAAAGATAATATAAACAGTATTTGGGGCATAATGTGGCACTCGATTATGCATCCCAAATGTTTCAAAATCCTAAACAAAAAACTTAAACTAACAAAAATCAATGGTTTATATTTTTAAATTATAAAAATAAATTAATTTCATACACGTGCTCACTCACACGTTGCGCGCATGCGCTAGTATCGCGAACGGACTGCTGTCTCAGCCGGCGGAATGGCGGAATGCCCGCGCAACGATTCAAATTCAAACTTACAAATTAAAATATTTAAACTTACAACTAATTAAAATTAAATAATTTGAATAGTTACGTGACAGTATATAACTTCATAAGACTTTCTAAAAATTAAAAAATTTTTTTGTAACATTAATATATTTTATTAGAATTCTTGAAAACTATAAGACTATTCCATATTTATTTTTAATATTATGAAACTCAGGGTAGGATAGATTTTTTTTAAATTAAAAAAAGAATATTAAGCTAGAAGAAAAACTATTCGACTGTCGCCTGTATAATTCCAAATTCGTGGATGAACACCAAACTCCGTATTTAATCGACGATTGTTTGCTTCAACAGGGTTATTAGTTTTTTCATTACAGCCAAAGACAGAAAAGTTTGCTGGTTTTATAATCTTTATCCAATAAGATCGATAATATATTAAAAAGATTCGAAAAACAGGATAAAATGCGCTGTAGGTTACAATCAACCAATCAAATGCATGAGACACTTGATGAGCCGGAAGTAAAGCTAAACCAATAATTTTTATGAAAAAATCTTTTCCATCATCCCAATCATTTAATCTAGTCATCAAACCTATTTTTTCAGCTTTTTTTATCAGTGCCTGCAAAATTTTACACATTTTTCATAAAGAGAAAAAGTACAATTATATAATGAACTTAAATTAAATTAAAGTTATTGAATGTATGCATAGTTACTTGTACATAATGAAAATAGCAACCCTTTATGACAGCATTTGGATAGAATTGACGAAGTACACTTCTTAAGCCAATTTCAAAATCTGTTGTTATAGATAGTACTTCAAGGTCCGGTGTTATTTGCCTAAAATAATTTATGACTGCGACATAACAAGGTTTTGTTTTATTGGACATCATGCTCCAAGCTACTGGAAGTACCTAAAATTGAAAAAAGTCTTAAATAATAATAACAAAGAGTAAATAAAGGTTGTTCGAAAACAAAAATGAATTTGATTGGAAAAAAAGTTTACAGTATCATCAAAAGATAGCATTAAAGTAAGAAACTGGTAAATTTTCCGACTTGGCTCTCGTGGGCAAATTTTGTAAGTTGCATCTACATACATATGTACATTTCGAAAATTTTGCAACAAATTTGCATCAACAAATATTGTCGCTAAGGATCCATCAGTTCCATTAATATTAAAAACAGTTAACTGACTTTCATTTGAAAAAAATGAACTTTTCCATCGTTGGGAATTTAATCGCATCACATATTCTTCCATCGTCTTCGGAACCGGAGAACCGTTGTTCTTGCGCCATGTTTGCATTGTCTTTACAATGTTGTTATATGGTACTAGAGTAGATGCACGTGGGTGGCTGTAAAAATAACATGATCATTGGTAAAATTATATCATATGAGTGTTACTGTTATTTTGTAATTGTGTTCAAGTACTATTAATAAAATTATTCTTATGCATCTTCAATATTAAATAATAAATGTTATATATATATATAAGATTATATTTTTGTGCTGTCAAATTATGATCTTATTTGTTGATTTAATAAAATTTTTTTTTTAAACCAATGAAAACACAGTAGCTCATAGAATTACAAAAAAAAAAAATTTGATAATTATTTATTCACGGAAAGTTAAAGTTATTGTTTACTCATAAAATAACATTATTAAAAATTATTGTAACACATTTGACGATACTAATTATTTTTTTTTTTTTTTTTTTTTTTTTTTTTTTAAATTGGATATTTTGGTACATACCTTATGCTTACTTCATTATAAACTATACGCAAATCACGATTGCTCGATGTTATCGCTAGATAAAGTTCTCGTTTAAATTTATAAATCAAATGATGATTATAATTTCTGCTATGATTATGATTTTGGGTCAATAATACTCTCGACTCTCCAATCTTAATTCCTCGAACTGGACATTTAATTCGATTGTTTTCAAGACACTCAACATAACTATCAAAATAAATAGATTAATTAATCTAAACTAGCACAATATATATAAAATAAAAAATTAATGGTAGTAAAACATGAGGCATTTATTCATATCCAATAACTTATAATATATGATACTCATAAGTATCATAGTTCGAACTGAAAAATAAAAAAGTAAATCTTACTTACGGAGCATCATAATTATTTAATTTTCCAGTTAGTGAATAACAATATCCATCAAAAAGTATTGGTACTAATTTATTATGTTTTTTCGGACCAAATTGAAACATTTTTATTCAAGATATTTAAGATTATTTTGCGTAATGACAATAAAATTGACTACGTCTTTAAATCACGACAGGCAGTGCGAGATCAGTTTCTCCATCAGTAAGAGCTCTATATTACCTACAAGACTGGAATATACATATATATATATATATATATATATATATATATATATATATATATCTATATACATATATATATCTATATACATATATATGTATATGTATATAAGCCAACGTATGTTAAACATGACAACTGAATGTATTATTATATATATTTGCACATTTATTAATAGTCATTTTTTTTATTGAATTCTTAAGACAGAAATCTAAAAAATGTTAATTACCTGGATAATTTTATTATTTGTGATGTGTATCGACAAAGGTAAGTAACCAAATTTTATATCTTTCTTCAATGATACTTGCTTAATAAATTAGCGTCATTATATATTGTTACGAGAGTAAACAAATGCCGATCGGCTTTTGTTTCTTTCTAGAATAATTTTATTTTATTTAGTTTATAAACAATTGAAATGCTATTTATTAAGCATTCGTCCATGTCCATTATTGTTAATCGTCGCACGGATGAAATTTACTATCTTCATATTTATTCAGTTCGAACACAAAGTGAAATCTTATTAATTAGAATTACTAAATTTATGATTTAATGGCAGGTATTATCAGGAAAAATGGATACTCGTATTTTATTGAGCATACTGTCGGTGATCGAAAGTATGTGTAACATTTTATTTAATAAACTTTTTGATTGCTCATTTTTCATAACAATATTAGCTGATAATAATACACACTTTATCAACGAGTGTGAATGTAGCAGACGTCAGACAAATTTAAAAATATAAATATATAGAGGAAATAATTAAAAAAATAAAATTTACAAAAAATGCGCTTATTAATTTTCAAATTTTTTAAATGCACACTTTTTAAAAATTTTATTTTATTAATTATTTACTCTATTTACTTATAAGTTTAAATTTGTATGATGTCTGCTACATTCACACTCACACTTTATCATACAAAAATACATACATACATACATACATACATACATACATACATACATACATACATACATACATACATACATACATACATACATACATACATACATACATACATACATACATACATACATACATACATACATACATACATACATACATACATACATACATACATACATACATACATACATACATACATACATACATACATACATACATACATACATACATACATACATACATACATACATACATACATACATACATACATACATACATACATACATACATACATACATACATACATACATACATACATACATACATACATACATACATACATACATACATACATACATACATACATACATACATACATACATACATACATACATACATACATACATACATACATACATACATACATACATACATACATACATACATACATACATACATACATACATACATACATACATACATACATACATACATACATACATACATACATACATACATACATACATACATACATACATACATACATACATACATACATACATACATACATACATACATACATACATACATACATACATACATACATACATACATACATACATACATACATACATACATACATACATACATACATACATACATACATACATACATACATACATACATACATACATACATACATACATACATACATACATACATACATACATACATACATACATACATACATACATACATACATACATACATACATACATACATACATACATACATACATACATACATACATACATACATACATACATACATACATACATACATACATACATACATACATACATACATACATACATACATACATACATACATACATACATACATACATACATACATACATACATACATACATACATACATACATACATACATACATACATACATACATACATACATACATACATACATACATACATACATACATACATACATACATACATACATACATACATACATACATACATACATACATACATACATACATACATACATACATACATACATACATACATACATACATACATACATACATACATACATACATACATACATACATACATACATACATACATACATACATACATACATACATACATACATACATACATACATACATACATACATACATACATACATACATACATACATACATACATACATACATACATACATACATACATACATACATACATACATACATACATACATACATACATACATACATACATACATACATACATACATACATACATACATACATACATACATACATACATACATACATACATACATACATACATACATACATACATACATACATACATACATACATACATACATACATACATACATACATACATACATACATACATACATACATACATACATACATACATACATACATACATACATACATACATACATACATACATACATACATACATACATACATACATACATACATACATACATACATACATACATACATACATACATACATACATACATACATACATACATACATACATACATACATACATACATACATACATACATACATACATACATACATACATACATACATACATACATACATACATACATACATACATACATACATACATACATACATACATACATACATACATACATACATACATACATACATACATACATACATACATACATACATACATACATACATACATACATACATACATACATACATACATACATACATACATACATACATACATACATACATACATACATACATACATACATACATACATACATACATACATACATACATACATACATACATACATACATACATACATACATACATACATACATACATACATACATACATACATACATACATACATACATACATACATACATACATACATACATACATACATACATACATACATACATACATACATACATACATACATACATACATACATACATACATACATACATACATACATACATACATACATACATACATACATACATACATACATACATACATACATACATACATACATACATACATACATACATACATACATACATACATACATACATACATACATACATACATACATACATACATACATACATACATACATACATACATACATACATACATACATACATACATACATACATACATACATACATACATACATACATACATACATACATACATACATACATACATACATACATACATACATACATACATACATACATACATACATACATACATACATACATACATACATACATACATACATACATACATACATACATACATACATACATACATACATACATACATACATACATACATACATACATACATACATACATACATACATACATACATACATACATACATACATACATACATACATACATACATACATACATACATACATACATACATACATACATACATACATACATACATACATACATACATACATACATACATACATACATACATACATACATACATACATACATACATACATACATACATACATACATACATACATACATACATACATACATACATACATACATACATACATACATACATACATACATACATACATACATACATACATACATACATACATACATACATACATACATACATACATACATACATACATACATACATACATACATACATACATACATACATACATACATACATACATACATACATACATACATACATACATACATACATACATACATACATACATACATACATACATACATACATACATACATACATACATACATACATACATACATACATACATACATACATACATACATACATACATACATACATACATACATACATACATACATACATACATACATACATACATACATACATACATACATACATACATACATACATACATACATACATACATACATACATACATACATACATACATACATACATACATACATACATACATACATACATACATACATACATACATACATACATACATACATACATACATACATACATACATACACATACGTGGATACATAATATATTTTATCAGCTTAATATTTAATTAACTTATGATTATATATTTCAACTACTAAAAATAACTGATTTTTCCACAGATATGTTCACTGCCAACTGAGGTTGACCCAGCGATGTCCGGGTCGGGGAATCAAAGATGAAAATGGTCCCAAAATGTTGAGTCGTGGGCACTAACATGCTGGACGTCTTCAAAGAAACCTGGTGAGGGAAAGATTCAAAAAAGAGTTAATAACAGCAGCAACCCGATCATTCCTACCGTTGCGCCAAGTGTACGGTAAAGTAGCTGCACTGTAAGTTTCCTGTAATAAAATGCAAGTTATTTAAGTAAATAAATAAAAATTAATTTTTATATTTCTTTATAGATTTCGTGAAAATGTTACCGAATTACTACCATTTGAAAGGGTACGAAAGAACATGAGTAATGCCCGTAATCGATTTATTCCTGCTCCTATTCAGACATTTAATGATTTAATTCATTCATTCAATGACCCGACACTTCGTCTTTTACGACGATACTCAATTGGTAATTTAATTGAGGTAGTCAATGTTAATGACGAGGCATTGATTATAGGTGATATCAGATTTATTGGATCATTTGAATTTAATAAGATTTTCATTAGCACAACTACTTCAATACTGCCACAAATCAATGACACTAGTTTATTGACGTACATCGTAGCTAAATACAATTACAATGTAAGTTTTTCTTCTCGCAACTGATGCACTTTTTCGACTTATTTGACTTGCCTTTGACTTTATTAACCTGATTTTGACTGCTATAATTCTTTTGACTTCAAAATTTTTTTTTTCAATTTAGAAATTTAAGTTAAATAAGTTAAATCCAAAACAACGTGACTTTAAGTTGAGTTAGTTGGCGTAAATGGATACTAAGTAAGACAACTTAGTCAAAAGCAAGTCAAAATCAAATGTGTTTTCATATTTTAAAATATCATGTATGCTATCTACTAATATTTATTGATTATAAAATTAATTTTTTGCAGGTTTTTCCAATAATTACTATACTCTGGTCTACTAGAACTCACGAAACTTGTAATGAAGTGATGAATCAAATCAAAAGAGTATTTTTACCTATGGAAAATTTAAATATTTACGCTGACTTTCATTTGAAATCATACATTCAAATTGCGTATCCGGAAGCTCAAGTAATCGGCACTTATGATAGTTTTTGTCGAGTCAGTAAATTTTTTTAATGAATTAAACTTTGATAGAATTCAATATAATAAGTTTAAATTAAATTTATATAATATTTATTTTTATAGATTTTACATCAACAAGCATTAAATTTGGGTATCGATTTACAAAATAAACGTCATACAAAATTTGTTAAACAAACAATGAGCACTATTCTTTTGCCTGGGCATATGGTCTTAGATGCATTTTTACAATCGGTAGAGACATTAAACCCTGCAGTTCGTCGTGATCTTCAGCTGTTCATAAACTACTTTGAAAGTGATTGGATAAGAAACGTTAACTTTGACGCAATAAGTCTGTTTGGTGTTCCACCTGGTATTACAAATGTACCTGTATTAGCTGTAAGAGATTTCCAATACCGCTTAGGAAGAAATCCGACAGCGTGGGATTTAATTAGTAAGTATTGAATGACAATTACTATTTTTGTAGTTTTTGACCCTTGCTTTACCCATACGATCACACCGAATCCTACACCCGATCACTTTTATTGTCTACATCGCCGTAATTTTGTCCTCCCAATATGGTTCTCTTCCATTCGTCGTCTTGATGAGTTTATACCGATAATTATGCCTTTAGTTTATAGTTCTCTGATCATCCTTTCTTATTTTTTATGTTTCTATTAATCTTTTCTCTTTTCTTGTTTACCCTCTTCTAATTTCGATTGAATAATTACTTATTGTTAATATATATATATATATATATATATTTTTTTTTACAGAAAAGTATATATTACTAATGAACTTCGCAAAAAATGATTTGAGAAGATTACATGAAAATCCTGTCGTTGTAATATCTCGTTTTCCGAGAGCTAATAACTTATGCCTTGAGAAACCGTTAGTAGAACGTTTGTAGAGGCTGTTGACACGTGAACAATTGGCTGTAAATGAATTTCTACAGAGAATGGTTCATGTTCAAGATTTATATTACAATGATTTAACTTATACTGCAGAGTTATTATTAGAGGGACAACTAATCGTCAATGTAGAGCAAATAAATGATTTAGTACAAAATGCTGCCATTCAAAATGACGGTAAGAAAGAATTATTTATTAAATATATATGATTCTCTAGTTTCTCTTTAGTGTAGCTCTTTTCATTTAACCTCTTCCTATCCTTCTTTCTTTATTTACTGAGATAAGTTTTTTATTCCTTATTTATCCCTTACTCATTAACGAATATAATGAATTCGGTCTTGTTTAGATCAACCCTCTGCCCCACACCTACTTTTAATCTCAATGCCTTTCTTTTAATATGTATTTTTTTCTTGTTATCCTCAAATTTAATACTATCTCTTTCTGCTAGTATTCTCCCCTATTCATGTTCATTTTCTGTTCTCTTTCATTTTTCCTACTTTCCTTATACGTCCCTTTCATCCACTCACATTTCCTTTACTTGATTTTCCCCACCTCTTCTAGTTCTTCAATCTCTACTCCGGTTAATGATAACTTTTTATTTTCTTGTTATTGATCTATTTTATTTTATTTATTTATTTATTTATTATTTTTTTTTATTAACAGAACTGAATGCTAATCAGCAAGCTGAAGATGCTAATATTCCAGTAGAAAATAATGAGTTGATGGTTTGTTCCCTATGTGATACAAATCCTGTGCGAATTGTTTGTTTGCCGTGCTTACACATCCAAATGTGCCGTCAATGTTCCGAACATGTAAGGGATGCAGCAAATCTTCAAGGGTTAAGAATAAAATGTCTATTTTGCAATGTAGCTGCTAGATTTAGCGAAAGACAATTCCCGATAAACCCCAACAATAATGAGTTTCCATTGATGGTATTTGAATTATGTACTCGCCATCCGATTACCATCGTGTGCTTGCCATGTTTACATATTCGTATGTGTGAACAATGTTGTCAAGAAGCCACAGCTGGTGGAAATAGTAACTGTCCTATTTGCGGCCAACATGCTGAATTTCAAAGAGGATATTTCCCATGAATATACAACAACCATAAATATGTAACAATAAAGTTTTTTACATTTATGTATTAACTTGTACGTGCAAAGCTTGATATTAATTTCAAAATTTTTGAAAATATAGTGACGCAAGCAAATAAGTAATTTGAAAATATTTCGAAAGTTATTTACATAATAAAATAAATAATAATTTTTGTTAATATATATATTATATTGAAAAAAGGGATGGCCGAAGAAAGTAAAGATATTTGGGAAGAATTAGCCGATATACTATCTTTGTAAGCGTCATTTATCGCTAAATAATATTTTTTTGTGATTTTTTAAAAAATTGTACGTTAAAATTAAGTAATTTAGTAATTTTGATGAGTATAAAAAACTAAAGTTATTGCAAGTGTAATTTTAAGCTAAATAATATTTTTTTGTTTATTTATAAAAATTCGTACGTACGAGTAGAGTAAATTAATAATTTTGATGACTATGTTCTTAAAGAACTAAAGTTATTGCAAGTATAATTTTAAGCTAAATAATATTTTTTTGTTTATTTATAAAAATTACTACGTACAAGTTCTGTAATTTAGTAATTTTGATGAGTATGATCTTGAATAACTGATACAATTGTAACGGTCATTTTGGGCTGCATAATATTTTTTTATTTACATTATAATTTGTGCGTGGAAATTAGGTAATTTAATAATTATAATTGATACACGTACATGAGTTACTAATAATCAATAGGAATTATTTAAAGCTAAATTATTTTCCTTTGTTTACGTTATAATTTGTGCGTACAAGTTTGATGATTCAATAATTTGGATGAGTATGATCTTCAATAACTGATACAATTGCAAGCGTAATTTGAGGCCAAATAATATTTTTGTATTATGTATTAACATGTACGTATAAGTTTTTTAATTTAATAAATTTGATAAGTGTGTCCTTTAAATACTCATACTATTATTCACGTCATTTTAAAGCTAAAAAATTTTTTATATGCATTACTTTTTATCTACAAGCTTAACAATTTCATCATGTGGAAATGTACGTCATTTGATAACTGATTTCATACATGGGTTATTCAATCGCCAAAGAATATTCATAAATTCAGGTATTTTTAATTATAAATAAAATTTAAAGAGAAAAAAAATTGTTTATTTCATGATTATTTATTAAAGATAATATATATTTAATTATAATAGTTTATAATTTATTATGAGTTGTAGTTTAATTAATAATATTCATTATCTATAATTTTTGATTATCCTGTTTACATAATTTCATAACAAAAATTAAATTTTTCAATTGAATAGTGCGCTCTCTTTCTCTCTGATCTTCAATTTATATCATCAACTGTGATTGGTAATAACGATCACCCGCTGTGTTCTGAAGGTAGAGTACTTTTATGTTCATTATTTTTTCGAAAAATTTTCCTTCGATCGAATTTTTCATCGTTGTAATTTTTTCTAACGTGGAACGTTTTTTATAGATCAGCAGTTGTAATTAATTTAATTTTACATTAAATCTATTTGAATAATTATTTTACGATCAAAATATGCGTCTGCCGCTTTCCTTTCATGTAAATTACCCTTTAATCTACATTCCGGGAAGGGACGTCTCTGGCTCCCCTCTGTCCAAGTAAAATAAAATTTTGTTAGAGGCCAGCCTAAGCCAGGATCCAACCCGCGATTTCTGGTGGCTGCTGGTAAAAATCGCAAAGAGAAAAAGCGATTTGTCTCAATATATATATATATATATATATATATATATATATTATATATATATATATATATATATATATATATATATATATATATAAGTAAGACCCATTACGAGTATGACAGAGGGATTAACCTTGCCAAGTCTGGTCACACCTAGTATTATAGTCGAATATTAGGGCGCCACTGGAAGATGGACTCGGCCCTCCAGAACCGGATGTTAATGAATTTTTATTATAATTAAATTAATTACTCAGGGTCGGTTGTCAAATTTTTGTGAGAGAGGATAGGAATTATGAAGTAGGCTGAAATAATTATCTTTTAAAGTAACTTTGGTAATTGTTTGGAAGTGGGGTTAACAGGTATTTCAAAAAGCAAAAATCCAAAACCTGGCAAATGGCTTAGGGACCACGTTTAATCCCAAGCATTTGTCGGCGGATTGAAGTTGTTTTTGCTTAAATCGATGTTATATAAGCTTTGATAAACCTTGGTATATAATTAAGGTATAAATTATGCTTAATTTCGAATTTATCTTTGAGATTTTTCAATTCCGTGCTACACTGCACTATTTGACATATTTTTCTTTTCATTCTATGTATTGACTCTTAAGTCAACCAACAAAACTTAAGGTATATGCCTATTTGCCATAATGTTTGTAGTTTCGTCCTAAGTACGTTAACGGACTCGTCAGTAAGGCTATGTTAACGCACTTGCTTTAGACTACATCTCTTACTAGTACGGGCCGGCGTAAAACAGTGTTGTGGGTTTCTGCCAGACACTATACTAGCAACGGAAGGCAGATACCATCCAAACTACTTGCAACAAAATGTTATGTGAGCTGTTGTACACTTTAAAATACTGAAATAACAAAAATATGCTGATTTTCACTATTACAAGAGTTCAAAAATTATTTGTAACTCTTAGATCGACCTTTCTATCACTACCGTCCATCTTACGGTATTATATAAAATTACTTATATTTATTAGAAAAATTTATTTTTGAAAATTCACATGATTTTGTGTTATTTTTGACATTTTTTCACACTTCAATTGCAAGGTTCAGATAGATATCTGGTGTTAGAGACATAAACTCATACAAAAATTTAATCCTCCGTGTAGCTGAACACGTGGAAAAAGTTTAATTATGGATCTTTAAGGTGTAAGCACTTGGAATTCTGAAAAATGTGGTTGACCCTGATTCCAAACAATTACCGTAACTTTAAATTTTATTAAATTAAGCACCTTGCTTTTATTTACCTTTAACAATTATTAATTCTTTATGACAAATTAATTACTTATCACAAACTAAATTCTTATGACAAACTAATGCGTCCCCTGAACGTTTTTTTATGACAAACTAATAGCGTCCCCTGAAGGTTTTCTTATAACAAACTAAATTTTATTATCGTCTCCCGGACGTTACGACACCCACACACCCACTAATATATCTCGTCCCTTGGACGTTACCTTAAATATTTTGTCCCCCGGACATTAACCTTAATAGTCAATTAACAAATCGTCCCCTGGACGTTAACCAAATTTTATTTAAAAACCATCCCCTGGATGTACCCTTAATTCTAACTTAATATGTCCACTGGACCTAAATCACAGACACAGTTAACTTTACTTAACACTAGTTGACTCTACTTTAATTTACTGACAATATCTTTTTGACATCATCACTATTTCCTCAATTACTCGTGACTATATTTCCAATAATAAATTTCAATAATAAAATTTCCAATAAAATTTTCCAATATAAAATATAAATTTCCACAATTAATTTATTATGATTTAACTCACTATATTTATTAATTAATTGATTTGCAGTTTTAATTTAATTATTAATTAATTAATTTTACTGACAATTTTCACTATCAATTTTTCTCATAAAATTTTATTCACTGATTTTCCTCAATTTTTACTGACCATTTTCACTAACATTTTTCATAATATTTTATACTCAATTTATTCCTGACAAAATAATCCGTTTTCTCCATTTACAACTAATTACCATAATTTCTAGCGTCTTTACAAATTCTAATTTAATTCATTTAGATACTTTATTGATAATTTGAAATTATTTTTACGACTATAGTTACGACTAGAATTACGGTTCGAGATTGACTAGAATATTCGGCCAGTGAGTTGGCGTCACGCGGCCTGAGTTTACGATTTTACCACACGGAAAATTTGTCTAAAGCGGCCGACAGGCCTGGGATAATTTTATAATCAATAGTGAATTTAATTTCAATTATTTACAGGACTATTTACGCGAAAATTTGTTTTATTCCGGCCGAGAGGCCTCGAATAGAATAAATTTAGGGTACAGACAAAACAGCGGAAATTCGCGGCAAGAGATACGACGGAACGTTCGAGAACAAGAGACGCGGTTTACACGGCCGACAGGCCTGAGCTTTCAAATAAATTACAGAAAGATATTATGTAAATTATTATCATTAATTCGGCCCTCTTATAATTATATTAGAGGCCTTAATTAATTATAAATTTACCTTGAGGAAAATTCCAGCAGCAACTCTTGGAATTTTTAGCCGATGTCCGGCTATTATTATTCACTCTCGTGGTGGCTGGGTTGTCTCTCGCAACTGTCTTTCCTGCTCTCTCTCTCTCTCTCTCTCTCTCTCGTACCCTCAGCTCGTCAATTTTTGTTTTATTGTAATCTGTCAATAATCAGTACGCATTTGTATTTTATAATTGATAATCAATTAATGAAATTATCGGCCTAAAGGCCTGATAACAAAATAGACAGTTAATAAATTAATAAATCATCTCGTTCCACGTGAAGCGGACACAGACGTATATATTTACCTGATAACAATTAAATGCGTCCTGTCGCTATCGCCGTCCAAACAACTCTGCCCGATTTCACGTTCCGCAGTCCCTTATATCACGTTCAACTTTAGTTCACTCCCCCGGAAACCGATTCCCACTTTTCTTAACTTAGGGAAATGACGAACGGACAGGTCTCAGTGATCAATGCGACACCCGGTGACTAGTCGCATCACTAAGTCGCAACTCACGAGGTCGTTTGCCGGTTATCGGCGGAAAACAAAATTTAAATTCAATTTATTTAATTATCTAGGTTTATCAATTTACCCTGTTACAAGAGTAAATGATAAATGATTTATTACGACATACATATCTTACAATTAATTATTTTGCTGAAACATGCGCCAAAAATGTCTTAAATCATTATTATCTAAACATTTAAATGCATCATCGACACCATAAGACAACAATCCCGACGCAACGGGAAAAAGATTATGAAAAACTTTAGTACTTTTTTCCAGTAAATTTTTCCCTGCTTATCCTTTCGAAAAGCGAACTTTTATCGCCGATCCATAAATCGGAAATCATTGTGAAACTTCACCCGAAAATATAAATGTCTTATGATTTCTATTTTTCGTATACACAGCTAACAAATTACTATTTTTGTTCAAAATATTATGAAATGAAATCCCTGAGTTTGGTATTTTTTTCTTTAATCACTTTGGAAATTTCTTGCTCGCATGTTTTTATCTAATCATCAAACAGTTGGAATTCAGCAAGAGAAGACAATAACACATAATTGTTTCTAGATAGAAGTGCATTTCTACTTTTTAATTTTATAATATGTTTAATAATGCGTTTTTTGTTTTCCGAAGTACTGTCTTCAACAAAATCGTTAGCATGAAGACGCATGCGAATACCTTGAGTAGTACGTAGAAGATATTTACGGATAACATGATCATCATGTCAGCATAATTATCTAGAAGAATTTTCAGTTCACTATTATTCGTTGTACTGCCAGATGAAGACACTCTAAAACAATGAGACGCAGAAATTTTGATATGAGAAAGCACTAGAAATAAAAAAAACTAGTGTCTCCATATTTATTTTTAGCATTAATGTCTGCTCCATAGTCTAATAATAATTGCAAAATATCATTGTTGCAAGCAACTACTGCGTAATCGATTGGAGCTGATCCGTTATCATCATATTCATTGATATCCGCACCAGTTTCTAATAATAATAAGACCATTGCCAAGTTGTTTTTCTTGACAGCCGTATGCAGTAAAGACTGATCATATTTTTCTCCAAAATTTTTATACTTAACGATAAGTCTTGCAACCTCAATTTTGTTGTGCTTAACTGCTAACTTAATTAGTGATTTATTATTATGAATATTGTAATAACTTACTGTAGCGCCGCGTTCCAGAAGCATTTTGGAAATTATCGTGTCGTTGTTCATTCCAGCTATCTAAAGAGGTGACAGGACATCACGACCGCTGTTAACTTTGCATTATTCTGCAATAAATATGCCACCATTTCTGAATGATTTTTATCAACGGCAGTAGTAAGTAATGGATACCCATCATTCAGCAATTGACAGAATGATAAACCAAATTCGTCTATATTATCTTTTACTTTTGGCGTATATCCTGTTTTTATTGAACCTATTGTGTCGATATATTTTTCTAAATCATTCATGATTAATTTATTTATGTTTATCCTCCCGGCATTTAATTATTTTTTATTTTATATGATTGAAAACTGCGTGAAACTTACGAACGCAACTATTCTCACCTAATGTAAAGTACTTGTAAATTTAACCAGCGTGACTTCAATAAAATAGAGTGTGAACGCAGACTATTTAAGGCTAATTTTCATGAGTAAATGTAGCGCATGTGAAACAATTTGTAAATTTTAAATAAATGAATTTAATAATTGAAATAATGAAATTTTTAAAAAGGCGGGTACTGATTCTTAAATTGTGATGCACATTTTTAAATTTTGTTCTACTGACATTTTATTTGTTTATGTGAAAATTAAAAATTGACAATCGTCAGCTGACTTACACTCATTATGTTTTTGATCCCATGAAAAAAAAAGTTACATTTGGGTGTTGTCGAGTATCCTAGGTGGCGCTTGCGCATTTTCCGACTGTAAAAAAATTTTTGAAACTATTTAAACTTTTTTAAGCTTTCGAAAATGTAAGAAAAGACAATTAGTAGTTTTCGGTTTTTTTTCGCAACGATTTAATTTACAAATTAGAATATGCAAATTAGCGTAGTAGAAAATTAAAAAAGTGATAGATGCAATTTTTGAAATATTTTTTTTTATAATTATTGTTAAAAAAAAAAACAAAGCTTATAAGATGTCAGCTAACTAGTTTCATAAAAAAACATAACTTCCCGAATTTTTGAAAATTTTCAATTTTCATAGCGAAAGTTAGAAAGTGTTGTAGTTTTTATCCATGTTAATTGGTTTCTGTTATAGAGTGCGTTCCAGTCAGCCTTAAAATTGACCATTTCAAAAATTCATATTTATATTTTTTATATGCAAGACTCCATCCGATACAATAGTAACTAAATAAAAGGATAAAAAAAAAGACTCTATCCTGATTAGTGTGTTAACAAGTTCTAACTGCGTCAAATTTTTTATAAAATTCTCTCTCGTATGTACTAAATAATAGCACATCTAGTAAGGAAACAATACGATGATTTGATACGCTAAAGTGATTATTGGGGAAGTTAAATATCTAAGTTGACAATAAAATGGCTATCAGGATTAGTTCAATCAAAGTAACCCATTATGTATATTATATTTTCAAGTTAATAATGATTGTAGCGTTTAACATTATTTTAAACTTTATTTATAAATATTTAATTATATTTTTTCATGAACTTTCAACCTTTCTATGGTGATTTATGGCCATACGCCGATCTTGTACCGTGCTTATATTTCTATAATTTTGGCATTGTTGACTAAGATTAGTAAAACCCTTGGGTTTTTTCTCACTTAAAATGCGTCTCTTTTTTTAATCCCCAATAAAACAATTTAGATATTTCTACTTCAAACTTTCTTAATTTTAAATAACATTTTGAGAACATCTGTTACTTCTTCTATTCTACGAATATTTTCGTACAATCTTTAAGATTCTCCTTCATACTCCCATAATAATACATGCCCTGTGGAAAAGCTCTCATAAATTCTGATAAGATATTGAATATTTTTTATAAGAATCTATAAGCTTTGAAAATATCTATGAGATTTAAAAAAATTCTCATATGAATTCTTATGAGAATCTATGAGTCAAAGCTTTTAATGTTTTCCTATCATGATTTCCGTACTAGATTTTTAGAAGAATGAGTAAGATTTTTCAATTTATGAGATTTTGTGACTCGAATTCCGCCAACGATTATAAGATTGAATAAGTACTTTCACTTCTATAAGATTATTACAGTTTATTCTAATGTATCTTCAATAAGAATTGATCAGGCGAATTCCGATGTTATAATACTTACAAAATCTCAATAAGATTATTTTTTTATACGAAATTTTTAGAATTTATAAGTTTTAATAAAAGTTATCCTAGGAGATAATATCTTATTGAATATCATAAAATATTTATCATATTTTATGAGAAAATATTTAACAAGTATTTCTTAGAAATTTTATGAGACTGAATCAGGAATCACATGGACAAATGCAGACCTTTTTCTCATAAAAATTTTATGAGAATTAGTAAGAAAATCTATAATCGAATTAACTTGTAAAAACTTAAAAGATTTAATTTTAATTTAAAAGCTATGTGATTTATGAGTTTTTGTAAGTTTTAGTTAGAAGGCTATTACTTATAAAATATTATGGAGTACTTATGAGATTTTATAAATAATTTCCATTCACATAAAATATTAATTTTATCAGATGCATTCAAAAATGATTGCTTAATTGTATTTTTTTTTTATAAGAATTTACACCAAAAATACTAATATAATCACTTTTTCTTGTACTTTGAATATTTTAACTGTTCGGAGATATGGAGAAGGGGAAAGTCACCGGTGCTAGGCAGCAGCAGCGGGAGTAGTTCAGTGCTCGCCACGAGATCGCGCCTACGATTTGTAGTGTCCCTGTTAGGACATTTATTTCAGAAGTGTTATATTCCAAATTTCAATACAATTTTGTTCAAGTACTCTTCTGTCATTTGATAGAGCGACAAGTACCTTTTTGGATTGTACTATATTATATCCTATAATACATCATGACTTTAATATTTAATAATAATGTTTACTTGAGTAATTTTTGATGAATAAATAAACTGACTCAATTTCATAGATTTTTCGGGAATAGATTGCTAAGGATTTTCTGCGTAAATACTCATACAAATATTCTTGAGTATACATAATAAAAACTTTTTGAATTCATGCTAAAAAGTTCAATAATTTAGCATATAAACCTTAATCAATACTAAAGAAATTGTAACTTAATTAATTTCATAAATTTTTTCGTTACTATATGGAAAATTACTGTACTCACATTGATTAATCAGTATCAAATCTTATATGATTACTTCAGAAATCGTCTCATACAATCTTATTCATTTCCAAAATCTACGCAATTATAAACTTTACATTTTTCGAAAACTTATAAATACTTATAATCACAAAATTACAGCTTCTGTTTCTTATAGATTCTGATCATTTAAATGAGAATTTAAAAAAAAATTTTTTTTTGATGCACCATCTATGAGAAAATAATTGTATAAGAATTTTTGAGATTTTTCGCGGACAAATACTGATCGTTTTCTTATAGCCAATTTTTTTATGAGATTTTATAAGACGTTTTCCACAGGGTGACCAATACTTTTTACTTAAACAAAATCAACCACACCTTTTCTGCCCTTTCCTATTTTTACTAAGTACACTGAGAATTTCTGTCGAAAAACTTAAGTGAAAAATCGACACACTTCGAACTTAGAACTGGAAATCGCCGGTCTTGGACTATCCGTTGATCTATATATCAATATCCAACAATCTATATCTATCCATCTATATCTATTTGGTAAAAACGAGTGTATCAATTAATTAAGTTTATTAACGAGTTATCAATAAGTTCAAGTATAACAATTTATAATTATATAATTCAAATAAGTGTGTTTTTTTATCAATTCAAAATATAACAGTAACTATTAAGTAAAATTCAAAATCAATTTATTTACAAATACCCTCACTCTATTAATTTGTAGTTCGGGAAATAAAACAATGATCCATGAGCATGTATACTACTGTAATGTAACACTCGATATCTCATATAGTATATGAGAGCAGTGCTACCACCATGACAAATGTCGAAAAGAAGACAATTATGTAAAAAAATTCGTTAGATCACAAAACGTTGGCGAGCATGTTTCAATAGCGTATATTATTATTTATTAATTTAGTTTATTAATGATTCACTGGCAAACCAATCCAATTCAAATATTTTATTGTGATATTTCGCTAGCCCCTCAGTGCTAGCATCTTCAGACTCACTGTTAATATACATATTTTTTTTAATACAATTTAATCTTAATATTAACTAATTTATTTATTTTGAACTTACAATATTGAATGTGGAAAATTTTATGATTTTATACTTTTAATTTATAACAATTTTATTAATTTTTGATCTGGAAACAATATATATATTTTAGAAAGCACGTGTTATATAGAGGTTATTTTATATTTTATACCTTATTTTATGTGATATTGTTATGAGCATGATTTTTTTCTTCTTTTTCTTTTTCATTTTAATTTAGTATTTTATCTTTTTAATGATTTTTTAACTATTGTTATTTCATTATGTGACACTTTAAGTTATAATGTTGTAACTTTAATAGTTACTTTTATAATGTGATATTTTTGGTTATTTGTAATGATTGGTAATAGTTTTTTTTTGTAGGTAATTGTAATTATATTTGTATCAGTTTTAGATAATGTAACTATTGTCGATAATATAGTTTTTTATTGTAGATAATTGTAATTTAATTTATATCAGTTTTAAATTATATAACTATTGTTAGTATCATGTTGACTATTATAATTAATTTATTACTGTTTTTGTTTGATCAGGTTGTTATATGATTCATTTAGATTTTCTGTATCTTTTCTTTTGTTAACTCTATTATTGTCCTTTTCTATATATATTGATTCCAAGATTAATCTTTTTCTATAATTTGATTCTATTTCTAAGATTTTAACTTGATCATAATCAAAGTTATGGTTTTTATTTATTCTATGTACTGTTAGCATGTTATGTTTGCTTGGACTAAGTTTAATATTGTTTTTATGTTCATTAATTCTAGTTTTAAGCCATCTTTTAGTTTGGCCAACATAACATTTTTCACAGTTCATACAATTTACTTTATATATACAGTCTGATTTTTCTAAATAATTAATAGGATCCTTTCCACTATTATAAAATTTTTTTAAACTATTTTCAATTTTAAAAGTTACTGGGATTTTGTATTTTTTAAATATGTTCCTTATAAAATTATTCAAATTATCATCACGTGGAAAACTGATAGTTTTTGTAATTACTATTGAAAATATTGACTAGTTTTTTTATTTTTAATTTTTGTGCATATATAAATTCTAATCTATCATTGTGATCAAGAGATCTTTTTATATCTGAATCTAAATCACGTAAAACACATAAATAAAAATTAATAATTTAAAAAATAAACAACCTATTTATAACAATTTATCAAATTACAACAACAATAGACTCGATGAAAAAATAGATAAAATAAATAACAAATCGTTAATTAACTTAAGTCAAATACAAATTCTTGAAAAAATTACCAAAATATTGCAATTAGGTCCTAAACACAGTTTAGAATATGACAAAGAATCCTTTCCACTATATAAATTTATAACCAGTTTTGAATCTAAAATTCATTTAATTGATAAAGATAAAAGAATATCAGAAAGAAACAAATTCATAAACAAATTATCGAACACATTTTACAGTTATAATTCTAATATTTCAAACGCATACCACATAAAATCCTTTCTTAAAAACAACAAAAATATAATGATAACCAGAGCCGACAAAGGCAACTCAACAGTTATTTTAGACAAAATAGAATACAAAAATAAAGTAATTGAGATGTTAAAAGATACAACAACTTATGAGCAAGTAATATTTAAAAATTACAATAACATTTCAGAAAAAAGTAACAAAGATCTAATAAACAAATGGGAAAAAAAATCATACATTACATCTGATACTAGAAACAATTTAATAACGCACAAAAGCAATGTACCTAGAGCTTATGCTCTACCTAAGATACATAAATCTAATATACCTTATAGATTAATTGTATCTTCTATTAATGGGCCCACTTACAATCTTAGTAAATGGTTAGCAAAATTGTTAAATTGTTGCAAAAATAAATACGATTATAACATAAAAAATAGTTTTGAATTTAGTAAATTTATTAAAAACAATAGAATTATTTCAAAAAACTTCGAAATATGCTCATTAGATGTAGTATCATTATTCACGAATGTGTCAGTAGAATTGGTGATAAACATAATCATAAGTTATTGGACAGAAATAAAAAATAAAATACCGTTACCACAAAATGAATTCATTACCGGTTTAAGATTATGTTTAAATAATACATACTTCAGTTTCGATAATAAAATCTATAAACAAATATTTGGGGCCCCAATGGGCTCTCCATTATCCCCAATTAATGCAGATATTCTTATGGATAGATTAATTTTCATTAGTTTAAAAAACATAAAATTCGAAATAGTTTTTATTAAAAAATATGTAGATGACTTGTTATTGTGTTTACCAAAAGATTATATTGATACACTCGTGGAAATATTTAACAATTACCATAAAAGGATACAATTTACAATAGAAAGAGAAAATAAAGATAATAAAATTAGTTATTTAGATACAATTATAATTAGAAATAATCAAACTT
The DNA here is from genome assembly GCA_964016945.1 of Microplitis deprimator. Taxonomy (NCBI): domain Eukaryota; kingdom Metazoa; phylum Arthropoda; class Insecta; order Hymenoptera; family Braconidae; genus Microplitis; species Microplitis deprimator. The sequence goes on from OZ024712.1 coordinate 13,704,896, forward strand.
TAGAAATAAACTGGTACCAAAAACCAACATGGTCAGGTAGATATTTAAACTATTATTCATATCATCCAATTTCACAAAAAATAGGCATCATATATCATCTAATAGATAAAGTTTTTTATCTTGCAGATGAAAAATACAAACAAGAAAATTTAAAATTAATTAAAAACGCTTTAATAGACAATAATTATCCAATAGAATTCATTAAAAAATATTGCAATAAAAGATGGAAAAAACTAGTAGATAAAAAAAACAATAAAATTAACAACAGCAACATAACAAATAATCTAGATATGTCTAAAACTATCAGTTTTCCACGTGATGATAATTTGAATAATTTTATAAGGAACATATTTAAAAAATACAAAATCCCAGTAACTTTTAAAATTGAAAATAGTTTAAAAAAATTTTATAATAGTGGAAAGGATCCTATTAATTATTTAGAAAAATCAGACTGTATATATAAAGTAAATTGTATGAACTGTGAAAAATGTTATGTTGGCCAAACTAAAAGATGGCTTAAAACTAGAATTAATGAACATAAAAACAATATTAAACTTAGTCCAAGCAAACATAACATGCTAACAGTACATAGAATAAATAAAAACCATAACTTTGATTATGATCAAGTTAAAATCTTAGAAATAGAATCAAATTATAGAAAAAGATTAATCTTGGAATCAATATATATAGAAAAGGACAATAATAGAGTTAACAAAAGAAAAGATACAGAAAATCTAAATGAATCATATAACAACCTGATCAAACAAAAACAGTAATAAATTAATTATAATAGTCAACATGATACTAACAATAGTTATATAATTTAAAACTGATATAAATTAAATTACAATTATCTACAATAAAAAACTATATTATCGACAATAGTTACATTATCTAAAACTGATACAAATATAATTACAATTACCTACAAAAAAAAACTATTACCAATCATTACAAATAACCAAAAATATCACATTATAAAAGTAACTATTAAAGTTACAACATTATAACTTAAAGTGTCACATAATGAAATAACAATAGTTAAAAAATCATTAAAAAGATAAAATACTAAATTAAAATGAAAAAGAAAAAGAAGAAAAAAATCATGCTCATAACAATATCACATAAAATAAGGTATAAAATATAAAATAACCTCTATATAACACGTGCTTTCTAAAATATATATATTGTTTCCAGATCAAAAATTAATAAAATTGTTATAAATTAAAAGTATAAAATCATAAAATTTTCCACATTCAATATTGTAAGTTCAAAATAAATAAATTAGTTAATATTAAGATTAAATTGTATTAAAAAAAATATGTATATTAACAGTGAGTCTGAAGATGCTAGCACTGAGGGGCTAGCGAAATATCACAATAAAATATTTGAATTGGATTGGTTTGCCAGTGAATCATTAATAAACTAAATTAGATACACCAATCAAAGGATGTATGAATGCAATAACATTCATATATATCAAAATAACCAACTAATAAATAATTATTTATCAATCACTAATTGTTAGAAAAAGAACTAATCTAGTAAAATATATGTATTATAATTTATACTTTTGAAAGTTATTTATGGCTTAAATGAATATTTTATGGCAATTGAAAATTTGGAGCTGTCTAAACGGGGTCTGTCTACAAAATAGAGACATGGCAGGCTTGCGCTTTACACTCACACACATACGTGTGTTTGAACGTCTTCTTGGCGCGAGACACTGCCGTGTCTCCGAATGAAGTTATTCGATCCACATGCTTTTTAAACGGAGACTTAGATGCTCGAGAGAAAGTACTTGAAATTAAATTTAAACGCTGAAATTTTTGAGGGAATTTTTTTTTTAACATAAACACTAAAATTTTCTTGTGTCAGCAAAATGAAAAAAAATTTTTAAATACCTAAATTTTTGCAAATTCTCGTATATACTTTAAATGTAATTTAAAAATATGAGAAAAATATCCAAGAATATATAAAAAAAATATAAGTATGATGAAACAAAAAAAAAAATTAATAAAATCTTTCATATAGATAAAAAATATATACCATATAAGAAAATATTCTTCATTCATATTTTATATATATTTCTATATTTTTCACGTAAACTTTTTGTGTTTTTAACTTCCCGCTAAGAAAATTGCAAATTTTAAAAAATTCGGAAAGTTAATGGTTTCACCCCGATCTGTAAAAATCGAAATTCCAATAGATGTCGACGTTTTGAGGTTCTAGGAAGCTATTCTGACTAAATTCAAGATGATGTCCGAGTGTACGTAAGTATGTAAATATCTATAACTTTTGAACGGATGAACCGATTTTGATCGTCAAGGTGTCATTCGATGCGGTTTGTCAATATCTCGAAGCTGGAAAAAAATGAGCTTGATCGGTGCGGCTCGTTCGGAGATATTCCAAAAGTAATTTTTTTTCAAAAATTTTTTTTTCGGATAACTTTTAACGGGCTCAATGGATTGATTCCAAAATCAACTGGGCTCTGAAACTGCATAAACCGCGTCGAATGCCACCTCAACCATCAGAATCGGTTAATTCTTTCAAGAGATACCGTTGTCGAAAGAATTAAAAAAAAAAAAATTTTTTTAGTATTTTTGAAATTTCTCAAAAACGATTCGATAAATAAATTTCAAAGTCTAATCAGTTGTTGAACTCAATAAAACGCGTCGATTGCCACCTTAACCATCTCAATCGCTTTATTATTTCGAGAGATATCGTTTGAGAAAAAATGGTAAAAAACGTTTTTTTTTCGAAAACAAAGACATCCAAAGTATTTTAGAGCTCGAAGAGCTCGAAAATGTATCCACAACAGTTTTTCGAGCTCTAGGAGCTCGAGAACGGCAAGAAGTTTTGAGGCTGGCCCGCAGGGTCAACTGACAGACCGATTTTTTTTATAGGAAAAAACCTATATTGTACATATTTTAAAATGCTTTTTTCACAAGTTTTTTTCATAGGGAATGGCTCAAACAAACTTCGACACTATGTGATAATTTCAGTATACAGCAACTCCTGCTATTCTAAGACTGTGGTTATACGTCAGATGCCCAGATGTGCTTCTTCGGGCCTAAGTAGACCGTCATAAAAATACTATGAGAAACTTCCAACAAATCTAAAGCCAATTAAGTTATAAAATATTGTAGGTAAATTTTATTGTCTAAGAATGAACTGGAATACATTTGATGCTTTCTCGACTCCCGAGAAAAAAACACGTACCGTTTTATTTCTAACATAAACCATTCATTTCTAAAATATAGATATCCGAATAGTAAAAAACTTACGAATAACGATATTAGTCATTCACACTGTTTATTAATCAGTTCAGGCATTACATATCGAGAAAACTTTATTCTCGAATTGCATAACTGTTATTTGTTCCTTGTGTTGGGTTTCACAGTTTAAATGGAAAGATTGAAAGAATAACGTGATATAGATGCATACTCGGCAAACTGATTTCACAAATTAAAATCATTTTTTCAACCAACTTCATTCGTCTTTGTATAAAAAAAAAAAAAAGAAATGAAAAAATGCAATCCACGTCCGTAATATATAAGATTTTCGGAAGCATGTAATGTTCTATGACCGTATTTTACCGTAAAAAAATGTCGATAAATTTGTCGTAAATTTTTAATTTTATTTACTTACTCAGAGTTGTACGTTAGAAAAAATCACCCTACAAACAAAATGAGTAGAGTGCTTTAGAGATAATTTTCGATTATACATAAGACTTCAAATAAATTTGTTACGGTTTATGAACATAAATAAATTAAGCAAAACATGAAACGAAAGTAGAGTATGTATTATGATATAAATATCATCGATTTATTTATGCACTTAACTGATTTAAATTATAATATTTTTTGCAATAATTCAAAAATTATTTATAAATATAATATAATAGCTTCAGGTGGGAAAATTTTCTTTTTATCATTCATGCGATATAAGTGCTATCTTAGCACACGCTGTTTTGTTCGCCAAATAGCTGTTTGCCCATTTAACTGTTTCCACGACATTTGTGTGCGTTATACGATTACCTGCGTGCGACAAGTTTACTTATCGCACGCAAATTTACTGCGTCGCATGCAGATTATCGTATAACGTACAAAAATGTTGCGGTAATAGTTGAATCAGCAAAAAGCTACTTGGGGAATAAAACAGCGAGCACTAAAATAGTTATCACGATTGGAGATCGTAATGGGCGTAGGTACGAGATTTCGTATAAAAGTATTGAATAAAAGGGTACTTACATTGATCAAGGTCCAGTTCGTATGCCCGGCTACCGTTAACCAAATGCTCAGTTTATTCTATTTATATTTAGATCGCGCCTACACAATATTGATATTAACCCAAAATGATTTCCAATTCATGATGTGACCGATTATTTTTCACAATCAAACGTCGAGCGGTAAACGTAAGATTGTGTACCCCCTACTGTGAACTATCGGTCTGAGCGGCTAGACAGGTAGTAAAATAAGGGATAAAGGAAGGTGGGCTGCCGAAAAGCCTCGCGTAGCTAGTATCTCGTTGTTAAAGTAAAATTGTCTGAGAAATAATGTTTTTCAATTGTTTTATGTTAACGAGTATTTATTTATTGAGGACTAAATATTCTCAAAATACAAAAGAGTTACAAATGACAATATATAAAATAGTAGATATGAAAGTAAATGTTTCATGCATATGTTTGACAATTTTTCGAAGTAAATTTAGAAAATATTAAATAATGGTTACAATGTTTTAAAACTTACCCTAAACAGGTTTTTAGTGAGGTGTAAGGACTGTCAGCAGTAACACAGGACACTTATTCACAACGCGTTCTCGCGGTTAATTAATATGACTCTAATTTATCGGTTTATTTATTTATTTAGTATACTTTTGTTGTATCAATCTAAATGTATATACGTGTCCAAAAAAATAAAATGAATGTCTTCGCGCTTCTCGCGGTAAAATAATTTTAAATGTATTCAAATTCTTCGCTTTTTCGCGATAAAAATAAAATATAAATTTGTTTATAAAATCTTCGCGTATTTTCGCTGTAAAATATTATCCAAAATCTTCGCGTATTTTCACGGTAAAATATTATTCAAAATCTTCGCATCTATCGCGGTAAAAGATTCTTTGATTCTTCACGTTTCTCGTGGTATAATTCAATTTTAAAATAAAATGAAATTAATTGGAATTCATCTTATTAAAAATAAGATGAAGATAATCAACGGTACCGGTGCTTCGAATTGATATTAATTCACGATTTACAACGATCAAGGTCCGGTTCGTATGCCCAGCTACCGTTAACCGAATGCTCAATCGAGATATCAATCCTCTAGCCACGAACACCGTCAAGTGTCCGGAGTTCAGTATGGTTCAGAGTTTGATTCCCAAAAGAACTGATGAGCTAAAGTCCATGGTCTTTTTATATGGTCTTCACATATGAAAAGTGGTGGTAACTTGTTTCCTATACGAGAAGACTCGGACTCGCCCGAAAGTTCTAGGCCCATGCACACGTGTGATCCCTGGGAAATAGATTTTGACTATTAAGTGGGCCGATGACCTGGCGCCACTCTGCCGCCAAGGAAACCATAAATTTGGTGGTTTCCATTAGCTTTCTTTAATTTCCAAGAATCACATGCAGGTGCACACGAGTTGGGTGGTCTATAGTTTTAAGATGAAAAATCAAAGAAAAGATTACCGTTCTATGCTTAGATTATTAAATGGGAACGGATACATAAATTTTAAAAGTACGTTAAGAGAAAATGACGAAATTTAGAGAATAAGAGAAATCTATGGTACATGTATTCCATTAGTACCTTTCCTACTTAGGCCAGTACGACTTAATTGTCAACGCTCAGGGAGGTATATTTTTCCCGTACGATTGCTGGGGTCAGTAAGTCGGGCGTCATAAAAAAAAAAAAGGTCTAATTGCAAGAGACCTCAAGTTCTCACGTACTAGGTGGACGGATATTCTCTTATGCGATCTATTCTACTGATTTTACCTGTTAATTATTATATATAAACAAAAACTGAAGGTCTATTCGGAATGCATCGGGTTTTTGTGTTACCACCTGTGTCTTTACTGTATTCTGACTATGTCGCCATAATTCTTGAGAAAAATTATTTTCTCATGTATGTATTTCTTTACAAAATTTCAAAAACTTATTTTAGCGACTTGTAAGGATACGAGTTGAACGTATCAGCCGTGACACCTCCCCAGCTAAGATTAGTCATCGTCCCTAAGGACTTACAATTTATACGTTAGTTGAAATGTATACTTAAAATCAAGATCAGTTCGAAGAGTGTCCTTGCAGGTTGGTAGTAATAAAGATTGGCAGATAGGAAAAAGGTTTTCTATGGTCAAATTTTAATTGATCTTATAAGTGGATGAGAGTTGTGTAGGCGAGTAAATGAAGATTGGTGAAGCCAATCCGGTGAACTGATATCTTTCGAAGTATTATTCTCGATGTTGATTGGTGACTGTTCGGGGTGGTGGTGTTTTTGGTTTTGAATCGTTATCTTGGTATTTTGGATATAAAAAGGTGACTGGTGGTGCTTTTAATATCAGTCCTCATTGAGTTTATTCAAACGCATTCTCAAGATGAGCTATATTCCAGTCGATGCTTCCGAAATCAAAAACTGACGTGTGGGTAACAGTTGAAGATCCTGTTTTCCTCTGTTTCTCATTGGTGTCATATGAGGACGTGGAATGGGTCGTCTTCGCGGCTCCGGACGTTGTTCCCATAATTTACGGTGAACCGTTAACCTTCCTTGAGGTAAGCTGGACAAACTTAAGTTACGATTATTTATTATTCTTATCCTTTTCGTACCTCAAAAGAAAAATTTTTTTCTTAGTGGTTTCTTTAATTGGGCGAAGAAGAGGCAAAGTATTTATTGTCTCTGGCTGCGTCGGCAACCATGGTCGACCTTCATCTGGTCTATTCAAGAGTGAGAGAGAGGCGGTTGAACCAGCTAAACAACGAGATCTTGCAGTATTCGGGTCCGGAGTTGGACCTGTTGTTTGGGCGTGATCCCGGATTACCACCTCCGTCATTGATTGTATCAGGTGACCCCTTGATGTTGGTTGATGGTTGTCGTTTGGCCTCGGATAGATGGTTGGAAAAAGGAACAATTGTAAGATTGGATTGACCTGTATATTATTGGGAAAATAAAGTTTGCATTTGCTTTTAAATTTTATTGACTTACTCAAACTGATCCTTTCCCTTAACTTAAGATTAAAATAGTGTTAGTATTATCATTTTTAGACTTATTAATAGTTAAGTAGATATATATATATATATATATATATATATATATATATATATATATATATATATATATGTCTTTATGAATTTGAGTAAATAAGTTTAGCGATTCTATACCCGACGAGTTCAAGCAATACGGCAAGTGCTACCGTCCTTGGGTAGAGCCGGATTGATCGAAGCGCCAAGTTTACAATTAACATCTATGGCTTAAGAAAAATTTTAAAACTATATAAAAAAAATTGTCCTTCTTAAGATTTCCATCGTCGTTTTTGGATTCGTTGACAAATTTCCTGTAGGTGGAGTTTTTACCCTTTTTTTTTTTCGTTTTCTTACGTGGGGGTGGTAGACGGGGTCTAGGTGGATTGTCGAAAATCTTTTGGTTGCACAGTTCTCTCCAAATCTTTGTAGTGAACAGTTCTCTAGTGACACGGAAGATGAAACGTTTTGCTCTCGATAATGGTGATGTGCCGGTCTCGATAGACTTGGTGTCCGACGAGGAAGATGAGAGGTTTCGACCTGACAGTGGTGATGGTGCGTGGTCGGATGCTGAGACAGTGGTTGATGAGGCCCTGCCTCCCCAAATAGATCGTGGAAGTGGTGCTGCATCTCCTTCGCTGCTAATGGACGTGGGCGATGCCGTTGAAGATGCAGAAGAAGGTGAAGAAGGCGTTGAAGAAGAAGGTGATGGGAATGAAGGAGGGGATGAAGAGGAAAGCGACAGTGAAGAAGATGAGGAGGATTCCAGTGAAGAGGAAACTTAAGAAAGTGAAGAAGATCAAGGAGAAATCGAGGAGGGTGAAGTGAATGGTGGTGAGGAAGTGGAGCAAGAGGGATAAGTGCGAGTTGATGAAGGAGAAGAGGTGGCAGTTGTCGATGACGGCGGTGAGCTGTCTTCCGAGTCGGAGGATGATGATGATATCTTCGTCGTCTCCGAGACATCTGACGACTGGGGCTTTGGGTCTGTTTTCTTGGGAAATACTGTGGAATGGGTAGACGCGGTAGAGGACGATGGCTTCTTATGTGGTGGTGATGAGACGGCCTCGTCAAGATCAGCTTCTATATGCAGTGACAGATATGAATACTGCGTTGATTGTTCTGGTCATCGTATTCTACGTGATTTCGGGCTGGATTCTGCGCGGTCTCCAGAGAATCCTGAAGATCGTGGTGTTCCAGTGGGGACTTCAGAGAGTCGACGGCTTTCTGAAGTTACACCACCAGGGACAATGAGGTGCCAGGCAGTTGCGGACATGCGGATGGAGGAACAGCAGGCGGCGGACATGTATCGTCGTGCAGTTTCCGAGCTTGAGGGTCTTGAGCTGTTGCGGCTAGGATTTATCCAGTTGGGATGGGTAGGCGATGACCCATTTGCAGCGTTGCCTTTCCTAGATCCAATACTGGTGCTGTTACACCCTTTGGCTCCAGAGGGGACGGAGTGGGCGTATCACGTCCTACCTTGGCGGGATAGGGGTCAAAGGACCAACACTTCTTTTCTCCTGGTAAGTTTAAAGAAAATTTTATACTTCAAAATAAAAGGAGAAATTGTTTTCAATAAACAAAATTTTTTTTGTTTTTAGCAATTCTGCAAGATGGACGTGAAGGATTTACGGGAGACTCTGGCAGAGGCCCCGCTGAGAGTATTCCAGGCTGTCCTGGAATTTGTCAAGAAGAACCGGGAAGAAGGTCCGGTGTTCTTCGATGGAAGCTCCGATGAAGAACCCCTTACATAACTTACATATCATTATTATTATTAAAATTTTTATATGTATTTTATTTTTCTCTTTTGTATATTATCATATAATAAAGTAAAATGATTATTTATTTCCATGGTTATTATTAATAGTTATAATTCCCTCTCCCAATTTTTTTTTTTTTTTTAAATTTTTTTATTTTTATATATATATATATATATTTATTATTATTATTATTATTATTATTATTATTATTATTATTATTATTATTATTATTATTATTATTATTATTATTATTATTATTAATATTATTATTATTATTATTATTATTATTATTAATATTATTATTATTATTATTATTATTAATATTAATATTATTTCTTTTTAAGTTAAATGCTCAGGGGGTTATCCCCGGTAGTCCGACTCTACCGAGGGCCTCAACTGAGCGCCAAATCATTACTGCTGCGATGCTTCATCAACAAGATGATTAGCATGCGCAGCAGGCCAAGTTTCGTTGCCTAAGTAGACGGAGGGATCCGAGAATTACAGCCTTTTGCATCCTCGATGCCAAAAACTCAACTTGCGATGAGCAAGTTGGGATTTTAGCCAATGCAGATACAAAATTCTGTTTCATCCCTCCTAGGACGCCAACAATGAGTACAACAAGCTTGACACGGTAGCCTGGGTAAAGTTTGCCAATTTCAAACAGGAGATCCTGATATATTTCGTGTTTGTGCTCTTCTTTAACCGTGATGTTATATTCAGCTGGAGCTGAAAACTCAATAACATAAATGTTACGAGCGGTTTTATCAAAGAGCACAATATCAGGTTTATTATGATCTATTTTCCGCGTTGTTGCGAATGGCACGTTCCAATAAATACGGCAACGGTCATTCTCAACAACTTGCGGAATATCTCCTGGCAAATAAGGCAGCACTGGTGTTTTATCGATACCGTGCGTATGTCTAAGGTGGTAATAAAGTACTCGCAGAGCAGCATTGTGACGCTGGACGTATGCACTTCTTGCCAGCACAGGACATGCTGACAAGAGATGCATAAGCGTCTCAGGATGCTGTTTACACACCCTACACAATGTGTCGGGTAGCTGCATCTGGAGCACTTTTGCACGGTATTCGAGAGTGTTAATTATTATTATTATTATTATTATTATTATTATTATTATTATTATTATTATTATTATTATTATTATTATTATTATTATTATTATTATTATTATTATTATTATTATTATTATTATTATTATTATTATTATTATTATTATTATTTGTATATTTATATATATATATATATATATACGTATTTTTTTTTTCTTTTCCTTTATTTAATTAGTCTGTCGTCAAGTAGGAATGATTTTCCCAATTGATTCATTCTATCGCGTCACCTATTCTGAAATGACAGATTTATGCTCTTTCCCTTTTATTAGTGTCCTTTCTCTCTTTTCTGTTATTTACCCTTTTGTTGGTAATGGTTGTCGCGTATTTGGTCTAGGAAGGTTTGGCAACGTAACCCTTCCCATTTCGTTTGTAGGTGTCTCGTTCTGTCGTATCTTCCGTTGTGATCTAGGGGTGCCGTAAATCACTTCATCAGGTTGGTTGTAATGTTTAAAGGTAATCGGCATCGAGTAAGTCGTTTCAGGTATGATTGTCTGAAGCTCTTCTCTCTCTATGGGTGTATATTTCGTGTTCAGTCTCTTCTTGAAATACAACCACATGACAACGAAAAGTTAGGTAGTTGTGACGGCTTAAGCGGCAACGAGTCCATACAAAATGTAAGAATGGTCGACTTGCGTTGTTGACAATATTCGAGTATTTTGTATTTCTCCCGTTACACTGGCAAGTGTATAATCGTAGGATAATCTTCCTATGTTAGCAGAGACGTAAGCGGCGTTACCTGGGTCGTTGATATCACCGGCACACAAAAAAAATTAAGCAGAATGTGCATTTGACCGGACCTACCTACGGGTACGTATTTTGGTCCGCTGAATCCGAATTCGAGGTCAGTTTGACTCCTACATCCCCAAAATTTCGAGAAAACTTCGAAAAACCGTAAAAATGATGAAAATCGGCAGTTTTAATGATAAAAAAAATTTTTTGGAACTAAACTAAGCGTGATTTTCATGTATTTTGATCCGCTAAATATGAATCGAAACTTTATTGAGACCAAGAGCCATTTTAAGTGTAAAAAAATCACACAAACCCTTCAAAATTCCGAAAAAATATAGTTTTCATGATAAAAAAACTTTTTCTGGTCCAATTCAGATAAAATTTTATCTTTTCATGTCTTCAATTCGCATCTTAATTTTTTCAGTCTATTCACCCTCTAAAGCTGGAAAAATTCGAAAAAATTGTAAAAATTACCATTCATAACAGAAAAAAAATTGATTGAACATGATTTAATGTCTAAAATAAATACTCTATAACGTAGATATATCTAATAACTAGAAATCTGTGAAATACACAAGACATGAAAAGATAGAAAGAAATGATTTTTACGAATCCTAAACTTTCCTTTGTTTGTATCGCTCTTTTTTATCCTCAAATTATCTTCGTAGTGGATTCCTCTTTCGTTTACGATTTTCTTCGGGTACTGCTCTTTTTAACATTCAACAAAAATCTGCCATTATGTTAACACTCCAATTTCCTTGGTATTTACTCTCCATTTCACTAATGTCTTGGTGAAAACGTTCTCCCTGTTCTTCACTATAGTCTCCACAATTGTCAGGGAAGTGGTCAAGATAAGAATCTGAAAAGTGTAATTTGAGATTCATTAAACAACCCAAATTTTTGTAGTTTTCCAGCAATGCGTCAACTAAAGTGCTGTTATCCTCACCTGTTATTTCCCAAAAAGTTTTGTGAAACATTTTTGAAGCTTATCCAAGCTGCTTTTTCTGTGTCGTTCATTGTTTCTTCAAAATTTGCATCCTGAAGTAAAGATCGTATTTGGGGTCCATCGAAAATTCCCTCTTTCAATTTCGCATCACTTATTGCAGGGAACTTTTCTGTCAAGTATGCAAAACAATCACCATCTTTATTCAGAGCTTTCACGTACTGTTTTATGAGTCCCAACTTGATATGTAGTGGTGGCAGCAAATATTTGGAAGGCTGAGTTAAGGGTGGTCGTATAACGTTATGGGAACCTGGATTCAATGCAGATCTTGATGGCCAATCTTTTTTGACATAGTGATTTTTGCGGTCTCTGCTATCAAACGAACATAAATAGCAAGGATATTTGGTGAATCCCGATTGCTGACCTAAAAGAAGTGTTGCGATTTTGAGATCTCCACAAATTTTCCAGTTATGCTCTGAATATTTTATTTTTCCTAATATAATCTGTAAATTTTCATAAGTTTCTTTCAGTTTTGTCGATTGAGCTATTGGAATCGGCGCAAATTCATTACCAATATGAAGCAAAACAGCTTTAAGACTTCGTTTCGATGAATCGATAAAAAGTCTCCACTCATCGTCCTTATACGTGTTCGGTTTCAATTCATCAACTAAAGCTTCAACATCTGAACAGTATACCACCGAATTTTGATCGTCGTTCATAAAAAATTTCCGGAATTTTCTTTCCCTATTTCGATAGAATGTCACTGATACACTTTTAGCCAACAAATGTTTTTCTTTCAACCTTGACACAAGTAATTCAGCTCCATCTTTCGGTAAAGCCAAGTCTCGAACCAGATCATTAAGTTCTTCTCGTCTATACGTTTTAGGGTCTTTTGTTTTTCCGCCAGGTAAGTACTCTTCATCTTCTGAATGTTCTCATTCCGAACTTTTTTCAACTAGCGTATCGTCTTCTACTACATCCATTTCTTCAACCGTATTAACTGCCTTGCCAACTTCTATTTTTTGTGGCTTAATATCTGATGAAACATTGGCGTATACAATTTTCTTTTTTGTATTCCAGGTGAACCCGGAAGTATCTGTCATACAGAAATAACAATTCTGTAAACCAGTTGGTGAAGACCATATCATTGGTATTGTGAATTTCAAGTTGTCCTGTTTCTTGTTTTTTTCCCACCGGATTAACATCATGTTACATCGACTACAAATCGTATGTGGAACCCATGCTGAATCCAAATTAGCAATTTGGAGACCAAAACATTCTTCATAAATTTGTTTGATCTTATCAGATAACGATCTTCGATTCCTTTCCAAATTGTATTCTCCACAAATGTAACAAAATGAATCAGGACTTTTATTACACAGATGAGAATTACTTATTGTAATAGTATACTCTCCAGTAGCCAAGTTTTCCACTTCTGAAGAGCTGTAGTCGCTTGATGACGACGCTTCCGAGCCTGCTTTCTCACCCTGACCAGACGCCGATACTGGGGCTCCGACTCCCTGCATCGTAAAGTACTTATCACTTGTACCTGCCATGACGGCACACACGCCGTTAACCCAGGGACTCTGCCAGATGATTCTGTTGCCCACCGTCACCACGTGGAGGTGCCCTGGTTACAGGCACAAGCAATTAAGTCTTCAGAAGTCAAAAACGAGAGTAAAAAAACCAAAAAAATTACTTTTTTCGAAATTTTGGAGGGTTTGTGTGATTTTTTTACATTTAAAACGGCTCGTGGTCTCAATAAAGTTTCGATTCATGTTCAGCGAATCAAAATACATGAAAATTACGCTTAGTTTAGTTCCAAAAAATTTTTTTTATCATTAAAACTGCCGATTTTCATCATTTTTACGGTTTTTCGAAGTTTTCTCGAAATTTTGAGGGTGTAGGGGTCAAACAGACCTCGAATTCAGATTCAGCGGACCAAAATACGTACCCGTAGGTAGGTCCGGTCAAATGCACATTCTACTTAATTTTTTTTATGTGCCGGTGTAATTATTGATGGTTTTCATGGAATTACTTAATTTTTGCCACTTATTTTGATTTAATTATATTTTACATTTTGGATGGATCCTAATGATTTATACGACGGGTTTAAAGTCGTTGTCGTAATATTTTAAGCCACAACGTAACTGCTTGGTATTCGAGTTATTTAATGAAATTACTTGAGCTTGGTACACAAAGTCTTGAGATGCCATGGCTTAGAAGTGATTGTTGTGCAGTCACAATTTATACTGATTTATATTTTTTATTAAAACTTACATACCCAATATGAAAGAGAGTGAGAGGGGTGATAGACCAGAGGTCTGATTTTCTGGAGGGTGTAAACTAATGGAGGTGGAAATAAACAATTTAGAATTTGAGTACTTTATTTTATAGTTATATTTCATTTGACTGCAGTAGTTTTACTGAAAAATGTATGATTTAGACCTATCGCTCGGGCAGCGGTACATAAATTTAAAAATTTTTTTTAGGAACTAAAACGCTTCAAAATTAGAAAACAAAAAATTTCAAAAGTGTTTTATAAAAGTGTTATCGAAGAAATACTTGATTTTAAAAATGTTAATGTAAATACTGAAAAAAAATGTAAATTGTGTGATGATTATTTAAAGAAACCTCATGTGAATCTGTGGAAATTTTCAGCCTTCGTAAGCGAAGATTTAGACTTTTTCAAATTGTGTATTGCGATACCTAGGGTGTGTATACCTGAACGTATGACACAAAAATATTATGAGCACGGCTCTTGGGAAATTAAGTATCACTCACCATCACTTAGAAGCATAGCAAGCACTAGTATCCTTACGAATGCGGATACATTATCTCAAAGAATCGACTTAAAATATATTATTCACTTATTGGAGTTCAGCCCGACTACAAAAGTGTTAGCTTTAAACCCCCCCATTGAATCTTGACTATGAAATCGAAGAAAAAATTGAAGAGATGCAGTTATGTGAATTACAGTGTTGGGGAATAAGCAACTTTATATTGTTGTGGAAAAGAGATAGATTCGGTCAAATGAACAATGTATACCATTAAAAGTTAGAAAACTGGAAATACTCAAGGCATTGGTGAGGGTAAAGAGATAGATTTTCTATAAAGAGCAGGAGGATTCAAAACCTAACAGTCAGTGGTTGTATTTGGAAGTGAGAACTACAGTGTAACGTTATCAAATATTAACGATGTCAAGTAAATTTGGAGCAATGCATCCTCTATTAAATGATGGTTTAGATGAAGAACTCATAGCTATTTGTGAGAAGATTGAGAAGCTGCAACAGCCTGCTATGGAGATGAATAGAGCTAATGTATCTCCAGATTTATTTGAAGTCTCGGGGGAGGATATATTTCCTGCATCTCAGGAAAAATATATGAAAATGAACGGTTTACGTGGAAATTTGTTTCAAATCAGTGAGCAGGGTTCGCTAGCCCATAACTGCACGAAGTTTCAGCGATCTTCATGTGCTGGTAATTACATCAATTAAATTCATATAGTTCTTCATCATATCATTATGTATTAATATTGAGGTTATTTCATTGTTGAAAACAGAGAATATGTGCAACACGCACCGTAGTACTGAGGGAAAAACGTTAGCACAAAAACCTGATGTTTACGAAATCTTAAAAAAAATTACTTCAGAGACATTACAAAGAATTAATAGTGAGTTAGAAGCTCACATGAATATTAATCTTGAGTCTGTCTATCAAACGTGGGAGTATAAACGCTCAGGTAATTATAACAAGTTAAAATTTTAAATCTAATTTTGCATAATTTTTATTTTTCATTCTATTTTTCAGATGAGCTCGGTAGGAGAGAACTTCTAGAGGATATAAAGAATGAAGTTGTTTTTGATTTTTTAAAGTCATTTTTTTTAGATGGAAAAGGCTTATACAAGCACTAAATTCATGATTATTATTATTGAAATATTTTTAAAATTTAGATCTCATTATTTTTTATCTGATTTTAGAATATCCCTCTTCATCAACTCCAATCACTCAAAGCCAAGAATCAGCTCTAGTAGCCGTAGCTGAAAAAATTGATGACTTTCAACTTGAAGATTTGACGTTGAGAAAAAGGAAAAAACAACCTCAAAAGCTGAAAATTCGACAGGTCAAAAAAATTGATAAAAAAATAAAAATTTTAAAATACAAAATAAAAAAAAAAACTACGTTAATGTTTAAGTAAAATTGTATAATATTTATAAAACAATAATAATTTGTAACTCGAATTGTATTTTAATTTCAAAAATATATTAAATAACAAAATAATGAAAAATATTACTTACTAATTAACATTTCTTTCAACCCTATTCCCGTCATTAATTTATTTTACTTTAAGTTAACTATAAATATTCTGAGTAGGATAAGTAGAAAAATAGTAGTTTGAAATAACGATCAAAATTATTTACAATTTTTTTCATTTTTTTATTACAAAATCTTAGCCTAAAGAATACATGTTTTATCGTCTACAACTTTGATTATAAATTAACCCTCTTTCAGTTAAATTTGTAAATGGTTTACTTAATTTATTTTTATTTCGCTTTTTTCTATATTTAACAATTTTATTAAACATTCTTAATAAAAGTCGATCGTTCTGTTTTGTGTCTTTATTTAACAGTTTACAAAATGATAATAGGGAGTTGTTATTAGAAATCCAATGAAGTACAACAATACAATATTGACCACAAAAATTAGAAGCAATATCTTGTAGTTGATGTTTATTCCATCTGTAGCTCCTGTAGTTTCTTCCAAGGCGTTGAGTAAATCGGGGGTCACTGGGTGGTCGTCCGAAGCTGTCGAAGTAGATTCCGTATCCATTCTTGTTGACAAAGAATGCAACCCAATGTACTCCTGGTTTTGTGTGGTCATCGGTGTTTGCAATGATTCCATAGGGGCGGGGCCATATCCAAGGGGATTTTGTCAGCTGGATAGACTCCTCCAGTGCAGGCATCAGTATATGGTAGCAGTTTTAATAACTGACGAGTATCTGTAAACCTAACCGTACAGTGTGGTATCTTGCTAAATACTAAATTTTATCTACTACGTCTCTATCTCATATACTTTTTAATTAATCAATTATAATCTACAATAACTTGTCTTGAAGAATCTATTTCTAAAATATTATCGAATTCCAAATATACTACGCAGTTCACATTAACGTCAAGCGTACTAGCAAAACGTGTTTCTATTCTCAAACTTCCAGTTTTTACCAAATTCCAATAAGAAGCTAGATTTGCCGATAGATCAGTTGTTAAATCAAAAGCGTAGAGAGTGTATCCGTGAGTATACTCGATACGTGAAATACAGTTCCCCGTATTTTCAAAATGAACTCCAGTACCACTCAATAATGTATTAAAAGCTTTCACCTCTAAGTAATTATCCCCGTAATTCGGCTGTAACGCTCGGCCCAATAACTGTTTCCCGTCAATGTATAAGGAATGATAGTTTCACAAAAATGTTTGGAAATTGAATGGGTTATGAATTTTTGAGCCATTATATGCTTGATTATCCACAAAAGCAATTATTATTCTTTTAGGTAGCTGACCCAATACAACATTATCAATGGTGTTACCGAGTATACCCTGGGATAAAACAAATGATTTTACTTCAACTCTAGTTAGTGGATACTTTGCTGTCGTTTGACTTAAAGTTCTTGCATGAGCAATCAAAATACTTGGGCTGATTTTCACTCTTCTGACAACTAACATTGCTTCCGAAATCTTGACAATGTAAGTATTTGCACTTCCATCCATAAGACAAAATGCGTTTTTGAGCGGATTAATCGGATTCTCATTTCAACTCTATTAAGCAAAAATTTATCTTGATTAAAAACATCACAATGTAAATGTCCCATCATTTCAAACTCTTTTCCTTTAGACGAATAAGCGATCTGTTCATCTAGACCGGTATTTTTTTTGCTACTACGGCATCTATTTCATCCTGGGTATCCATAGACTATAAAGACATATTTAGATGATTTTTCTTTGCGTCAACTCCATAATTTGAGAGTGTTTCTATGTAAGCCCTATAAGCGTAGGCATTATTGGGCAGGGAAATCATTTTTTGATTGAAAAACACATTTACTTGATTAAACATTGAATGCAAAAAATTATTCGCTGGGCCATCATAATCTTTTTCGTCTACTTTGCCATTAGATTGTATAATTTTTGCTTTCACTTTTATCATAGTATGAGATAAATCAATGTATTTCTCGCCATGTCCAGGTACGACAAATTCTATCAGAGCGTCGTCCGACAAAGATGACATTGGATTGTAATATGTCCATTGGGATTGTTCAATACTTGTTTGTGTAGGCGGTAATGTGAATAAATCTAGTTCTGATTTCGCGCACTCAGCCGAATGTGAATGTAAAAACGACATTTATAATGAAATATATCGTACACGTCACGTTTCTTTCGAGAATTTTTTACTTTACGCACTTTTTTAGTCGATTCTTTCTTCTTCTTAGTGGGTTTCCTTCTTCTTTTTGCTGTTGTTTTTTTAACTTCCCGCTAAGGAAATCAAAGATTTTCAAAAATTTCAAGAAGTTATTGTTTTCACCCCTATTTGCGAAAATGGAAATTCTAACAGATGGCGACGTTTTGAGGTTCTAGGAAGCTATTTTGACTAAATTCAAGATTATGTCTGAGTGTATATATGTACGTACGTACGTACGTACGTACGTAAATATTCTGTAACTTTTGAACAGATAAATCGATTTTAAACGTCAAGGTGTCATTCGACGCGGCTTTTTAATTACTATAAGCACTGGAAATTTGAGCTTAATCGGTAACGTACGTTCGGAGATATTTTGAAAATGAAATTTTTTCAAAAATGTTTTTTTCGGATAACTTTTTACGGGCTCGAAGGATTGATTCTAGAATCAACTGGGCTCTGGAGCTTCATAAACCGCGTCGAATGCCACCTCGACCTTCAAAATCGGTTAATTCTTTCAAGAGATACCGTTGTCGAAAGAATTAAAAAAAAAAATTTTTTTTAGTATTTTTGAAGTTTCTCGAAAATGTATTTCCGACAATGTTTCCGAGCTCAGGGGTCAACTGACAGACCGATTTTTATTACTGTTCCGCTTCTTCACCCTACCAGTTCTGGGAGTCTAATAAATAATTTTGCGTATGCGCTTTCTTTTATATCCAGAGCCCCTCATGATCTCTTCTAATTTTTCTGATGCCTTTCTTTTAAGACGTAATCCCGATTCTGTAAGCCTATGTTCCAATGACTGTTTTAAAGGAATTTGTCCTGTTGTGAAATCACTCAGCACATTAGCACCTGCATGGAGTGAAGATGCCTCCTGCTTAATCTTTAAAAAAGTATTTATATATTCTCCAAATAGTCCGGTAGTATTTTTTTCTTTTGGGTTATAATGTACTATCTGATAGTCCCAAACCTCGTCAATATTTTGAATGACGTAGCCCTTTTCAACCGCCTTACGCAGCTCACATGTCGCCCAGGTACCGTATAGCTCTCTATCACTTTCATTTTCATGCGGACATTCAGTTTGAATTTGATTTCGGCAACAGCTCATACATAGAGGGAAAAATAATTTGCCATTCGCTCTAACAGGTAAAACTGGATGGTATAGACTTCTTAGAGGCAATACTCTGCATTTTATCAGCCCTTGTTTGTTATCAATATTATTATTTGGCGCTATATTTTCACAATCCCCATTTACGTAAACTTTGGGGTGTCCAACCGGAAAAAAACCAGTTTTTAAAACCCAAGGATGTAATGAACATACATCTACATAGCGGATCTTTTCAATATCTTTCGCGGAAGAATTTTTTCTAACATCATAATATGTTTTTACGTTACCAGTACGCCCTCCGAAAAACGCATCGCGTGGATTTAATGGTTTAACTGGCATAGTTTTTGAGCTATCAAGAAATGTCTGTAACTCTACATTATTTTTTTTTTCGAGATTAAACTTACATACCCACATCTCTGTGAGTTCATATCCACATTCTCTAATTTTTGAGGATTGCAATTGCGTACTTTCATACCGTGAATTGGGAGTTGATGATTTCTTGTTTTTATCTTTATTTTTGAATACGGAGCGATCGCGATTATTCTTGAAACATTTTAGACACCCATGCCAGAAACAACCATGGAATTGATACGCATATTTTATACCATTTTCATCCAGTCTATAGCCATCTAATTTTACTCCGTTAGGCGTTTTAATTTCGCGATCACGTAAAGCATGCGTTATTGCGGTACTATTTTTGTGCTCAATCCAAGTAAGCCATTCGATAGCGTCTCGTGATTGTTTATTCCCTAAACGATACTCCATACGCGGTACAATACCGATCTGCTGATCTTTTAAAAAGTTTTTTCTGAAGAATAGCATACAGGTTGATGCAATAGTTGTACACTCTGCAAACGGACAAGCGTTACCACACTTCAAAATTAAATTACGGAATTCACTACATGCTAAGCGTAAAATGCTGACATCCAAGCGGCAATAAAATAAAATTTCTTTCTTAAAATTAAATAAATTATTTTCATTTATTCTCTTTTCATACCAATGTAAAAAAACTTTTTTCTCTATCACACTCATTGAGTCTGGACTATAATACTTTTTGTCAGGCATAGGCCCAATATAGTTTTGATTTTTTGTGGAATCAAATAAATAAGGGAAGTATCCTTTAGTCATTTTATCTGCAAAACCGAAAGCTTTAGGAAACCCCAATAATGCCATTGGTATATAATTTAAACTATCAATGAATTTAATTTTTTTCTTATTCAATTCCATTAATGAAATACTCGTACCATTTATGATGGTATCTATATCATAATACTGCTTTGTAATTATTTCAGTAAGAACAAACTGTGCATCAAACCCTTTTGCATTGTGAGCTATACACACTACTTTTTTACAATTTTATAATTTACTCAACTCGGAAATATAATCTACAAATTTGTTAACACAATCTTCGCCATAAAAAATAGTTTCACTCATTCCACAATTAATACAATTAACTGAGTTAGGATCAAGATTAACTTCTTCAGTATCACAACATAAGTCGCAAACAGCTTGAGCGATGCATAACGTAGGTATATGAATATTTACAGATGTATTATCTTGAAGCTTATCGTCCTGGCGCAATTCAAAGTCATAGTAAATGAATTTTGTATATTTTTTACACTCAACTGCAGGTTTGGCCACAGGTATAAAACATAAATGCCCCACCGCACATAACTTATTGCAGGTATCGCACATTGCCTTACCGCACTCATGCTTTGAAGTTTTCGGATAAATAATAATTTTACATGTTGAACAAAACTGGACATTTTCACAGACTGATTGATTACCTTGATATGACCCCTGTTGCCGATGATAATTAAAACACTTAGTACTGTGAAATAGACGATTACAAATATCACACATTTTTTTTTTTAGACGTTGTGAGCGCGCACGGAGGCTTTGAATAGCATTTAATACATGCAAGAGGACAATACCTATGATCGTACGGATTTTTATAGATCATACGACATAGTTCACAGTAATGTCTGGTCACTTGAAAACTTAAAATCGTTTGAATATATTCAAAATGATTCTCATCTGGGTAGTATACTAGTCTTAATGTATGTATCACACTTTTATTTTGTGAAGTTATTGTAGCTGTGCCATCGAAAATAACTTCATGCTGCTTTTCACAAGGATTGATATTTAACTTGTAAATAATTATAGCTATTTGATGAGGAGTAAAATATTCTTGAAATTTTTTAACTTCCTTTAATCCGCATCCATTTTCAGGAATTACGTACCTGACAGTACAACAAGTTCTAAAGCCTTGTGACGCTGATACGAGTTTCCTATATTTCTAGAGCTGCGTATACGATTCCATTCTTCCTGTAATGTCCCTGCTGATGCTTTTGCTGCCAATTTTTTCTGACCTACGAGTGATGTTACAAAAGCTCTCGGTAAACAAAGATTATCGCTGTTGCTCATTTTCAACACACCGGGTGGACGTTTTTTATCACATTCCTCTTTTTACTTTTGACCTGCAATTGCTTCAACTACGTGTAATTTAATTTGAAAAGTATTAGGGACATTAAATCCTCCTGCCCTCTGTGAAAGTTTATTTACTAAATCTCACAGCTGATCAAATTCGTATCCTGCTATTGGTCTCATAATTTGATAAGCATCATTACCCTGCATTCCGTCAAATCGAAAACTCAAGCAGAATCGGTTATTTCCAGCTCCTCCAGCCTCTATTATCTTAGTATACAGCTCCTGGAAGGCTTTTATGGTCCACTGTACTGCATTAGATCCAATTGGTACAGGAGCTACCCGAAACTTCATTGTATTATTTACTTTATACCTGTTGAGGCGTTCGACTCCGTAGAAAATTTCAATTAGTGGTTGATTAAGATTATTATCTCCAACGTCTACGTTTTGAGCGTTTGCGATTTCCTCTTCATTCGCAACAATATTTTCGCCTAATGCAGCATGAAACCCTTGAACATCATCTCGATCTGCGATGATATTATTATGGACTATACCTGCGCCAACTTGTGGGAAACCTTTATAAAATAATATTACATGAAAATATATTACAATAATAAAAAAACAAAAATGAAAGAAATCTACTACTTACCATCAAATAAACTTTCATCAAAATCTTCAAGTAAAAATAATTGATTTGGAGAAGCCCTGATTCCAAATTCCCTAAGAATTTCATCGCCATCATTATTAACGCGATTAGGTGACTGTATATACAAATTCAATTCGCCACTATTCAAATGCACTAAATTTTCCGGTAAGGCGTTTGACTCGAGAAACGCCTGTAAAAATTCGTCATCAATTTCCGGAGTCTTAAATAGATCCATGTTGTAGGTGTGCTCGTGAGAGACTAAAACATAAACTCATTTCTTCAATCTAGGAAATCAAAGAAAGTTTGGAAAAACTTGAATCTTCCCCCTCTACTCGGTTATAATCCTGCTTACCATTTATATTATACCTTGAGTTTGGCAGTATTCGAAATTGGTTCGTCACGACAGGTTATAGCATACTATAACTAAAGAGAAATAGTAAATGTATTTGTATAATGAAAATAATATTTGTGTTTGTATTATCGATGGCACCAATAGTGTCTTTGTCTGCAGCATATTCTTCGACTTAACGTGATCATAGTTACTTTCTTACGGATTTTACAGGGACACGAAAGATAAATACGCTTGCAATGATTGGTACTCATAATTCTTCCACATATAAAACTTCCATACTGGCAGCTCAAAATGAGATGGTCGCTCCAGCTGATGTTAACTCCGATATTAACGAATCAAATTGCATAAAATGTTCACACAAATCTGTTTCAACCTCTAATTTTAAATTAAATAATTTCTTTCGAGCTCCTAGTTTTTTTGCTACACTTTTACGCTCAAAGATATTGTCTAAAACAGCAAAAATTTGTTTTGTCGACGATTCCGGTTTCACATAACTTAAATACGAATTGGACAGATATTCAATTAACACATTTTTCGCGGTTGATTCCGATTTCTTCCACTTGTTGTCAGGATTCTCCGGTTCCGGTTTATCGATCACATGAATTACTTCGAGTTCACTTGAAAGATTACGGATTCTAAACTTCAATATATTATAATTTTTACCGTTAAAAGGTTGAATGTTTCTTTTTGATTTTGAATTTTCCATATTGTTTATTGAATAATAATTCATTTCAATAATTGAAAAATAGTTGATTATGTTCGCTGAGAAACACTTATCCACTTACTTTTAGTTTGCACTCACTAATTTTTAATTGCACTATGAAATTTAATTTTCTTTTAAGAAAATTTGTATTTTAAATATTTTTAATTAATCCAGAACGTAACCTGGGCCTATAACCTGTTGGGATTATGGATATGTGACGGTGTATTATTTTAAACTGATTGAAGATTTGATTTATTGGAAGATTTTCTTTTATTGAAATAGAGTTTTCAGAAATTTCGGAAGTGTGTCTTAACACCATCAAGGATCAGAGAGAACTAACTACTTACAACTATATTACTACAGTTGTCCTTTTTACATCGTGTAACATTTAGTGTTTATGCAGTCTATAAAATACTCGAATAATATCTAGTTTTATGACTCGTGCTTCGAGTACTTTAAACTATTAGGAGTACAAATAAGTTTCCGCCGTTTTATTGTAGATGGCGCGGCACGGAGTTTCGGTTAGCTTTCGCAGATGATAACCGGCTTATAAAATAGTCTGGACATTCAAGAACAACATAACCTATTAATATCATTGGTTTTATATTGGTAAAATATAATTTTTATAAGTTGAAAATGTCAAAATTTGAGCCAAGTAAGCGTCATTTGCGGGAAATATTAGTTTACTTCTTTAATTTAAAGAAATCTGCTGCTGAGGCACATCAATTGCTCGTAGAAGCATATGGTGAGGGTGCTTTGAGTGAGAGAACGTGTCGAGAGTGGTTTCAAAAGTTTAAAAACGGTGATTTCGACGTAGAAGACAAAGATCGCAGTGGAAGGCCAAAAATTTACGAGAATGCAGAATTGGAGGAATTATTGGAGGAAGATTCATCTCAAACACAAAAAGAACTTGCTCTAACATTAGAAGTCACTCAGCAAGCAGTCTCACATCGTTTAAAATCATTAGGAATGATTCATAAACAAGGAAATTGGGTTCCGTACGAATTAAAGCCGAGAGATATTGAACGCCGATTATGTTTAAGTGAAATGCTGCTTGCTAGACATAAAAAAAAGGGTTTTTTACATCGTATCATAACTGGTGATGAGAAGTGGATACATTATGACAATCCAAAAAGAAGAAAATCATGGGGATTACCTGGCCACGCGTCAACATCAACAGCAAAACCGGATATTCACGGAAAAAAACTTATGCTGTGTATTTGGTGGGATCAGCTAGATGTAGTGTATTATGAGTTGCTTAATCCGAGCAGACAATTAATGGAGCCTTCTATCGAACACAATTGATGAGATTGAGCCGAGCTCTGAAGGAAAAACGCCCTCAATACTATTCTAGACACGAAAAAATTATTCTTCTGCATGACAATGCTCGTCCACATGTTGCGGCTCCCGTGAAAAAGTACTTGGAAACACTTGATTGGGAAGTGTTACCCCACCCGCCGTATTCACCAGACATTGCACCGTCCGATTATCACCTGTTCCGGTCCATGGCACATGCTCTGACGGCGCAGCGGTTCACATCTTATGAGGATACCAAAAATTGGGTTGATTCGTGGATAGCCTCAAAGGACAAGGAGTTCTTCAGACGTGGGATTCGAATGCTGCCTGAGAGATCGGAAAAAGTGGTTGCAAGTGATGGGCAATATTTTAAATAAATTCATATTACCGTTCTTCTATAATGAATATTTAATTTGTGTTAAAAAACGGCGGAAACTTATTTGTAACCCTAATACCTTTCTCCGAAATAATAAAATAGAACCTTTTTCACGGGTAAAAATGTGTTCACCGAATGTTACTTAAAAAGAAAATTTTTTCTTTCAGAAGAAAACAAACTTAAAATATATAAAATATAATATCTTAAAAGAGAATGATTTTGTAGACGAACTCAATATTTCAACACGCCTTTTTTTTAATTTATGTTTTAATTTCTTTGTGAAAATCAATACCATTTGAATTCACTTATTACAATTGAGTCAATAGTCAAATTAAAAAAGTGGGACTACTGTTTGAGAATGCTTCTAACTAAAAAAAAAAAACTTCCATAGGGCACACATATTTCTTTAACCTTTAGATCATGCTAATTCTATTTTTGATGTTTAATATTAATTTTTTATTTATTGTTTATCAATAATATTAACAATTCATCATATATTTTTACAAAAATTTATTGAGTTTTCAGGTTACGAATATGACGAATTATTACTCAATAAAATAAAACTTGAAGCTTATCTTAACAGACACTGATACTTTTTAAAATACCTATATACTCTATACAGCACGGTAATATTCACTGTGCTTGTAGAGACATTTTCACAGTACATAAGAAGCAGCACCAAACAAAAATTTTTATGACTATACCGTACAGGAATTATTACTAGGCTGTTAAATGTACATGACCTATATTGTTTTCATTGCAATGGGAATATTGACGGTACATTCTTCTCCGTGTTTTTACCTATCAGATTTACAATAAAACTATTTTAGATCTTGTTTGTAGAAAATTAAATTTCTCAAAAGGGTTAATTAATCGAAATAGAAAAAAAAATTTTTTCATTGTTTTAACTGAAGTAAACGAAAAAAAAAATTCCTTCAGGTGCTATTTATATAGAAAAAACAAAAATTAATCGAGTGCCTCGTATAATATGGAAATCTCAAGCTCATTTTTTACGGTGA
The DNA here is from genome assembly GCA_964016945.1 of Microplitis deprimator. Taxonomy (NCBI): domain Eukaryota; kingdom Metazoa; phylum Arthropoda; class Insecta; order Hymenoptera; family Braconidae; genus Microplitis; species Microplitis deprimator. The sequence goes on from OZ024712.1 coordinate 13,731,061, forward strand.
ACAATTCTTTATCACGTCTTAAGGTCTTAAAAATTAGTCTTTGGTATGAAAAAAAAAATTATTCCAAAAGATCAGCTCGAAACCTCAATCCTGCTAAGAGCTCAACGAATAATCATTTTCTAATTAGAATATAATGTGAAATTGTTTTTTTTATTTCTTATAAAAGTTATGTCCAAGTTATAGCTTGTACAGTGATGTTGGACAATCAATTATTATTTTTATTTTCGGCTCTAGTCTCTCGACCAATAGACCGGGATTACACTGAGTATAATTATCTGGAAGATTCTTTGAAATAAAAGATTTTGGATATACGTATTAACTACTATATATTATATAAAAACATAAATTCTAATGTTATGATTACAAAAGATCTCGAAATTAAATTATTTTATAAAAGTATTCAGTGACTGACCGCCAATGCTAATTGTACAAACAGTTGCTATCTTGCATTCAAAATTATAACGGAGTTACAACGTTGCCATGTGCCTACACTTGCTCGTATAATTAGAATTTTACAATAAAATATACCTTATAATTTACTTTTACTAACAAAACCATAAATTTAATTATAAAATAAATCGTTATAAGATTTTAATTGATTGGGAATTTGTTTAAATACAAAAATTATAACTTAAGTTTACAGTACCTGAAGGTTTGGAGACTGGATTATTATTTTTCTGTTTTCACTGATTTAATCTACTATTTGCGGTTACAATTGCCCTTAGCGTTGAGTTAACATTAATAATTGATTTAATCACTAAACAATATTAATTTATACAATAGTAAAAATAATTAATTAATAAAATTAAGTGTGAGGACACTTGTACAATAAAATAAAATTAAGTGTGAGAACACTTGTAATAAAAACTAGTACGAAACTAGTGTAAAAGTGTGAGAACTCTTGTAATAAAAAAAACTAGTGTGGAAGTGTGAGAACGCTTGTACTGGAGTTTTCCTGTCGTTATCGACCCGGAGATGAGAACTAAGAGTGATTGATGATCAACCACACCTTTTATAATTTCTTATCGGGTTCTATTGGGTGTATTGTTTAGGGGAAAACTGTGCCCAATCAGAACACAGTTCCTATGGGTCCTTTCCCATCCCCTATGATTTTCCGTTAGGAAACTGGAAAAAAAACACCCCGATGTGGGCCTATGTGTGTGTGCATCCACACGTACACTCACATGTACAATATATTATTTATTACAATACCTTAAATTTATTTATAATTATTTATTTGAATATTATTTGTTTTCATTTAAATTTATTCAATTAATTAATATTTATTCATTTGAATATTATTTGTTTTCATTCAAATTTATTTAATTAATTAATATTTATTTATTTGAATATTATTTGTTGAATAATATTCTTTCATCATTTATTGAATAATATTCTTTCATTTAAAATAATTTATTTAAATATTATTTTACTTAATGACTATTTCGTCATTGAAATTTATTTTCGTCTATTCTTTTTCTAAATAACTATTTTGTCATTAGAAACTATTTTGTCTATTTAATTAATGATTTCGAAATGTTTCGACAAAAGTGCACTTAACATGAAAGTAAGGCTTAAGATAGTGTAAAGTTTACTAATTGGTTTGAATAAAAAAAGAATTCATTTTAAAATTTATTTACTTCTTACCCATTTTAAGTACTGTCACGGCTGAGACGTTCAACTCGTATTCTTATAACAAGTCGCTAAAATAAGTTTTTGAAATTTTAAAAAGAAATATGAACATGAGAAAACTATTTTTCTCAAGAACTATAGCGACATAGTCAGAATACAGTAAAGACACAGGCGGTAACACAAGCCCGATGCGTTCCGAGTAGACCTTCAGTTTGTTTTATATATAATAATTAGCAGGTAAAATCAGTAGAATAGATCGCATAAGAGAATATCCGTCCACCTAGTACGTGAGAACCTGAGATCTCTTGCACTTAGACCTTTTTTTTTATGACACCCGACTTACTGACGCCAGCAATCGTATGGGACAAATATACTTCCCTAAGCGTTGACAATTAAGTCGTACTGGCCTAAGTAGGAAAGGTACTAATGGGATACATGTACCCTAGATTTCTCTTGCTCTATAGATTTCGTCATTTTTACTTATCGTACTTTTGAAATTTATGTATCCGTTCCCATTTAATAATCTAAGCATAGAACGGTAATCTTTTCTTTGATTTTTCATTTTAAAACTATAGATCACCCTACTTGTGTGCACCTGCATGTAATTCTTGGAAATTAAAGAAAGCTAATGGAAACCATCAAATTTATGGCTTCCTCGGCAGCAGAGTGGCGCCAGGTCATCGGCCCACTTAATAGTCAAAATCTATTTCCCAGGGATCACACGTGTGTATAGGCCTAGAACTTTCGGGCAAGTCCGAGTCTTCTCGTATGGGAAACAAGTTACCACCAGTTTTCATATGTAAAGACCATACAAAAAGACCATGGAATCTAGCTCATCAGTTCTTTTGGAATTAAAACTCTGAACCATACCGAACTCCGGACACTTGACGGTGTTCGTGGCTAGAGGATTGATATCCCGATTGAGCATTCGGTCACGTAAACCCAGGTCATTGGATCGGTCCTTAATCGTCGTAAGCACTCGTATAATCGGCATATTATTTTTTATTAGCTTCAGAAGCATAATCAACGCGATATTAGCGTATAGCATCCGATCACGTGAGCCCAGATCGTACAATTGGTCCTTGATCGTTGTAAGTCGTGAACTAATATCAACCGTTTAGCACGGGTACAGCATTGATTATCTTCATCTTATTTTTAATCCATTTAATTTCATTTTATTCTAATATTGAATTATACCAGGAGAAACGTGAAGGATTAAAGAATATCTTACCGCGATAAATGCGAAGATTTCGGATAATATTTTACCGCGAAAAAGCGAAGAATCCGAATATTTTGGAACTATTTTACCGTAAAAATACGCGAAGATTCTATAAACAAATTTATATTTTATTTTACCGCGAATACGCAAAGAATTTGAATAAATTGGAATTACTTTACCGCGAGAAGCGCGAAGACATTCATTTTATATTTCTACGAAGATTTGGAAACGCATAAACATTTAAGTCGATACAACAAAGCATAATAAATAAATAAATAAACCGATAAATTAGAATCATATTAATTAACCGCGAGAACGCGTTGTGAATAAGTGTCCTGTGTTACTGCTGACAGTCCTTACACCTTACCAAAAACCTGTTCAGGGTAAGTTTTAAAACATTGTAACTATTATTTGATATTTTCTAAATTTACTTCGAAAAATTGTCAAACATATGCATGAAACATTTACTTTCATATTTACTATTTTATATATTGTCATTTGTAACCCTTTTGTATTTTGAGAATATTTAGTCCTCAATAAATAAATACTCGTTAACATAAAACGATTGAAAAACATTATTTCTCAGACAATTTTACTTTAACAACGAGATACTAGCTTCACGAGGCTTTTCGGCAGCTCACCTTCCTTTATCCCTGATTTTACTACCTGTCTAGCCGCTCAGACCGATAGTTCACAGTAGGGGGTACACAATCTTACGTTTACCGCTCGGCGTTTGATTGTGAAAAATAATCAGTCACATCATAAATTGGAAATCATTTTAAGTTAATATCAATATTGTCTTCACCAATATTGTGTAGGCGCGATCTAAATATAAATAGAATAAACTGAGCATTTGGTTGACGGGAGCCGGGCATACGAACTGGACCTTGATCAATGTAAGTACCCTTTTATTCAATACTTTTATACGAAATCTCGTACCTACGCCCATCACGATCTCCAAACGTGACAATTTTGGTGTCAGAAGTGGGATCCCGCCGATCATTTTATTGTTAGATTCAAAATTGTCTTACATTTGAAAAAAAATAATAATTAAAAAGAAAAAAAAAAAAAATTTAAACTTTCATACAAGATAATTATCTTTTGGAAGAGATATATATATACGCATCTACAAAATTTTTGAATACTAAACTATAAGACTTGAATTGTCTTAATTTTATAAAGATAAAATCACTTTTGAGAAAAAAATATATACATCTACATATATAGATAATTATTAAAAATTATTTCATTTTTCTTTTGATAAATACTTTAATAAATTTTTAAATATGGCTGATGAGGCAATCCGCAATCTCACCTCCCATCAGAATATAACTGACGCTATATTAACGACCATGGGAGAGACAATGATGCTACAGCAAGCATTGTTACAAATTCCCCAGTTCGACGGTAAAAACATGCCACTAAAAACATTTCTAGAAGATGTCCAAAACGGTGCAGACGTTATACCTGCATACCTTTTAACTCCCTTTATTAAAGGAGTAATTTCAAAACTTAAAGATTTAGCTCGAGACGCCGTCGCCGGGAAAGAGTTCGAAAACTTAGATGAGTTAAAAGCCGCTCTGAAAGAATATTTTTCTAGTAGGAAAAGTTATTCCCAATATTGCGCAGATATTCAAGCTGTTAAATTGCGCCGGGGCGAATCAGTCCTTAGTTATTACAATCGAATCAAAGTCCTTGTTACAAACACTTTAGCAATTTTAAAAGATAATTTTAATAATGACATCGAAGTTAATGGTATGGAAAAATTATTAAACAGATTAGCTCTAGAAGCATTTAAACGCGGGCAACCGGACGATCTAATCTACGGGGTTTCCGTTCAAAACCCCCAAACTTAGAAGCTGCGTATAGGATAGCATTACGCATAGAAGAAGATTTAAAAGGCAACACTGCCCGAAACTCTAACTACCTAAGGCTCGCTCAAGCCGAAGAAAACGAGACAACCACAATTGCTCGTACACCTTGCCTTGTTAGTTTTCAAGATGAAGAACGAAGAGGTACCATACCTTTCAAAATAAATAGAGACGACGCATTGCGTCCAATAAACACTGATAAAAATAAATTCAATTCTAACCGAGAATTCTCTAGACCTCGTGAAAAACAAAATTCATTTAACAGAAGTAATTACGACAACAGAAACAATTATGACAGAAATAATTACGATAGAAATAACTATGACAGATCTAACTATGATAGAAACAATTACGATAGAAACCGATCTCCGGGGAGATATTATCCACAATATCCTCCACCGCTGATGCCATACGCACCACCTTACCAACATCCCCCATATATGCCGGGATATTACCCTCAACCTATGCCATATCAGAGTCATTATCATCCTGATATGTATTTTAAGAATAACTCGTACTCTAACGCACAGAGAGACAGGTCAATGTCCCTTGTCCCTTCTACTAGTCGTAACGAGCCTTTAAACTACCAGGGCGATCGCCGGACAGACGCACCGACGAGCGAGGCCCTATCATCGCGTCAATTTTCAGGGGTCAAATTCATAACCGCAACAGAAGCGTATACTGGGCAGGAGGAAATGGACGAGGCCCAGTAATTGTTTTACGCGCACCGGAATTAAAAAATGGCCAAGCACGCTTTTTGGTCGATACAGGTGCCGATATTAATGTTATAAAACTATCCGTCTTGAAACCACGCATCATCATAGCTGCTCATGAATCATTAACTGTAACTGGTATAACCTTTGATGAAGTAGACACCGTGGGTTCTACTGAACTCACCTTCTTTGGGAAATCACAAAAATTTCAAGTACTTTGAGATCCACTACCCATTCCAACCGATAGAATCCTGGGAGTAGATTTTTTCGAAGACGAGAGAGTACAAATTTTATTTCATTATAATACAATTGTCGCCATGTCTAAACCCATAACACCTATACCTTTCGAGAAGCCTGCGTTGCCCGAGCCTCGAAAACGAGAAAAATTTATACCTGGAGATATTCCACAATGGGACGACGAACCAGCTACTTCTACTATACAGGCTCGCACTCAAGCTGTTGTACCCTAAAAATTAAAGAAAACAGATCTAATCACGGGATACCTACCGCGTATTCAAACTAATAATGAACACATATACATAGGAGAAAATTTAGTTACTAATTATAATGGAACTTGCTATGTATATGTAATAAACGCTTATGAAGACGACATGAAAGTTACAATACCACCACAAGAAATATTTCCATATGAAAGTGAAGAAAATTCAGAAGACTTCTTTAGCTCAGATCCCGAGAGTGACGCACCCGTAGACGCAAGAGACAGAGTAGAGAGAATCATCGAGAGTCTACGAATAAGTCATTTAAATGGAGAAGAAAAAGATTAAATCGAAAAACTAGTAAAAGATTATCCTAATCTGTTTCAATTACTTGGAGATCCACTCAAACACAACTATTATTACTCATACTATTCACACCACAGATGATGTGCCCGTATCTGTACGACAGTATCGGTACCCTCCAGTACACAAGGAAGAGATGATCAGGCAGGTAGAAAAACTTTGTAATGACGGAGTTGTCAGTGAGTCAAATTCACCGTACAGCTTTCCACTTTGGATCGTACCAAAAAAACCGGACTCCAAAGGAAACAAGCGATGGAGACTTGTTATAGATTTATAACGTATATTGTATAGAAATTTCGCGACGGAGACGCGGAACCGTCCAATATAGCGTATGCGGTCACCCACGCGTGATAAATAAATAATAATAAATGATAATAAATGATATAAAATACTGAGATCAAATAAAATAATAATAATGAATAATTAGTATGCCTGAACCAGCTCCTCAGGCTGGGTTAGTGCACGCAGGCGCCAGACCGTTTATTTAAAACGGACAAAATTTATTCAGGGGGAATTTACGAGGGAAAATCCGAGCAAGTGATCCGTAACAAGGCGGATAAAACACACGAGTGAAACAATAAATTAAACAGATAATAGAAAAATTGTAAATAAACAACCAATAATTACATATAAATAATAAACAAGAGTAGGAAAAATAAATGAAAATTAGTAGGAAAAAGATCCAGAGAAATAAATATTAAAATTTCCCCGGCAGCTGTTGGTTTCCGTTACTTATATTTTTAAACAATAAAAATATAATAATATCTCACAATATATATAAGTGATAAATTTTTCTCACCACTGGGGTGACTTCTTATCATACAAAATTAATACAACCTATTTAAACTTAATACTCATAGTCAATTTAAGAAAAATAATAATATAATTCAATTTTGTTAATAAGAATAAAGATAATATTATTTTTAATTCATGTAATATATCTCTCACACCTGTGAGAGAGAGAAAGATACGGAATTTTTAATGCTCACACACAACCAAATCATAAATTTTCTTTTTGTATATAATAATTAATAGTAAGTACAATAATAATCTATGACCACTGGGGTATATAAATCAAAATGAAAAAAATAAAGTTACTTAATTATTTTAAATAATAATAAATATAAATAATAATATCTCAAAGATTATTTTAAGTAATAATATTATTTAATTAATATTATTCAGGAATTTTTCACCCGAATGATGATGTCAGTACTTGAGGAATTTACTCAAGTACTGCATGCGCTCTATAGATATATATACTATAGGTATATATATATATGTATACCGGCGACGTCCAACTACGTCGTATATCTTTTTATACGTATATATATATATTTATATAAAAATATCCGGATACTGTATACAATATGACAAAAATTATTATTTAACAAGAATTAATTATAATTTTCCCATGTATCATTCAGCGATATTAATATATTTATTAATTATACTCTCCGCGGCGACCAACAACTACCGGGGGAGGTTATCACGTGAAAAATATTATCCGACGAAAGAAATACAAAGTACTTACTCATCAATCTCCAAATATCAGCCAAATAATATGTAGAAATCAATTACACACTATTATTCACCCGGTGAATAATGTCAACGGACTTTCTAATAAAAAAACTACTAATTATCAACTACAATAATTTTCCACTTTTTTGACAGTGTCCGTACGCCACAATAGCCCGTATCTTTTTGATTTAATTATCCTATTCTCCACCTGTTGGTCGCTCACGTGGCGCAATAATCGCCCTAATTACTATTATGATTATTTTTCTCTAGCCCTGGGCTAGTTTTTAAATTAAAATATAAAATATAAAGATAATTTTTCCACCCCTGAATGATACATGAATAATTATTCTAATGCATGTACTATTTATTTATAATATGTTCGTATTTGTATCTTATCCCATAAATTAAATAATAATTAGTTCATATTATCAAATTCGTGTCAACAAAGTATTGATTTTCCCCCTACCCGGTGGTCAATACTTTTCACCAATACATCAATGACATCAAATTATCGGATGACAAGTTTGACCAAAAAGATAATATAAACAGTATTTGGGGCATAATGTGGCACTCGATTATGCATCCCAAATGTTTCAAAATCCTAAACAAAAAACTTAAACTAACAAAAATCAATGGTTTATATTTTTAAATTATAAAAATAAATTAATTCCATACACGTGCTCACTCACACGTTGCGCGCATGCGCTAGTATCGCGAACGGACTGCTGTCTCAGCCGGCGGAATGGCGGAATGCCCGCGCAACGATTCAAATTCAAACTTACAAATTAAAATATTTATACTTACAACTAATTAAAATTAAATAATTTGAATCGTTACGTGACAGATTATCGAGCACTAAACGCCAAAACCATTAGTGACGCTTATCCTTTGCCTAATATAACAGAAATTTTGGATACATTAGGTGGAGCGAAATACTTTACAGTAATTGACTTAGCAAACGGGTTTTATCAAATTAAAATAGACCCAAAGGATTGTAAAAAAACAGCCTTCTCAACTCCTCGAGGACATTATCACTTTAACAGCATGCCCTTTGGACTTAAAAATGCACCAGCCACATTTCAACGTGCCATGGATAAAACACTGGTAGGATTAATTGGGCCAGTGGCGATCGTTTACATGGATGACATTATTATATACGCATCCACATTGGAAGAACACGATGTAAAGGTACGCAGAGTTTTTAATAGACTGAATAACGCGAATTTTAAATTACAACCTGATAAATGCGAGTTTTTGAGTACGGAAGTCACATACCTCGGACACATTATAAGTGACGACGGTGTCCGACCAGATCCGAAGAAAACCGAAGCAGTAGAAAAATTTCCCGTACCTCAAAACCCAACAAACATTCGTCAATTTCTCGGTCTTGCCGGATATTATAGGCGTTTCATCGAAGACTTCTCAGGTAGAGCCAAACCTCTTTCTGAATTACTAAAGAAAGATGTCCCGTTCAACTGGACGGAAGAACAACAACATAGTTTTGATGTTTTGAAAAACACACTGTGCACCTCACCCGTTCTACAATATCCCGACTTTAACGAACCATTCATTTTGACAACGGACGCCTCCGATTATGCTATCGGTGGGGTACTGAGCCAAGGGAAAATCGGAGAAGATAGACCCATAGCGTACTTATCCAAATTACTGAAGAAAGCCGAACTAAACTATACTACTACAGAAAAAGAATGTCTTGCCGTTATCACGGGAATTCTACATTTTAGACCATACTTATAAGGTCGACAATTCACACTAGTTTGTGATAACGAACCTCTTAAATGGATTGAGTCTGTAAAGCCACCCGTTCAACGTTCATTAAGGTGGAGAGCAAGACTCCGAGAATATGAATATACTTTTCATTACAAGCCAGGTAGACTCAATGGGAACGCCGACGCATTATCTCGAAATCCCATCTTACCTGAGGTAAAAGCATGTCCCTTACTACTACCTACATCTTCACAGGCCAGAAAAGTAATTACCGAAAATCAAGGCAGGCAAGCCACATTAGCTGCTGCATATGAGAGAGCAACTAGAACGAGAAAACCTCCTCCTCCTCCATCTTCAATTACCGAAGCTGTGAAATCACGTCATTTAAAAAAACCTGAAGTAAATCAACCGGTCCCTAAACCGCCGATTCCTAGACCATCGACATCGCGTCTACTTCCACCTATTACCGAAAAACGTAAGCCGGGCGACCGCTTAAAAACAAAGAACCCCTGCCGGAACCACCAACTGCAGCACAAGCCCGGAATAGCGCATTTCCTAGCCTGGTACGTAAGCGCGCATCACCACGAAATCCAGATCCAGAACCACCTCCTTTACCCCCGAAAAATCGTACAAATGCATTACGATTCGCATTTGACGTAGAGAACGCTTCATCTACAGACGAATCAACGACACCTGTAACTCGAAATAACCAGACTAAAAACAAAAGAATTATTGAAGTATCCCCTGGACCCTCATCAGAAAACGATCCATACTGGTGGGATAATCCAAGAGCAGGTACTGATGACGAATCTCAACAAGACGATGAATTAAGACATGCTACTGCTAAACGTTGCAAGTCATCTATGATAACCTTTCAACATCCCGTCGGAAGGTCAACACCCAATACAGACCTCGACTCAAACTCAAGTACAGACAAACAACACACGCATACAGCAAGACAAGGAAACCCACACATGCCGAGAATACCTTAGGAGCAGGTAAACGACCTAAACGACCTAAACGACTCAGATGATTCCGATGATGCGCCGGAACAAATAAACTTGAGAGAAAATAACAAATCACTTATTTCTGGTTAAACTAACGAACTATTTTATCCTGACATACAGTTAAGAAGACTGAATAAAATTAAAATTCACACAACTAACGAAAATCTTACTTATCACAGAGACAATTACTTACATTTTATTTCTGCTGATTGCGAATTCACAATCCCTATTTCTTGATTATTAATTGACACTGATCAAATTAACACACAAGACATAAAATTTGAAAAACCTAAACTTTATCAAATTTTAGTCACACCTAACGGATCTCATAAAATACTTAGTGCTGTAATTAAAAATAAACATTTCGAGTCATTCTCAATTTCAGATCTTAAAGAAGTTCTAAAAACTGCTAAATCAATAATAGAAAAATATGATTTAAAAACTCTTAGAATCTCTAAAACCGGAGACATGTTAGATAATCTAAGCCATTCCACTATAAGTGAATTACTTGAGGAAAGCGTAGGTGAATGCGATTGTGTTATTACGCTATGTAGAGGAACGTAGTTATACCTGACGAAGAAATTCGACTCGACATTATTTCAGAATACCATGAGAGTCTCAACGGGGGTCATAAAGGTATCACCAAAACATACAGACGCATAAGAGAAAGGTTTTACTGGCCTAATCTTAAAGACGACGTAACGGACTTTGTCAAACCATGTATTAGTTGTCAAGAACAAAAATTAACTCGTATAAAAACTCTCGAACCGATGATTATAACCGATACACCCGCAGAATCTTTCGATAAAATTTCCATTGACACTGTAGGTCCTCTACCTATGACTCCCAGTGGAAATCAACATATATTAACTATTCAAGATAACCTTACAAAATTTTGTGCAGCTGTACCAATCCCGGATATTAAAGCCGATACTATAGGTGACGCTCTAACTCGGGGATTCATATTACAATTCAGAGCCCCTTGTATAATTCTGAGCGACCAAGGTCAATCTTTTGTAGGTAAAGTTTTCCACCATTTAGCAAAGACCTTTAAAATTAAACACGTTACTACTTCGGGATACCACCCGCAGACCAATGGGTCACTCGAACGAAGCCATATTGTATAAACTGAGTTTATCAAACATTATGTTGACGAGTATCAAGATTGGGACAAACTTGTACCTTTCGCTATGTTTTCTTATAATACTTCTGTGCATGAATCTACTAATTTCACCCCTTTTGAATTAATCTATGAAAAAAAGGCTCGAATACCAAGCTCTTTTCCTGCCGAGAAAACTGAAACTTATGGTGGATATTTGCATGATTTAATTACACGCATGAGTGATATGAAAAACTTCGCTACAGAATCTCTTATCAAATCAAAACATCGATCAAAGAAATACTACGATTCTCATTTAAACCCTTGTACATTGAAACCTGGTGATAAGGTTTATGCCGTTAAAGAACCTAGAAAAGGGAAATTTGAGTCTCATTACAAGGGACCATTCTTAATAACAGAAGTCTTAAATAATAATACTGCTATTATTAAAGATAAAAATGGGAAACGTTCGCTTAAGCATGTTGACAAACTAAAAATTTGCAGGACACGCAATTATGACAGCGATACTGATTCCGACTAATACATCACGTTATTTACTAAATGTTTAAAACTGTTTCAGTAGCATACAATATTTATACAGGTAATCATGGGACTCGAAACTCTAATCGTTTGGGTCAGTCTCACTATACCTGCGACCCTTGGGTTCGTAGCCTATGACTGCGGAACACCTTTTACCAACATCACGACACTATCTCTCTTGGACATAAAAGACTGCCGACTACCTCCACCCAAACCTGAAATTCGAGATACCAGAGTTCAATTATTACAAACTACCGAGTTTTCATCTATTAAAGTCATCCAATGCAAACTCGAAGTTCGAAGAATTGTCTGATATTGTGGAGATCTCAGTCACATGTTTGGAGTATCAAACGGTGACATAGAATATATTCATGAAATCACCCACGAGCAATGCAAAATGATACAGGAATCTGAAATCTTTTACTTCATGGCACACACTCGGAATTAAAAAGTAATTCATCCGTCATACGACCAGTCACGTTCCTTGGTTCATACTCCACTAGTGGGGTTTGTCAAAAAGGATGGTATTCAGATGCATGGGGATCATGGAGTAAAGTTACTGTCAATGGTTACATTAAATTCACAATCCAAGATTATCAAACTTCAGTCAGCCTCGACAAAAATCAAATTATCTTACGATCCGGAGTAAGGTGCAAATATCAATCAGGTAAATGCATGGATATTGATGGAGGGAATACCTTTTGGAATTAACTACCTGAGGATTACTGCAACTCACATCGCTTTGGTATATTATATGAAGGTATAGCAATTAAAGCTAAAGGCCATACACAAGGATCCGAAGAACTGTATACTGTAAACACCGATGGAGTAACCTTCGCATTGACAACAAAAGGGTTTTTCTCAACCTGTGAGGCTAAGCTCATTAAAACAATACATCCAAAATTATACATACTTGATTTCGAGATGAGTGAATTCTTTACTCGAAGCCGAAAAATAGAACCACATAACATGAACCTATTTACTTATATTAACGCCAAGTACGTCTAATTCGAACAACACCTCAAGTCAGAATTAATAGTACTTTACAATAATATCATCGAACAAGAATGTGAAATAGAGAAGATGGTACTTCAAAACGCCCTGACAATAGCCTTTATTGCTCCAGATGAATTTACCTATCAATCTATGAAAGGACCAGGATAAATCGCTCATGTTGCAGGAGAAGTCATAAGAATCGCCAAGTGCGTCGCCGTAGAAGTAAAAAGAAGAGACACTGACGCATGCTATCAAGAACTTCCTGTTTCTCGAGGCAACAACTCATACTTCATGTTACCTTGTACACATCTAATTGTTAAAACAGGTACTCAGATAGATTGTAACCCACTACTCGCACCAATGTACAGACTTGAAGACCAATGGTATGAATTAAATCCAAAGTTATCTATAGTGATACAGCCGGAAACAATGGCTGCTCAAACAAATCATACCTGGGTATATACAACCGCAAAGGGACTCGCCACAGGAGGTATTTACTCAGATAGTGATCTTGAAAATCTTAAAAATCACATGATGTTCCCTGTAGAACGGTCAGCTGTTCTAAACACAATAGCACGTGACGCGACAGGTCAATACATTGCAGACAGAAAAATAAAATTTAATCAAATACTTGACGAAGAAATTATTATAAATACACTAACCAAAGCATGGGGTAAGGTTTATAGCATCTTCAACACTGTTGGAACTTTCAGTGTGACAATGTTTGGTGTCTATATTACTTTCAAAACTATTAAATTTGCTATTGACACACTGGTACACGGTTACGCTATACACTCCGTCTATGGTAGGAGTATATGGATAATCGGAGCCTTTTGGGACTCAATTACCAGCTTATTATTACATCTTCGCCCAAAAATACCCGAAGAAACACAAACTGAGAAAGATGCAGAAACTCAAAACTTAACACGACCCACCGAGCATAATGAAGGTATTTATGACATACCTAATCACTATGAAAATATTAACGCCACTACATCTAATTAGACTTCAAAATCGACAACCCTTTTCTTTCAATTAATTAATTTTGTTTAGGGGGAAGAGAGAGAAAACCAACAACATGAATAGAAACGAACTAATAGCGTGGGTCATCGCACTCACAATAGCCCTTATACCCGGATCACCTGCTACAAAACACAGTATCAAGCCTTTAAATCTCAACACTGGATTATACCACGAGCTACTGAAGGAAATTCGATGGATAGAATCAGACTGGAAACTCATAACCATATTAAAATTAGATGAATTCACACAGACCAAACCCTCTGTTGAAGAGTTAGGTATTGACAAGCTCTGGACCCGCTGCAAAAAAATCATCGACCCAGAGATTTGCAACTCTTACATAAAAATTGAAGACTACAAACAACTTAGTTTTGACATAGACTCTACTCACATAGAAGTACTCAAAGTCGCTGGAATGTTGGACAGTCAACTAGGTGATATACAACCACCTTTACCTGCTGCTGAAGAATCTTTAATAAAATACTATATTAAAAAAATGGAAACCTTCAATTTCCAAAAGTCCAGAGATCCCGAAGGAATTCTAAACGAAACCCTTGTCTTAGAAGATAACGTACAACTTATAAACACGGAATACTACGACAATTTACAGAACGTCAAGGTAGGTATACTCCACTCTTTAGGTCTAGCAGCGCGATTAAAACAAATAGAGCCTCTCGAAGACCCGGCACACAAAGTTGTCACTTACCACGAATACATAGAGGTGTTAAATTTTTGGAGTGTACTTACTCACTCAGTTTTCACGGAGTATCTAGAGAACTTGAAAGCCATAAAAAGAGGATTACAGGCTGCACAAGCTGGATACCTGTTTACAAGCATTTTCGAACCAAAAAGGATTCTTGCAGCCACGAAAGAAATGTTGAAACATCGTAATTCCTTAACCCTTTCTACACCATCAGATAGAGTTAACATAAAAGAACTTTTTATGATTTCCAAGAGTAGAATACAAACTCTTGAAGACAGACTCATAATTACCCTAGAAATTCCAATCCTCAAATCCAAACCTTTTTATGCATTTAAATTACACCCCTATCCAGTACGACAGACTTTTGTCAATAATACAAACGGATCAGCCTATATGCAACCACTAGCAGATTATCTGGTAATCTCTGAAAATAAAAACTGGTACAACCTCATCACTAATACGGACTTAGAGTCATGCTACAATTTGGAGAAATTATACATCTGCACACCAAGATATCCACTCTATGAAGCAAGTATTGAACCACCTTGTGAAATGTCACTCTTCCTAAAGACAACATATCAACCATTCTCTAATTGTGAAATTAGAATAAGTAGAACTTATAATCCCTACTGGAAAGTACTGACCGCATCATCTGGACGGCTTTATTTACAACCTACTGAAGAGCCCCTTCAAAAAACCTGTAAAGGACAGCCAACAATACACTCGAGACTTTCCGGAACCGGAATAACCTATTCGTCTCCAGGATGTGTCATAAGAACAAATTACATTAAACTCAGTGGGCATCATGGTATTGAAACCTCTCCAATATTTGACAGCTCTCCTAAAGTAAAATTAAACAATTTCCATCTTATTCCTGAAATTCAAACCTTTCCAGCACTACAAAAAAATACACCGGCACACAAAAAAAATTAAGTAGAATGTGCATTTGACCGGACCTACCTACGGGTACGTATTTTGGTCCGCTGAATCTGAATTCGAGGTCTGTTTGACCCCTACACCCTCAAAATTTCGAGAAAACTTCGAAAAACCGTAAAAATGATGAAAATCGGCAGTTTTAATGATAAAAAAAATTTTTTGGAACTAAACTAAGCGTAATTTTCATGTATTTTGATTCGCTGAACATGAATCGAAACTTTATTGAGACCACGAGCCGTTTTAAATGTAAAAAAATCACACAAACCCTCCAAAATTTCGAAAAAAGTAATTTTTTTGGTTTTTTTACTCTCGTTTTTGACTTCTGAAGACTTAATTGCTTGTGCCTGTAACCAGGGCACCTCCACGTGGTGACGGTGGGCAACAGAATCATCTGGCAGAGTCCCTGGGTTAACGGCGTGTGTGCCGTCATGGCAGGTACAAGTGATAAGTACTTTACGATGCAGGGAGTCGGAGCCCCAGTATCGGCGTCTGGTCAGGGTGAGAAAGCAGGCTCGGAAGCGTCGTCATCAAGCGACTACAGCTCTTCAGAAGTGGAAAACTTGGCTACTGGAGAGTATACTATTACAATAAGTAATTCTCATCTGTGTAATAAAAGTCCTGATTCATTTTGTTACATTTGTGGAGAATACAATTTGGAAAGGAATCGAAGATCGTTATCTGATAAGATCAAACAAATTTATGAAGAATGTTTTGGTCTCCAAATTGCTAATTTGGATTCAGCATGGGTTCCACATACGATTTGTAGTCGATGTAACATGATGTTAATCCGGTGGGAAAAAAACAAGAAACAGGACAACTTGAAATTCACAATACCAATGATATGGTCTTCACCAACTGGTTTACAGAATTGTTATTTCTGTATGACAGATACTTCCGGGTTCACCTGGAATACAAAAAAGAAAATTGTATACGCCAATGTTTCATCAGATATTAAGCCACAAAAAATAGAAGTTGGCAAGGCAGTTAATACGGTTGAAGAAATGGATGTAGTAGAAGACGATACGCTAGTTGAAAAAAGTTCGGAATGAGAACATTCAGAAGATGAAGAGTACTTACCTGGCGGAAAAACAAAAGACCCTAAAACGTATAGACGAGAAGAACTTAATGATCTGGTTCGAGACTTGGCTTTACCGAAAGATGGAGCTGAATTACTTGTGTCAAGGTTGAAAGAAAAACATTTGTTGGCTAAAAGTGTATCAGTGACATTCTATCGAAATAGGGAAAGAAAATTCCGGAAATTTTTTATGAACGACGATCAAAATTCGGTGGTATACTGTTCAGATGTTGAAGCTTTAGTTGATGAATTGAAACCGAACACGTATAAGGACGATGAGTGGAGACTTTTTATCGATTCATCGAAACGAAGTCTTAGAGCTGTTTTGCTTCATATTGGTAATGAATTTGCGCCGATTCCAATAGCTCAATCGACAAAACTGAAAGAAACTTATGAAAATTTACAGATTATATTAGGAAAAATAAAATATTCAGAGCATAACTGGAAAATTTGTGGAGATCTCAAAATCGCAACACTTCTTTTAGGTCAGCAATCGGGATTCACCAAATATCCTTGCTATTTATGTTCGTTTGATAGCAGAGACCGCAAAAATCACTATGTCAAAAAAGATTGGCCATCAAGATCTGCATTGAATCCAGGTTCCCATAACGTTATACGACCACCCTTAACTCAGCCTTCCAAATATTTGCTGCCACCACTACATATCAAGTTGGGACTCATAAAACAGTACGTGAAAGCTCTGAATAAAGATGGTGATTGTTTTGCATACTTGACAGAAAAGTTCCCTGCAATAAGTGATGCGAAATTGAAAGAGGGAATTTTCGATGGACCCCAAATACGATCTTTACTTCAGGATGCAAATTTTGAAGAAACAATGAACGACACAGAAAAAGCAGCTTGGATAAGCTTCAAAAATGTTTCACAAAACTTTTTGGGAAATAACAGGTGAGGATAACAGCACTTTAGTTGACGCATTGCTGGAAAACTACAAAAATTTGGGTTGTTTAATGAATCTCAAATTACACTTTTCAGATTCTTATCTTGACCACTTCCCTGACAATTGTGGAGACTATAGTGAAGAACAGGGAGAACGTTTTCACCAAGACATTAGTGAAATGGAGAGTAAATACCAAGGAAATTGGAGTGTTAACATAATGGCAGATTTTTGTTGAATGTTAAAAAGAGAAGTACCCGAAGAAAATCGTAAACGAAAGAGGAATCCACTACGAAGATAATTTGAGGATAAAAAAGAGCGATACAAACAAAGGAAAGTTTAGGATTCGTAAAAATCATTTCTTTCTATCTTTTCATGTCTTGTGTATTTCACAGATTTCTAGTTATTAGATATATCTACGTTATAGAGTATTTATTTTAGACATTAAATCATGTTCAATCAATTTTTTTTCTGTTATGAATGGTAATTTTTACAATTTTTTCGAATTTTTCCAGCTTTAGAGGGTGAATAGACTGAAAAAATTAAGATGCGAATTGAAGACATGAAAAGATAAAATTTTATCTGAATTGGACCAGAAAAAGTTTTTTTATCATGAAAACTATATCTTTTCGGAATTTTGAAGGGTTTGTGTGATTTTTTTACACTTAAAATGGCTCTTGGTCTCAATAAAGTTTCGATTCATATTTAGCGGTTAAAAATACATGAAAATCACGCTTAGTTTAGTTCCAAAAAATTTTTGTATCATTAAAACTGCCGATTTTCAATTTTACGGTTTTTCGAAGTTTTCTCGAAATTTTAGGGGTGTAGGGGTCAAACTGACCTTGAATTCGGATTCAGCGGACCAAAATACGTACCCAAAGGTAGGTCCGGTCAGATGCACATTCTACTTAATTTTTTTTGTGTGCCGGTGTTATTTTTACGATGAAGAAAACCCCACTTTTTATCGCAAGTTCTGTCAAATCGAACACGGGGACTTTAAAATACAGTTTTCTGAATTTAAAAATGAACGCTGTGTTATACTACAACTTCAGAATAATCGATTTTTTTCCTTGCGGCTACTGCTAACTTCCTCAAATTATACTGTACGAGAGTCAACCACTGGTTAAACCATCTACAAAGATTACCTATAAAATATTATGTTGATTCTACTATCCATAACATATTAAAATATATTTTGAAAAATTTGATCGTAAATATCAGAGACGTTTTAAACACCCCTACAGTCATAAATTATCTAGAAAAACATTTTGATGAAATGTTTAAATTTAATGAAAGATTTACTTCAATTGGAGCAAATCTTTCCGACCATAGATTTTCATTTTTCTGGGAACTAATTTATTTCCATGACGAATTGGCTCAACTCATCATTAAAGAAATCGACTTACAACAAACTTGTCGCTCAACCGTGAACTACTACCAAGTCAACTACTCCATGGATGATAATATCACCATTGAATAAATATAATAAGAAATGAATTATTAAATTATACGACTTGAATAAAATCTATGTTTTTATAAGTATGCGTGTGCGTGTGAAGAAAATGTTAAATAAAAAAAAAGAAATGAAAACCTGTTCTTATTCAACTTTACCCTCCTACATCAGTTTTCCATCTAAACATTCTATTGAATCCAACAATCATTTCACCTGTATTCAATTAAAATTATCTATGCCACAAAATTTTTATACCATCGGTCCATTGTACCCTGAATCCAACAATCATCTCATCTGCAGTCAAATAAAATTTTCGATAACCATCTCCTTAGTTTTGGACACCCACATTCCACTGAGCTCTATCTGCCACACCCATCTTGTCAAATAAATTTTTTTACCAACGCTCCATTAAACCCTGATTTCCTATTATCTCACCTCAATTATCTACACCTGCAGTCAAATAAAATTTTCCTATACCCATATCATTAATTTTGACATCTACAATCCATTACATTCAATCAGCCATGCCCATCTCGTTAAATATTTTGACAAGTCATTTGGGCCCCCTCACCGACAAAGGGAATTCCCTCTGACGTCATGCGGCCCCTCCCCCGCCCCTCACCCCCTCCCCCTCGAGAAAACCCCCCAGGACCGGCGCCAAGGGCCGCAGGGTGGGGGCTAGACATGTTTCCCCAGTTATGCCCTATACTACTCGTGATAACGGCTATCGAAACTTTATCGAAAGATAATGTCACGTTGAGTCTTGTAAAGTCAAGATCATTAGATCATGAAGTTAAGCTTGTAAATGATAATCTTGATACAAGTGAAAAGGTTCTTCATGTGGAGCAGAAACCTAATGACATCAAACGGAATAATAAAGATTTTAGAAAACCATGGAAAAATCATCGTAGAATCCCGAAGCCAAGACAACATCGTGCAAATAACAAGAAGAATGTTGTGTCATCATTGCGGAAGGAGAGGGCATTATAAGAATGAATGTCGTTACTATTCGCAAAGCTTAAAGCACAAACCAAATGCAGAAAGACCAAGGACAATTTAGACCATCCAAGCTGACTCACAGAAAGAAGACGGTTTTGCATTCATGGCTGGAAACTTTCAGAAACCAAATAAAGAAAATAAAATTTCTGTTTTATTAAATTCAGGTGCCTCTGACCATCTTATAAACCGCGAGGATCTGACTGACACCTTTTCTGACCTGAAGACACCTATCAAAATTTCTATTGCAAAGAATGGAGTCTTCATTACTGCAACTAAGATGGGAACCATCGTATTGACAAGCAATGCAGGAGTCCAAGGGACAATCGATAATGTACTGTACAGTTCTAATGTACCGTATAATTTGTTATCAGTGTACAAGATGCAGCAAGCAGGGTACTCGGTAAACTTCAACGAATCTGGAGTAACAGTAAGCCGTAATGGTAAGACGGTAATGACTGGTAAGCCGAGGAACAATCTATTTAGTCTTGAATTTTCTGTACGTACAAGCTTTATCAATTATTCAAATAATGCATCTAATTCCGATACAAATTATGGCATCAACGATTAGGCCATATAGGAAAAGATAAGTTTAATGAAATAAGAAATAAGCAATTAGTAAATGACAGAAAAATTAAGTAAAATAATACCTGATAATGATTTGTGTGAAGCTTGTATTAATGGTAAATAAGCACGACTATCATTTAATAAATTTAAAAATAAAGACTTTATAGTGTTACGTCCAGCTAAATGCTGAACATCATATTTTTATTCCCAAATTTCATATTTTTCATTTTATCATATACTTAATTAAATTTCGACTGGCGACTAAATTTTACTTCTTAAATAACTCTAGAGATAGAAATTAATGTATTTCTTTAAAAATGCTTTTAAAAGATTTAGATTCGTTGTTCAAACATCTCCCAGAAGGGGTTTTGGCGCCCTCTAGGGGGCGCCAGACCAAGTACGTACCACCCTCTCCGTGGGTTCTGAGACCAGTACTCCAACCGTTAGCGGTGCCCGCATGTTTTGCACCTTGTAACATGTGGCAACTCCGTGGTTGCAGGAAGCCAATAGGTACCTCTGCGCGGTTGTAAGCCCATCTTCAGGCAGCCTCAAAGCCTAAGAAGAAGTAGCCCGTAAACAATACCTTTCACTGGCATACAGTGATAATCACTCGGAGGACAACAGAGGGCAATCTTTTATAGCTGATGTCATACATCCGAGTGAGTATAAGTGCAAGTGGAGGAAGCCCTTATGGGTATGGGGAGAAGTTGCGTCCCACCACTAATCCTACGCAACCGGTTGACCAGAGCCGAAGTCTGGTACCACGGGGGGCCACTTTCCAAGCCCTCTGTGACCAGAGTCTCTCTATTTCCTGAGATGGAAGCAGTGTTTGGCCCAAGAAGAGGTTGGACTCGTGGTGGCTGATGATAAGGCACCCACATGCACTGTATGCCTAATGGGTAACCTAATGTGAGCTCATGCCCACATTTTGCTTTTATAATATTATGGTAGAAGTATAATAGGGACCGCTCGCAACGCGTGTATGCCCAAAAGGGCGAGAAAACGGCTTCCGGTCGGCGGAGGTGGACTTAGGTCCCGTTATATTAATTAATTAATGTTCAAACATCTATTGAAATGTTGGTGCAAACTCTAAATGTAGTTTTAATGACCCTCAAGTAATTGCCAGGGTCAAAGGCAATCTGGAAGTACTTTCCTCTAGAAGAACCGAAAATATTCATCAACAAGAGAGTACTTAAAATGAGTAAGAAGTAAATAAATTGAAAAATGAATTCTTTTCTTTTTTTTTATTTTCAAACGAATGAGTTATCTTTACACTATCTGAAGCCTTACTTTCATTTTAAGCGCACTTTTGTCAAACATTTCGGAATCATTAAATAAATAGACAAAATAGATTTTAATGACAAGATAGTCATTAGGTAAAATAATATTTGAATATTTAAATAAATAATATTTAGGTAAATAATATTTGAATAAGTAATATACAAATAAATATATTAGCAAATTAATAAAATAAATATCAGAATAGGCACAAAGCCATTCGATAATTATTTCTTTATATTAATAAAAGTTATTAATAAATTAATGATTATAAATAAATTTAAAATATAATAATAAATAAAATCTGTAAATGTGAGTGTATGTGTGGATGCGCACACACATAGGCCTGCATCGAGGTGTGTCTTTTCCACTTCCCTAACGGAAAATCATAGGGAAAGGGAAAGGACCCAAAGGAACTGTGTTCCGATTGGATACAGTTTTCCCCCAAACAATACACCAAATAAGATCCGATAGGAAGATATAAAAAGCATGGTTCAACATTAATCAATGTCTATTCTCAGACTCTCTTTCTCAAATACTATATTCCCAGTTCCGGGTCGACGGAAAAATTCTATTACACGTGTTCTCACACTTCTACACTAGTTTCGGACTAGTTTTTTTTTATCGTACAAGTGTCCTCACACTTAATATTATTAATTAATCAATTTTTTTTATTAGTGCATTAATCAATATTGTTTAGTGACTAAATCAATTATTAATTCAATGTTAAGAGAAAATTGTAACCGCGAATAGTACGTAGAATCAGTGGAAACAACAAAAATAATAATCTAGTCTCCAAACCTTCAGGTACTGTAAATTTAAGTTATAATTATATAATTTAAACAAATTTCCGATCAATTAAAACCTTATACGATTTATTTCAATTTCAGATTTATGGTTTTGTTAATGAAAGTAAATTACAAGGTATATTTTATTGTAAAATCCTAATTATACAAGTGTTACGTCAAAATAACACATATTAAGAGTAGCGCTCCTGTTTTGCCTTCGCCTAGCGAAATAACTGGGACGGAGCTATAAGTATGACTGTTTATTTAAAATTAAAAGAAAATGAAAATTAAAAAATGTTTCTAAATGTTGTCTAAGAGATAAATTAAAATAATAAAAATTAAATAAAATAAAATTTAATTTGCATTAGACAATTAAATGCAATTTACAATTTTAACACTTTTATAAAATGGTTTAACTCTCGATTTCACTTGTTATTTAATTTATTTAAAATCAATCAATTATTATTTAAAATTTGATAATTATTTATTTATTTAATTAAAGTGTTACCTTGATTTATTTGATGATTATTATTGTTATCAATAGTTATTTATTTGATTTTTTATTTATTATTTTTCCTTCTTAACCCTTGATAATTGATGGAATTTTATCAATATTGAATTTTATTTATTGAATGAATTATATTTAAATAATTCAACTTGAACTTGATAATTGATGGAATATTTATCAAAATTATTTTTATTAAGATGAATTATTACTTTCAATAATTCAATAATTATTTAAAAATATTTTGAATTATATTTTTATAATTCAGTTTATAAATATTTAAATCACATAACAATGATTTAATAAAATTAAGGACCGTGCCTTTAAATAATTAAAATTTCGTCGATGACGAATGAGCTCACTTAGGAAACTGAAATCTTTTTCGATTTCCAGAAGAGCTGTTACCAGGTAGTAACATCCCTTCCAATAATTATTTAATTATACCAATTATTTTATTGGCTATAATTAAATCAATATTTTTTCATAATTATTATTTATATATATATATTTTTCATGACTTCCAATGAAGTTAGCAACATACGCATAAAGCATTGGAGTCGAATTCATAAATCAATATTTATTGATTCTTATTTTTTTCTTTTATTGCAATTTATTCTTTTATTATTTAAGCATTTTATAATTTATTTTATTTTAATTATTAATAACTTGTTTATTAATAATTTTTATTTCTTTATAAAAATTTCATAATTCATTTCATTTTTCATTATTTATTTAATTATTAATAAATTTCATTTTATTATAAAATATTGTAATTTGAATTTATATTCAAATTTCATAATCATTTAATTTTTTAATATTAAATCATTTTATTTTCATATTTATTTACAACAATATTTCATAATAAAAATAATTTGAATTTAAATTCAAATTTAAAAATCATCAGCCGTAATAATGGCTGGAAGTCATTTGCTAATTAATTAATTCATGCATAGCCAGATGGCATAACATGTACGATTTTTTTTAATAAGCTGATTGACAGTAAGAATACGATGTCGTGACGTCACACAAGCAAGTGCAGGCACATGGCCGCCTTGTAACTCTGTTATAATTTTGAATTCAAAATAACAACTGTCTGTACGATTAACACTGACGGTCAGCCACCGAATACTTTTGTCACGATATTTTAATATCGCGGCAGTCTCGCATCAGGTCGGTGGGCAACAGAGGGCAGCACACGCTGCTCACACGTCTCATCCGATATTTTGTTATTATAATTATTTCGTTTCTATATAAGCTTTTGTTTTAATTATTGTGTTAATAATACTTTATTGATTTCTTAGGTATAAATTGTATTTGAATCAGGAGATTTCACTTATTAATTTGAGCATATGTTTGAATTTTTTAACGCTGGGAGAAATAATTGCGCATTTGATTCATGTGCTTGTGATTATTATGAATGCTTGACGCCTGCACGTCAACGCAACAGTTGGCATTAGTAAATTTATTTATTATAAATAAATCTACTAGTTTGGTGACTAAGTCATTGATTGATTTATTTGTAAATGATATTAATAATTAATTATGAAAGGGACAATTGGTCATTTAGCGTCGGGAACTGGATAAATTACACGGCCAAAGTTATGTATTATGTTAGTGATACTGTAAAGAAATAACATGCGACAAATATATATCTCCACTGGTTGAAGTGAGATCTATGACGAAATGGCGCCGGCCGAAGTGCCGGCATGAAATTCACGTGCTGCCGTGGTCAGACGTGGGTTAGTCTCTGTAAGAGTAGCGTGTGTGCTTCTGTTGCATTTGTATAATTATAAATTTGACGCAATTTGGTATTTGAGTAGATAATATAAATCCATTGGCATTATTCGAGTATTTTGACAAAAAGCATAAAGGAAAATACATTTACCGTATTAACGTGCAACCATGGGAGTTGATTAATTACGTAAACTGTGAGTACTTTTTGGCTAATACATTGGCGTGTTATTTTCTTCCCGCGTTGGTGGCCATTTGTCTATCGCATAAGAGTAAACGAGATGGTCGATTCTGAGTATTAATAATTTTCATAGGTATATGATGAAGTGTGTAATTATTGAGCTCAGAATATCAATGCAATAATTACAGTTGTTATGATTATTATTATTTATTGGTTAAATAATATGTTCAATAGTTGAATTATTTAATGGTGGTTTTTAATACTTGAGTATTATTAATAGTAGTAGTATTAGTTTGTTATACACGGGAACGGTGCGGTGGATATAATTGCTGACCGATTCCACGACTTCTATCTCTTTACGCGCACTGAGCGTCGAGTGCGACTGAGTTATAATTATTATTATTTTGCGATTATTATTTACAAGTACTATATTATTATTGTGCGATTATTATTTACAAGTACTAAAGTATTACTTTGCTATTATTATTTACAAGTAATATAATATTATTTTGCGATTACTATTTACAAGTACTATATTATTATTGTGCGAGTATTATTTTACAATTACTAAATAATTAATTTGCGGTTATTATTTACAAGTAATATAATATTATTTTGCGATTATTATTTACAAGTATTATATTATTATTTTGCGACGATTATTTATAAATACCGAATTATTAGTTTGTGATTATTATGATTTACACTTATCACCTTATTATTTCGTGATGATTGATACTTACAAGGATTTATAAATATTACGTGTGTGTGATATATGATTATTTACCAATTATTATATTGTTTATATTAATTTAAATATAGTTAAAGGCAAATGGTCAGCAACTCGGTATTATTTTAAATTTATTATTTTAATTACTGCTATCTTTTTCTTGCTTTCCTATTCCTAACCCTGAAATTGCTATCCTGTATTTCATTTATTTTTCATTTTTATTTTTCTCCGTGGTATTTCATTTTGGAATTTTGAATTTGTTCGTGGGGCAGACGAACTGGCGCCCAACTAGGATTTCTAACCCAGCCTGAGCAGAGCTGTGGGTCCAGGGAGATTCGGAATATCTCCAGGTGGGACTTTTGTTTTGTTATTATTTTATTTTCAGTTTTTCATCAACGGAGGGCCATAACGGCTATTGAGCACTACCCACACTCCGCCGTGGGACGTCTGAAATAGAAGAGAACGTTATACTTTTACAAAATAATTTAATTCTGAGATCTATTGTAATTATAACGTTAGAATTTATTTTTGTATAATATATAGTAGTTAACACGTATATCTGAAATCTTTTATTTCAACAAACATTCCAGATAATTATACAAAGTGTGATCCCGGTCTATTGGTCGGAAGACTAGGGCCGAAAATAAAAATCATAATCAATTGTCCAATATCATTGTACTAGCTACAAATTGGACATAACAATAGAAAGGCCATTATTTAATATACATTCAGATGTTTGTGGTCCTATTACGCCTTCTGCGATAAGTAATAAAAATTATTTTGTATTAGTTGCTGATGAATTCACTCATTACTGTGTTACTTATTTAATGAAAAATAAATCTGATGTATTTACAATTTTTAAAGATTATGTAGCAAAGAGTGAATCTAGGTTTAATTTAAAGATAGTAAATTTATATTCAGATAATGGTAGAGAGTATTTATCTAACGAGATGAAGGATTATTGTATACAAAAAGGTATTAGTTATCATCTCACGGTACCACGAACTCCACAGTTAAATGGTGTATCTGAAAGGATGGTCAGGACCATCACAGAGAAGGCGCGAGCAATGATATCTGGTGCAAAATTAGAAAAGATATTGTAGGAGCAGGAAAAATATTTTGCTGTAAATATTTTTTCTGTTTCTACTTTAGTAAAAATATTTGTTTTAAGTAGTTTTAAAACGTAAGGATGAGTGGTCGTAAATTTAAGGATTAGGTGAGTAACTAGTATTACTCGACATGCTGTCGCCAGATGTCAAAATATAGTTACTCCGTGAGATTGTTAGAAATATTATAGCGTAAGTGCGAGTGAAAGTAAGAGTGCATGAAGTATGCTGTTGAGAGATGGGGGTGAGAAGAGACCGAGAGGCCCAAGTAATTTTAAGGGATAGTTTAAGTTAGTCGCATACCATCCAGGCTAGTAAGCAGTTGTATTATTTCCCTCGAGAATAAAAGCTATTATTATACTTTTAAAAAATATTGCCTCGTCCTGTAATTCCCTTTAATTAATATAATTTAACAATCTATATTCTACATTTTGGGGGCTCGTCCGGGATTACAGCGAACAGGCATATAAAAGTTTAATAAACTAAGACGAAAGACGGATTGTAAGGGAAGTAAGTTTAAAGACGTGAAGTGTTTTGTTCGATTTTATAAGTGTGCATCGCGGAAATAATGGCTGATGAAGTTATTGACAATGTTGCGCGGGGTGTTAACGCGATGGAGTTGGACGATGCTCAGGATGGAGCTTAGACAGAGGCACCTGCGAACCATTGGTTGTAAGCGTGAGCTATTGGAACGTCTGCGAGCTGCACTTTTGGTCGAACGAGAACGAGTTCAAGATGACGAAGCAGACGACAACGACGACGACGATGATGATGAAGACGAAGAAGAAAATGAAGATGAAAACGACGAGATTGTTCCCGCGCAGGACGATCACCAGAACCAACTCCAGGTTCCGGAACGCGATAATGAAGCTGGTGGCCGAGGAACACCGATCATTCGCCGGCCCCGAGAAAGTCAGCAGCGCGTGCTGTTAACGTTTAAGGACGTTGAAGGTACGCTGAAAAAGTTTAGTGGCGATGATCACACTGATGTACGCCGATGGCTCTAAAAGTTCGAAGAGATGGCGGAACTGTGTGAATGGAATGACGTTCAAAAAGTGGCTTGTGCCAAGCGATTGTTAGAAGGTTCCGCGGAATTATTCGTGGAGTACGAGAATTGTAGCAGAACATGGACAAAGTTAAAGAAAGCGCTGAAGGAAGAGTTTGAAAAAACCGTAGATAGTTTACAAGTGCACCGAGAGCTCGTGAAACGGAAGAAGAAATCTGACGAAACGTTACAGACCTATGCGTATAAGATGCTGCAGATCGCATCCCAAGTCAATCTTGAAGTGAGTGTAGTTATCAAGTATATAATCGAAGGTATTCCCGATGAAGCTGTAAACAAGTCAATCTTGTACGGAGCTCAAACAATTAAGGAGCTGAAAGAACGATTCAGTCAGTACGAAAGCATGAAACAGGAAGCTGCAAAGACGAAGACCAAAGGAGTGGAGCGGAGTGACAAATCTGGAAGAGCTGATGACAGGAACAAGAAGAAAAATAGTGAAGTGAAATCAACCGCGGTAGCAGTGAAACGTTGCTATAATTGTGGGAGTGATAAGCACGTAAGTTCCGCGTGTCCCGATTCACAAAAGGGTAAAAAGTGTTTTAAGTGCAATGGTTTCGGGCACATCGCAGCGGGGTGTCCGGACAATAATAAGTCGAAAGATGTGTATGTGATATCGCGGCCAAAGAAAGAAAAATATCAGAAAATTGTTTCAATTAATGATTATAAGACTCTAGCATTAGTTGACACAGGTAGTGGTCTAACTTTAATTTGTAAGAGTGAGTACGAGAGGTTGGAGGCACCGACCCTCAGAGAAACGCAGGTATGTTTCGAAGGCTTGGCGTCTGGTATGAATGCAACTATGGGTGAGTTTACCACTAGCATGACTGTGGAAAATGATGTATATATTGTTACTTATCATGTCGTACCCGATGCTATATTAAAACACACTATTCTCCTGGGTACTGATTTCCTAGATCAAGTTAAACTCCGCGTCCGGCATGGAGACGTTACATTTTTAAAGATTGATAAAGACGATCATGTTAACGTAGATGAATCGGGAGAATCTTACATTCACCAAATTAATGTAGTTGATAAAGCCGACGAAGTAGATTTGTCTCACATTACCGAAGAATATTATCGGGAAGAGATTCTTAAGATTATAACAAATTATGAACCAGATAAAACGGAAGATATCGGAATAAAAGCGAAGATAATTTTAAGATCTGATGAACCAATTGTATCGCAACCACGGCGGTTGTCTCCGTCGGAACGTCGGGAAGTTAACGATATCGTGAATATGTGGATGGAGGAAGGCATCATCCGTCCTTCAAATTCAGAGTACGCGAGTCCAATTGTTCTTGTACGGAAAAAAGACGGGTCAGCCCGGCTTTGCGTGGATTTTCGGAAATTAAATAGAATTATTTTGAGACCGCTTTTACCTTTGCCTTTGATTGAAGATCAGCTAGACGCGTTAGCAGAAGGAATATATTTTACAGCCGTTGATCTAAAGAACGGGTTTTTTCACGTCGATGTCGCGGAAGAATTTCAAAAATATACAGCTTTTGTAACGCCCGACGGACAGTATGAGTTTCGGAAACTTCCGTTCGGATTGTCTATTTCTCCTACCGTTTTTCAACAATACATAAATGCTATTTTTCGAACGTTAATAAAAGATGGTATACTGGTTATTTACATGGACGATTTAATTATTATTGCGAAGACCTTGGAAGAAGCTGGTAAAAGATTACAGATAGTTTTAGAAGTTGCAGCTAAGCATGGGTTGATAATAAAATGGTCAAAATGCCAGTTTGTAAAAACTACGGTTGAGTATCTTGGGCATATTGTATCCGGAGGTACAGTAAAGCCCTCGGAACATAAAACGTTAGCTGTAAGTAATTTTCCGGTCCCAAACACAATTAAGAAAGTACAGAGTTTTTTGGGTTTAACAGGATACTTTAGAAAGTTTGTACCCAGATATTCCTTAATAGCTAGACCCTTAACTGACCTGTTAAAGAAAGGTGTTCAGTTTCACTTTGGTGCCAGAGAGACAGAAGCATTTAACTCATTAAAAGCCGCGTTAGTATGTGGGCCTGTTTTAAATCTGTATAAAATAGGAGCTGAAACAGAGTTGCACACTGACGCGTCATGCTTAGGGTATGGCATGATTCTAATGCAAAAGGATTGTAATGATGGGAAATTCCACCCGGTATATTATGCTAGTGGAAAAACTACCGAGGCTGAGGCAAAATATTGTAGTTACGAACTGGAAGTGTTGGCAATAATAAAGGCCTTGGAAAAATTTAGAGTTTATTTATGGGCAATACCATTTAAGATCATAACAGATTGTCAGGCTTTCACAGCCACAATGACAAAAGAAAAACTATGTTTACGAGTGGCCAGATGGGCTTTATTGTTGGAACACTTCGAGTACGAAATTTGCCATAGGCCTGGGAAAAGTTTGATGCACGTAGATGCTTTGAGTAGAAATCCATTACCGATAGTTTTAATTGTACGCGAGAATGATGATGGAATTTTGGCGCGTGTGAGAAGTGCGCAGGAAAGAGATAATGATATTTAGAGATTGTACTAAGTAATCAAGAGTGTGATGATATGAATGGGTATGTGGTGCGCAATAAGTTAGTTTATAAGGATGTAAACAGTGAATTATTAATTGTAGTGCCTAAAAGTATGCAATATCCGGTGGTGAGACGAGTGCACGAAAAGGGACATTTTGGTGTTAATAAGACAGAAGAAATTCTCAAGAAAGACTTCTGGTTTAAAGGGATGAGGCCAAAGGTTGAGCAGGTAGTCGAAAGTTGTGTTGCCTGTATCTTGGCCGAGAAAAAACACGGTAAGCCAGAGGGGCTGCTAAATCCCATTAGCAAAGGCGATGTCCCTATGGATACCTACCATATAGATCACGTGGGCCCAATGACCAACACTCAAAAGAACTACAAACATATTCTTGTAGTAGTTGATGCTTTTACCAAATTTGTTTGGCTATATCCAACAAAGTCGACCGATACAGCGGATGTACTTAACAGACTTCGAAGCCAATCAACTATCTTTGGGAATCCCAGAAGAATTATTTCTGATAGGGGAACGGCGTTTACATCCAACGATTTTGAGCAGTATTGTAAAGGAGAGGGAATTCAACGTTCACTGATCGTAACTGGAGTACCACGAGGAAATGGGCAAGTTGAGAGAATCAATCGAACTGTTGTACCTTTGTTGACAAAGCTGACGTCTCCGACACCTGAAAAATGGTATCGACATATCGACATGGTACAGCGCTACCTGAATGCTACCCCGAGTCGTAGTACAGGTAAGACCCCAAGTCAGCTGATGTTTGGTGTCAATATACGACTTAAGGACGATTTACGCTTGCCTGAGCTATTAGAAGAAGAATGGGCTACTCAGTTTGTGGAAGACCGCGAAGAATTACGTAAAGAAGCCAAACAACAAATTGCGAAAACTCAAGAGGAAAATCGACGAGGATTCAACAGGAAGCGGAAGGCAGCAAGGAGCTATCAAGTTGGGGACTTAGTGGCTATTCAGCGAACACAATTCGGTCCAGGATTAAAGTTAAAGGGGAAATTCTTGGGTCCGTATCGTATAAGGAAGGTCTTGAGAAATGATCGCTATTTGATGGAAAAAGTTGGAGAGCATGAAGGACCGCAGAATACATCTCCTTCAGCCGACCATATAAAGTTTTGGGCTATGGAGCCTGAAGGAAACAATAGCGACGACGAGCAAGAGTCCATTGACGGCATCTGAGGGCAGATGTAATCGCAGGATGGCCGAATGTAGGAGCAGGAAAAATATTTTGCTGTAAATATTTTTTCTGTTTCTACTTTAGTAAAAATATTTGTTTTAAGTAGTTTTAAAACGTAAGGATAAGTGGTCGTAAATTTAAGGATTAGGTGAGTAACTAGTATTACTCGACATGCTGTCGCCAGATGTCAAAATATAGTTACTCCGTGAGATTGTTAGAAATATTATAGCGTAAGTGCGAGTGAGAGAGCGAGTGAAAGTAAGAGTGCATGAAGTATGCTGTTGAGAGATGGGGATGAGAAGAGACCGAGAGGCCCAAGTGATTTTAAGGGATAGTTTAAGTTAGTCTCATACCATCCAGGCTAGTAAGCAGTTGTATTATTTCCCTCGAGAATAAAAGCTATTATTATACTTTTAAAAAATATTGCCTCGTCCTGTAATTCCCTTTAATTAATATAATTTAACAATCTATATTCTACAATATTTTAGGGTGATGCATTTTTAACTGCAACATATCCAATTAATATGACCCCAAAAAAATCATTGAATGCAAATAAAACACCATATGAAATGTGGTATAATAAGAAACCAGAATTAAAATACCTAAAAGTTTTCGATTCAATCGTATATGCGCATATAAAAACCAGTAGAAATAAGTTCGATGAAAAGTCATCAAAGGGAATACTGGTAGGTTACGAACCAAATGGGTATAGAGTATATGAAGTGGAGTATGACAAATATGTGGTAGTAAGAGATGTAATTGTAGATGAGACAAGTTTTGTTGAGTGAAGACCAAAAATAAAATTACTTGGTGAAGTCGATTCAGGTAGAAAAACTGTAGTCCCTAACGATGTGTTAAACTCAGTAGACGACCTTGGTAATAAACTTGACAATAATAATAAGACATATAGTAGTAGTATTATTGGAAATACACAAAACACAGTCAAATCAACATAGCTTGTTAGTCCTCCAGATGGATGTAAAAACTGCGTTTTTAAATGTCGAGTTACAGGAGGAAATATATATGAGAGTACCTGAGGGTGCAAAAAGTAAGGACAACCAAGTTTGTAAATTGAACAAAGCATTATATGGTCTAAAACAAGCTGCCAGATGTTGGTTTGAAATATTTAAAAAGACTCTTTTAGAAAGAGGTTTTACAAATTCTTAAGGAGATCGGTGCATGTACATACTAGATAGAGAAGATGTCTCGAAAAATATTTACATTGTATTATATGTGGATGATCTAGTGATATGCACTGCTGATGAAAATACAATGAAGAACTTTAAAAATTATATAATGACTAAATTCTCAATGGTTGATTTAAAAGAGGTTAAACTCTTTCTAGGTATTAGAATTATTAGACAAAATAATGTCATAACACTGGATCAAATCACATATATTAAAGCAGTATTAAATAAATTTAATATGGCAGATTGTAAGCCTGTAAGTACACCGCTAGTGACTAATTTAGATTATAAGACGTTGGGATCCGATGAGAAATACGATGCTCCGTGTCGAAGTCTCGTTGGATGTCTAATGTAATTTAATGGTATGTACAAGACCCGATCTAACTCTTACTATAAGTATACTAAGCAGATATATAAATAAAAATAACCAAGAACTTTGGAAATGTTTAAAACGAGTACTTAGATATTTACAAGGTACTATAGATTTAAAATTGAAATATGTACTGGGAACATATAATAATATATTTACAGGTTATGTTGACTTTGATTGGGGAGGAAATGATAATGAAAATCCCGATTTAGATTCTAAAAGAAAAAGTACAACGGGTTCTTTATTTAAGTTATATGATAGATGTACAATATGTTGGAACACAAAAAGACAAGCATCTGTGGCAGGTTCTTCTACAGAGGCTGAATATATGGCGCTGTATGAAGCCGTCGAGGAGGCAATGTGGTTAAAAACTTTAGCAGCAGGTATGAACCTGGAAACTAAAGAACCTATCTTAATATATGAAGATAACAATGGGTGTATTAGCATAGCTAATAATCCATCAAGCCACAAAAGATCCAAACATCATTTCTCTCGGGAACAATGTGAGAAAAAGACAATAATTCTTAAACATATTCCGATAGGCGAGCAAATTGCAGACATGCTGACCAAGCCACTACCAAAGGTCAAGTTCCTGGACTTAAGAACAAAAATGGGATTGGAAGATTAATTATTAATAATAAACAACATCTAGATGTAATATTATAAAAGTAATCATGTTTTGGTTTATGATCTGATAAGGTTTCTCTGGGTTTCCCTTATCGTGAAGGCAAATGTCGGATCACTATGTAAACGGTTAGTAATCAGCGCCTCAGACAAAGAGCTAACGGAAGATGTGTCGATTAATATTAAAAGTATTGTATTCAACTATTGTATTTAGATATCATATTCTGTTATAGATACATATAGTATTGCTATTCATATTATAAAAGAGATTAATTTTTGAGGGTGCGTATTGGAATATTGAGTTCGTCTACAAAAATCATTCTCTTTTAAGATATTATATTTTATATATTTTAAGTTTGTTTTCTTCTGAAGGAAAAAATTTTCTATTTAAGTAATATTTGGTGACCACATTTTGACCCTTGAAAAAGGTTATATTTTATGATTTCGGAGAAAGGTAGTTTAAAGTACTCGAAGCACGAGTCATAAAACTAGATACAATTCGAGTATTGTATAGACTGCATAAACACTAAATGTTACACGATGTAAAAAGGACAACTGTAGTAATATAGTTGTAAGTAGTTAGTTCTCTCTGATCCTTGATGGTGTTAAGACACACTTCCGAAATTTCTGAAAACTCTATTTCAATAAAAGAAAATCTTCCAATAAATCAAATCTTCAATCAGTTTAAAATAATACACCGTCACATATCCTTAATCCTAACAGCAAGATATTTACAATTTCGTCAGGATTTATAGATTCAAAAAAAAATACTCACAGTCGTTTTAAATCACCTGTTTCACGAAATTTAATAGATCAATTTTAGCCTTTAAAATTTGATATTTCGAATTATAATCATGAGATGAAGATTTTGCTGAAATTTATTTAACGAATTTTGTTAAACAGATAATGTAAAAAAAACTATAAGTAATTTTTTCAAAATATCTCTGCCGGCGAAATTATAATTACGTCATCCTTTCTGAGATTATTACTCCACTTTTTTTTTTAAATAATTGATAAAGTTTTAACACAGTAAATCACGATTATTCGAAATTTTCAAAAAGTAGGGGTATCGTCGAAAAATCGACTCAAGTAATCCAAATTTCCGAAAATAAATTTAACAATAAAAATTTAATCTGTAACATAACCTTAAATTTTTAAACTTTCATGTCTGTTACTAGTTTAACACGTTATTGAAATAATAAACGATAATAACGAATTTATTATAAAAATAAATTTTTAAATCAGTTTTGACAACATATATGTTTGTATAATAATTTGTAATTCATTAAAAAACATCACCGCAATCACTTGTTAAGTGATGCACCTGGCATGGCTGATACGTTAAACTCGTATCCTTACAAGTCGTTAAAATAAGTTTTTTTTTTTTGAAATTTTAAAAAATATGTACATGGGAAACAATTTTTCTCAAGAACTATGGTGACATAGTCAGAAGACAGTAAAGACACAGGCGGTAACACAAACCCGATGCGTTCCGAATAGACCTTCAGTTTTTTTTTAAATAATATTAATAGAGTAACTTTTTATTATTTCCAAAAGTAAAATACAAACTTTTGAAAACAAACTTATAATTACCATGGAAACTCCAATCCTTGAATCCAAACCCTATTATGCATTCAAATTACACCCTTATCTAGTACGACAAACTTTCGGTAATAATATAGACGGATCAGCCTTCATACAACCACGAGCAGATTATTTGATAATCTCTGAAAATAAAACTTGTTACAACCTCATCACTAATCCAGACTTAGAATCATGTAACAATCTGGAGAAATTATAAATCTGGACACCGAGATATCCAATCTAAAAAGAAAGTATCGAACCATCTTGTGAAATGTCACTCTTTCTACAGACAACATATCAACTATTCTACGATTGCGTCATTAGAGTAAGTAGAACTTATAATCCCTATTGGAAAGCACTGAACGCATCATCTGGATGGCTTTATTCACTGCCTACTGAAGAGCCCCTCCGAATTACCTATAAAGGACAACCGACAATACACTCAAGACTTTCCGGAACCGTAATAATCTATTTGTCTCCAGAATCTATCGTAAGAACAAATTACATCAAACTCATTAGGCATCATGGAATTGAAACCCCTCAAATATTCAATAGTTTTCGTAAAGTGAAACTAAACATTGGTCATTTTTTTTCTGAAATTCAAACCTTTCTACCACTACAAAAAGGTCTCAACGATCCAAGTAACGCCGCTTATATCTCAGCTAACATAGGAAGATTATCTTACGACTATACACTTACCAGTGTAACAAGAGAGATACAAAATACTCGACTATTGTCAACAACGCGAGTTGACCATTCCTACACCTTGTATGGACTCATTGCCATTTTAGCCGTCATAACTACTTACCTTTTCGTCTCCATGAGTTTGTATTCCAAGAAGAGACTGTATACGAAATACACACCCATAGAGAAGGAAGAACTGCAGACAATCATACCTGAAGCAACTTACTCGATGCCGAGTGCCTTTACACATTACAACTAACCTAATAAAGTAATTTACGGCATCCCTAGATCACGGTTCCACCATGATATCTCCACGACAAAATCTCCCCATGACAAAATCTCCCTACGACAAAATTTCTCCAGGACAGAATCTCTCTAGAACAAAATTTGCTGGACACGATCTCTATAAACAAGATCTTATAATAATCGATGTAATTATAATGATTTCTACACTTACGGCTGGGATCGTATACAGGTTTTTTTTCACATTGTAGGTGTATATCATAAATATATAGAATATATGTCATAAATATATAGGAATTACACCAATAAAAATAAATTTAAAAATTTTATCCTGAAGAGATTTTGTCGGGGAGAGATTTTGTCCTAGGGAGATTTTGCCGTAGGGAGATAAAGTCGTGTTACCTTAGATCACAACGGAAGATACGACGCAACGAGACACCTACGAAAGAAATGGAAAGAGTTACGTTACCAAACCTCCCAGGGCCAACTATGCGACAACCATTATTAACGAAAATATATAAAACAAAAGGGTATAAAAATCTTTCATAAACAACAACACACTATACAACGACATTCAATCATATTTAGTGACGAAAGTATTAGGAATATTAACTTGTTTACAGGAGATAAACACGATTGTTTTATCCCCTTTTTTAAATAAGCGAACTAATAATAATAATAATAATAATAATTGATATATAGTATATAAATAAATAAATAAATATAAAGATAAATGAATATTAATAATAATAAGTAAAAAGAAAGGAAAATATAAAATAATCTAATAAAAATGAAAGAAAAAGAAAAAGGGGGGAAAAGATTAGGGTAATTATAATAATAATAATAAATCAATAAACATTTAATCAATATATAAATATATATATATATATATATATATATATATATATATATATATATATATATATATATATATATATATATATATTAGACTGATTAAAAAAAATCGACTATTTTTTGTTTTCTTCATTATATTGAAAATATAGTTGGAAATGAAGAAAAAAAAAAAACTGTGAAAGTTTGAGCTCTTAATATTAATATTAACAGCTGCTGCATCGCAATTTTCTATTTCCCGTTTAAATAACATGGGAAAATTGATTTTTTAAGCTTTGAAATTTTGTAGCTCACTGTGGGACCAATACTTTTAAATGCTCAAGACATATTCTTATGGGAAATTTGACGCTCTATTGAGAAGGTCTTTTATAATTTTTCAATACTTTTATTTCTTCAAAAGTTATTCGAAGTTAAAGTTAGATTGACGGTAAATTTTTACTGAAAATTTTAATTAAATTAATTTTAAACAACAAAATTTAGATTTTTTAAAAAGATTTCCAGTTAATTTCGAATAACTTACGACTTGAGCGAAATATCAAAAATTTTCGTTGAAATAAGTTATAGGAAATAGAATGCTCTACAAAAAATGTCTTATAAAATTTTCCGATAAAATTGATGGTTGCGTCAAAAAATTTAAAAAATGTAAAAATTTACCGTTAATCTTACTTTAACTTCGAATAATTTTTGAAGAAATAAACGTATCGAAAAATCATAAGATACTCTGTTTATAGATCATCGAATTTCCTATTAAAATATGTCTGAACATTCAAAAGTATTGGTCCCACCGTGAGCTACAAAATTACGAAGCTTGAAAAATAAATTTTCCCATGTTATTTAAACGGGAAATAGAAAATTGCGATGCGGCAGCTGTTAATATCGATAATAAGAGCTCAATTTTTCACAGTATTTTTTTTTTCGTCATTTCCAGCAATATTAGTGATATAACAAAGAAAAAGAATAGTCGGTTTTTTTGAATCAGTCTAATATATATAAATATATATATTGTTATGTCCGATCGTCCTCATCTTATATACATAAATAAAGATAAAATTAAAAATTTAAACGTTTAAATAAAATGCTTTATTAAAAATATTCTGAGAAAGAACAAAAATAATTGAGAGAAATTTAATTTTTTTTTGTATTTCACTATTAAGGAAAAGATCGTCGGAGCGATGCGGGGGTCCCCTAAAAAAGACAGCTGCATAACCCGCGATAAGGCCGAACACCACTTTCAGGGGTTTTTCTACGAAAACTCGTAATAGTGGTAATAAAATAGAAAATTTATGTTTCCGCTGCTTGGGAGTGCTCCGACACAAAAGTGAAACTTTCCAGATCACTTTTGGGAAGTAACGGAAATATTTTATTTAAACAAAATCTTAAAATTAAAATTGAATGGACGACGAAATGATTGAACGATTAGATAAATAAATAAATAGATTATTAAGTAAAGAAATTAATAAATCAACAAGTAATTAAGTTAATAAACAAATAAATAAATATATGAATAAATAGTTAAATAAATAAATTGACAACTAAATAAATGAATATATTAATAACTAAATAGATAATTAAGTAAATAGATGAATAAACTAATAACTGAATAAAATAATGAATAAATAGATGATTAAGTTAAAAAATAAATCAATGAATAAATGAATTATAAGTTAGTATATAATTAAGTAATTAAAACAAATAAATAAATATACTAATAAACAAATGAATAATTGAATGAATAAACTAATAAATGAATAGATAATTAAATAAAAAGTGAATAAATAAATTGTTTAAATAATTAATAATAATTATAAAAGGATGAGAGGATCTGGTATGTGTGAATTGGCGGTTAGTGAATAATTTTATTGAACACTTGAGATTTCACTGAAAAATAAATGAACAATTTATTTACAGTATTTACAGTTTATAAGAATTAATTTATAATGAGATTTATTGCAAAAAACAGTTTATTTAATTAATTGAATGCAATTTTATGCAGATGCAACACGTGGCCAAGATGGCTACTTGGCGATGTCACGATCGGAGTGAGTGAAGGCGACAGGCGAAAGGGTTATTTTTAATTTACGATTTAATACCGGGATACCGAATTGCCTCGTTCTATAACTCAGCCAAGGAGTTCGATTGAACGACACGTGGTTAGTGTGAGAACGTATGAGGGATCAGGCACCGATTATTAATTTATAAATTAAAATGTGAAATTATTTTTATTCTGTCATCCAACCAAGGAATTTAGCGTCACGTGGCTGATATAAGAATCTTATAATTTCGTGTTGTTTTACAACTTATTTGTCTATTTGTACCGAGCGGATGTACTATAGACCGTTCCGTTCAGTGACCTGCGTGGCCAGTGCTGCCAGAACGTGCGATATTTTTACCCCTTCCAGAGGGCCGTACGCGCGATGCACACATGCAATTATGTCTATCGGTGTGTCGGGAAACCGAAAGAAGCCGAGAGAAACCGAGCGCTGTAAACAAGCGGAGGAGAAATGTTGCTCCCACCATGCGTCCTTTCGTACCCGCTTAGAGTTGCGTGTTCAAATCCGCACTCGAATTTGTTTTTTTTTTTTTTAATTATTTTTTAACGTAATAAATTTTTAAATATTTATTTGTTCAAATTTTTTGATTAATTGATAATTAAAAATTTTTTGAACAAATTTAAAAGGCTGTAAAACAGATGAATAAATATTAAAACCTAATCCTCTCATTGTACTTTTATTTAATAATAAATTTTAGATTATTCATTGTAATTTTAATAAATAATAATTATTAAAAGTCATTTATTATTAATATTAGTTATTAGTTTTAAATGTTACTTAGAGTTTCAAATACAATTTTTATAAAAGCTGTTGCATTCGATCGTTGTTCTGATTCTGCGGACGTGCGACAATGTTTTTGTTTCAGAAGCTTCAAGTCGTGTGTTCACAACCGCGACTGAGTCGAATTTTTTTTTTTTTTAACTACTTAATAATTAATTATTTTCTAATTATGTTTAACTGATTTTTACAAAAAAAGCTTATCAATATTATTCAAATAAATAACAAAACGCAATTTTTAGACATTATTTATCGTTTTTTATCATTTGTATACTACTACCCGTAGTTCTAATGGTTAATTTATTATTATTAATAATTTAATTATATATAATAAAATAATTATATATTATTTATAATAAATATTAGACTTAATTCTTACTTGAAGTCTAAAATACGACTTTTATATTATCTCACGTCTTATATTTCTAAGTCGGATCAATGGACGCGTGCTATCATTTTGACATCTCGTTCGCAGAGTCGCGTGTTCGATTCCGCGACCAAAAATCAGTTTTTTTTTTTTTTTTTAATTTTCAATTATATTTTTTATTTTGCTATGTATTTTTTTTCGTATTATTTATATTTTAATGTGTTTCTAATATGAAATTAAAATTTCCGTATATATTAAAAAGCGCGCGATAGTTATCCTCGACACTGACGTTGATCAACAATCGACGTTTCGATTGTTTGCGCGCCAAAAGTCCATACAGTCCTAAAACCGTTGCTTCGCGGAATTAGACGATGATATATGTCATTGTTTTCCAGTGTTCTAATTGGTTCACTCGATGTGTACTTCTAAGCCGTTAGTGTGTGTAATGTATCTGTGAGTTAAATCACAGACTTTTAATGTTACGATGGTCAGTTCTCAGTGAGCTTTTAACCCGTTAGTGACTGTGGATTACGTCGTCTATGTCAAGTGCTGTAATCTGTGATTGTTTTAATATAAATTAATATTTAAAATAAGTTAATTATTTATAATTAAAATAAATTAATTATAAATAATCAAAATAAATATAAATTTTCCAGTGAATTTTAGCAATTGCCTAATGTATTTAAATAAGTATTTAATTATTTTTTTTATCTATTGAATAATTTTATTAAATATTATTAGTTTAATTTATTATTTACATAATTTTTTTAACGTGCGGTCGTACTTTTGGCCTCGCGTTTGCCAAATCGCGTGTTCAAT
Organism: Microplitis deprimator; assembly: GCA_964016945.1. Lineage (NCBI taxonomy): Eukaryota > Metazoa > Arthropoda > Insecta > Hymenoptera > Braconidae > Microplitis > Microplitis deprimator. Next base: position 13,772,484 of record OZ024712.1, read on the forward strand.
TCCACGGCAGTGTTATATTTTTTTTTTTAATTTTTTTTTCTTTATTCAATTCTTTTTTATCAGCGTAACATTGGTGTTATTTTGTCATTTTTAAAACATGGATTTACTAGAGCCTTCTGCCAAAAAACCTAAAGGAAACTCAAGAAAAAAAAAATTTCAACACCAATGGCTAGAGGAAAATCTAGAGTGGAAACAATGGGTGACGGATGTCCCGAAAGATCCGACTAGGTTTTTTTGTCTCATCTGCAATCAAGACTATTCTTGCGGAAATTTTGAAATTAAAAGGCACGCCAAAACTGATTCACACCTAAAAAATTTGCGTGTTTCGAATCTCAGTGCTGATTCACCAAGCGATGCCAGTTCATCTTCACCTGAACTAGATTTTAATGATCGTGTTAAAGCAGCTGAAATTCGATTTGCGACTTTTATAGGTGAGAAAAATCTGCCCTTGTCAATCGCTGGAGACTTGTTACATTTATTCCAGTTCATCGGTCAAGAACCTGCTGTTTTACAGAACATGAGTGCGAGTAGAACCAAAGTTACTGCAATTATCAACAACGTCGTCAGCGTTAAACAAACATAACAAGTCGTAGAAGTTCTCCAAAAATCTAAGTTTTCGGCTTATGTTGACAAGACTACTGATAATACAAACGACAAATGGATGACGTTGATGACTCGCTATGTTGATCCAGATTCTTTGATGATAAGGACTGAGTTAATACAATTAATTCACGTTAATGCCACCGACTGTTGCACAACGAAACTTCTTGAGGAATTTACAAATGGTTTGGAAGAAAATAAAATTCGCCTGGATAATTTAATTGGACTTGCTTGTGATAATGCACCAGTCATGGTTGGTATAAATAATTCGTTCCAGAAGCATTTGACCAAACGTCTTCCACATCTTTTGACGTTACCATGTATATGTCATTCTTTAGCGCTAATCGCTAGAGACGCTTGCAAAGCTGCGATTCCAGGTGAAGTTGATGAAATTATCTCAGGAATTCCGAACTTCGTCAATAATAGTCCTAAACGTTTGGCTGAATTTGCTGTTTTTCAGGAGGGTTATAAAGAAAAATCTTCTAAACTTTTGCGATTTGCTCCGACAAGGTGGTTGTCTCGTCAAATCGCAATTTCTAGGATTTTGGACAATTGGGACGCGATGCTTACTTATTTGACCGAACAATCTCTTATGAATAATGTTGCAGTTGCAAAAAAAATGCTAAGTGTCATGGATAATCCCACGACAAAAGCATATCTGCTTTTTTTTAAATTTGCACTTGACTCTTTGGAAAAGATGAATGCACAGTTTCAAGCCAGTAAAACATTAGTCCATAAATTGCAACCTTCTTCGAAGAAATTGTTCGTTGAAGTACTTCAAAGGTTCATGAAACCAGATTTAATGGATCCTACAACCTTTAACGCTTTAAACATTGACTTAAAATCCATCGAGAACCACCGCGATGAGTCTGAAGTTGATGTTGGAACCGATTGCGAAGATTATTTAAGGAGCCAATTAGAATCAGGAGTTCCTGAATCAGTCATTAATGAAGTTCGCTCCCAATGTAGAAAATTTTTTGTAACAGCTGCGGAACAAATTCACCTACGGTTACCATTTAACGACACATTTTTGTCTGATCTGACAGTTTTTTCGAAAGAAATCGCTCTCCTTGATTCTGATAGGGAATCATCGATTTCTCGATTACAGAACATCTGTACCACACTTGCGATTCCAGAAGGGAATCTTCAGGAAGAATGGCGTTCCTTATACACTGTCAATGCAAGTTTCAAGGACCGATGGTGCCAATTGTCATTTGATGAGATGTGGGGAGAAATTTGCACCTTCACGTTTTCAGCTGGTACTGTACAGTTTCCAACTTTGCGGGTTTTATTGAGTATCATAAGAGCCCTTCCTCATTCAAACGCTGCAGCAGAAAGGGCTTTTTCTATGATACCTGACGTTAAAACCAAAAAAAGGAACAGTTTAAATTCACAAAGTCTGAATTCGCTTTGCGTTATAAGATCGACCTTGAAATCGAAAAAATTAAGTGCGAAAGAAATATCAATCGACAAAAATTTAGTGGAAATGATGGAACCTTCCAAATTGTATACCGAAAAGAAGAAGCCCCAGTCCCAACAAATGAATGTACAAGCATATGATAGTGGTGACGATTGGGAAATGGATGAATCGTGAAAATCTTCGACTTTTTTTCAGCTTTTTCCACTCTAGATAACTATTATTGTAATTATTTATTCGCGTCTATTAATAAAATAACATTATTTAATTTTTATATTAATCATCAACTTTTTTTCAGCTTTTTCCACTGTGGAAAACTATTATTTTAAATTATTATTCGCGTATATTAATCAAATTTAAATTGTTTTATTTTCATATTAATCGTCAACTTTTTTTCCAGCTTTTTCCACTGCGGAAAACTTTTATTTAAAATTATTATTTTGATTATTATTCGTCCATTAATAAAACTAAAATTATTTTAAATATTCAATTATTAAGTTAGAGCTTTAAGCTCGGATGTATCATAAGTATTGTGCAATATTTGAAGCTTTAATTAAGTTATTTATTTTAAGAAGAAGGTAGAGCCTTCAGCTCTCCTTCCACCTGAATCTAGTCTGGTTTTGAAAGCTTTAATTAATTTATTTATTTATTTTGAGAAGAAGTTAGAGCCTTCAGCTCTGCTTCCACCTGAATATAGTCTGGTTTTTTAAGGTTTAATTAATTAATTTATTTATTTTAAGAAGAAGTTAGAGCCTTCAGCTCTGCTTCCACCTGATTCTAGTTTGCTGTTTGAAGCTTTAATCATTTTATTTATTTAATAAGAATGCAACAGCTTTAAGCTTTGCAATTTAATATTAATTTTATTATCATTTAAAAAATCGTTAACGTTCTTTGAGTTTTCAGGTTTATATTATGGTTGATAGGCCTCCGGGGGACCCACCATAAAAAAAAATGGGAACGCATCATGATACACAGTACCTCATGGGTGATGTGGAAACTTGTGTCATAAAAATTATCAAATTAAAAAAAAAAAAATTCGAATTAAAAAAAAAAACTGATTTTTGGTCGCGGAATCGAACACGCGACTCTGCGAACGAGATGCCAAAATGATAGCACGCGTCCATTGATCCGACTTAGAAATATAAGACGTGAGATAATGTAAAAGTCGTATTTTAGACTTCAAATAAGAATTAAGTCTAATATTTATTATAAATAATATATAATTATTTTATTATATATAATTAAATTATTAATAATAATAAATTAACCATTAGAACTACGGGTAGTAGTATACAAATGGTAAAAAACGATAAATAATGTCTAAAAATTGCGTTTTGTTATTTATTTAAATAATATTGATAAGCTTTTTCTGTAAAAATTAGTTAAACATAATTAGAAAATAATTAATTATTAAGTAGTTAAAAAAAAAAAAAATTCGACTCAGTCGCGGTTGTGAACACACGACTTGAAGCTCTTGAAACAAAAACATTGTCGCACGTCCGCAGAATCAGAACAACGATCGAATGCAACAGCTTTTATAAAAATTGTATTTGAAACTCTAAGTAACATTTAAAACTAATAACTAATATTAATAATAAATGACTTTTAATAATAATTATTTATTAAAATTACAATGAATAATCTAAAATTTATTATTAAATAAAAGTACAATGAGAGGATTAGGTTTTAATATTTATTCATCTGTTTTACAGCCATTTAAATTTGTTCAAAAAATTTTTAATTATCAATTAATTAAAAAATTTGAACAAATAAATATTTAAAAATTTATTACGTTAAAAAATAATTAAAAAAAAAAAAAAAATCAAATTCGAGTGCGGATTTGAACACGCAACTCTAAGCGGGTACGAAAGGACGCATGGTGGGAGCAACATTTCTCCTCCGCTTGTTTACAGCGCTCGGTTTCTCTCGGCTTCTTTCGGTTTCCCGACACACCGATAGACATAATTGCATGTGTGCATCGCGCGCACGGCCCTCTGAAAGGGGTAAAAATATCGCACGTTCTGGCAGCACTGTGCGTGGCGTTAGGGTAGGTCCGGGATTTCTGAGCGAGAGGGATGTTGGGTCGGTGAATATGGGCCCTCGAGAAGACCGTGTTCTTTCTCTGTCTTATTTATATTTTACTATGACTTAAATAACCAGCACTTTTGAATGACGGAGAAAAGGACAGTAAATAAAAGGCAAGTGTATACAAAAACATGTGTATATTGACAGATTAAATTTTACAAAAATATTATAGTAATGAACAAGGCCTGAGACTTCGTGCTATTAGGTTAAAGCTTTAAATTCTTCCCGGTAAAATGACCAATCATTGTTAGATATGTGAGCAAGTTTACTGTATTGACTAAGCTATACTATATGTGTTGGAATCTGGGACGCGGAATCGGAATACGGAACGCGGAATTGGAATTTTGATTCCTGAATTTAGCCTGCTAACCATTCCGTGGTTTGTGAAATCGAAGTGTTGTTTACCAATATCAAGGGTAGAGTTTACCAATATTAAGATAGAAGATAGTAGATATGCTTTTAGGGCCAGTTTTTCAAACTAGGTTAATTTTCAATCTGAGTTTATATTATTATTGCTGGTATATCTACATTATTAATGTATAGAATTATGCTAGCAATGTCAATTAAATCCCGGATCAAAATAAATCCGGTAAGAAAAACCAGCTCCTACTATAAGGCTAAATTTTACTAAGTTTACTTAGGACTTAGTTCGGCCAAACATGCCCATAGATTGTAAAAAATATTGTTGATTTATATTTTCACGTGGATGAATTTTTAGCCGGATGAGAGTTGTTTAAAACATAATTTTCGAAACATATTTTCCTACATTTTTCCCTTATTGTAAAAAAGTTAAGAAATCGCTAATTGCGTAGCTTTGAAATAGAAGGTGAAAATTGGAGTAAGTATAGGTTTTCAGAGTAAGGTTTTAAAAATGATCTCACCTCGCATAAAATTTTTTCACATAAAGTGCTAAATCCACTTTATTTGTGACTATTAAAATCTTAAACGTTTAAATAAAGTTCAACTTAGGGTCAGTTTTTCAAACCGAGTTTATTTGTAATCTGGGTTTAAATTGATATTGCTGGTATATCTGTATGCTATTAATATATAGATATGCTACCAACATTTATTGAAAACCTGATAAAAATAAACTTGGTTTGATAAACTGGCCTTAAAATTTTAAATCTGTATTGAATTTAGAACTTTGATATGTCGAAATTTTTTCAAATTTCTTTACAATGAATTTTATTTACGTGGGAACGCACTGAGCTTTCATTTATTGAGGTTTAAAATAAAAAATAATAATTAAATTAATTCTATTTTTAATTAAAATCTTTTCTTTTCAATAAAATTCATTTTATTTGTTCATATTACTAGAATTGATCTATCAAATTAATGTAAATTATCAATTAAAAATATAAATATCTAATGAAAATTATAGCTTTAGTTAAATTCACACCTATTTTCAATTTGTATTTGACAGTCAATTTGAAGAAAAACATGTTTAATAATTACTGTGTTCATAACTACTATTTTAGATCATTTTTTAAAAATTTAAACTCGGATTAATAATAATATGAATTAAATACGAATAATAAATTTTCATCATGTGAAGAATTAAGAGATTTTATAATTTACAGTTTGATTTTTGAGAGCTTACATTATAATAAAACCGTGGCAAAAATGGTTGGATTTATAAAAATTTTTGTTCAAACCTTTTTTTGAAAACATTTCATTCGTTACCAACATATAAACTAACTATTTCGAAATTCTTCTTAGTCGAAATATTATAAAATTCAGAAGAAAAAAAAATGTGTTTTTTGTAATGTATCAAATTTTGACTTGGAATATCTTTCAAGTGCTTTTGTTTATGAGTAAATCGTAAGAAATTTTCCGTTTACAACGACCAATTTACTACGAAAATAATCATGTATAATATTGCTGTTTTTCTGTTCGTTGAAAAATGATGAATTTTTTTTACATTCCAGTAATTGAAGAATCCAAAATTAATGATAACTTAAGACACACTCTAACATATGCCCAAGTAACACATGCTTGAGCAAGATTCTGATGCCAGTGCCTTCATCAAAACCCCTAGTCACTTGTGTCGTTTTCTACGTATGAGTCTTGGGCAAGATCATGTATCAAGAAATCATCATCAATACTTGTGCATAACTTACTCAAGACATTGTACACAAGAATATTGGGAATATCTTAGATATGGTGCTGTTAAAAAATTTCTGGCACATTTCTTGCACCAGTAACTTACGGCACGTACTTACGCATGGCTCATGCAAGGCCCAAAATTGACCTTCAGCCTTGAGCCGATCTTGCGCAAGCCATGCGCAACGATTTTCATCTATAGTCTTTCTCCAGAATCGATTTATATTCTGGGACGAATTTCTTGTGCAAGGCTTGCACTAGACTTACTATTGAAATCTAGACACGAGTATCTGCAGCAAGATACACGTAGAAAAAGACACTAGCACCTATCGATCATGAGACCAGATTTACTAAAGCCTTGAACAAGATTGTTACACTGCTGAATACATACGTACACTTGCAATTATAATTAATTCCGGAGCTTGAAAAAAAAAGGAATGAAAACTGGCATTAAGGTTTTCTTTCATCTATTAAGATTGCAGAGTTTGAAATGAAGATTTGTAATATTTATGATCGAATGAAAATTTTAAGTCCATATTAATACATATATATATATATTCTCCTTATTAAAAGAAACAATTTTAAAAAATTAAAAAAATAAATTTTTGCAACTCATGGTAAGAAAGCACGTCTCTGATTGATTAAAAATGATACTTCAGAGATTAAATATCACGAAGAATATCCGCATTGTTCGTAAAAAATATGACAAATCTACACTTTATATATATACATATACTATTTATTAGTCATTAAACGATCCAATAGAAAACCCAATGAACAGTTAGGACAACGGAAAGCCCCAGACTATATAAAATCATCTTACTGTATTTAATTATAGTGTAAAATTCACTATATGAACCTTGATGAAACTCTAGTTATTTTTGCTGAGTATCAATACATTGAGAACAATAAAAATAATTTTAAATTGTTATACAAATCAATGAAATCATATTTAATTGTTACTAATATTATTTAACAATCTTTTGCATTAAAAATAATACAGGAATTAATTGTATATTAATAAGATTGAATATTATTTTAGGTTAGTTAAAAGATTAGATTTAATGTAGTGTCCTTTTTTACCAATCAGAAACATTCTTTCTTACCATTCGATGCAAAAACTATCGTAACGGATTGAGCAGGAAGGTCTTTCGACACTCGTGTGTTGGCAATACTAGCCTAACGTTTTGTGAACCAATCACACTCGTTGTCGAAAGCACCTATCATTCAATGCGTTAATATACTATTTTCATACTTTTTAATGTTTTTGAATACTTTGAATACTTTTCAATCGCTCTTCTTATGGGCATTTAATATTGCAAATTATTTTGAATCGTTTTTCTTAATTTTGGGGCCTACTTGACTAGGATTAGTTTCTCAATCCGAGATTTTTTAAACTTTTTTTTCTGCCGAGTAGGTAGAATGTTTATATAATATGCAAAAAAGTTAAATTTGAAAATCATCCGGCTAATCTTGACACAGCGGTATTATCTTAAATAAGCCATAAATGAATATAGCACTGGCTTGTCAAGTTTATCCAGATTACTTATACCTAATAGGCAGATTCACAGATGATAAATTAAATAATAATTGTCTATGTTTATATGCCGCTCAGGTACTAGGCGATTATTTTGATTTGCATACTTGGTGTCCTTTTTCACCGATGAAATCTGCTTATCGGCTAATTCAACTGAAAACAAACAAATGCAGCATCTCATAAAATTTTTTTGAAAAACTGCATTAATATTTTAGAGATAATTACCCGTTTAAAATTTATTTCTGTTTATTGCTATATAAATTGAAATAACCCCATCTAAATGAAATTTAAAAGACAGATTTTGATTTTAATATAATTATTTTATTTAAAAATATGCTTTTTATTTTTAAAATTAATTTGTTTAATTTGTTAATTTAATTATTAAGTTTTACAAATTATAATTTTTTGTATCGTTATTTATAAATCTTGTTTAAATATAGAATGTCTTGTATCATATGATTTTCTTTTTTTATTTTACAAAACTTTACGTACTTCTAACTCACTTCATTATCTGTCAAAATAGTTTGAGAAAAAATCGATTTAATATTTGAGAATTTATTTATTGGTAAGTAAATTTAATAATATTTTCTTAATGTTTTTTATTCACGGTTCATTAATTTTTATTTACATTTTCTCGTTGATTAAAATATTTTCAAATTGAATGTCTTTTTGCTTAACATAACGATTATCATTTTTTGCACTGTATTGTTTATTACATTATCTCTGACTCTAACTATGATTTGTATTGAATAATTAGTGTCGAGGGCTCGAAAAGTAGAAAATCCATTAAGGACTAAACAAGTGGATAATCGCTTGTTTAAAACTTGAAAGGTAACAAATGTCAAAAACTCTTTTCTTAGGGTATGGGGAGAAGTTGCGTTCCACCACTTATTCATGAGTAATCTGTTGACCAGTGTAGGAAGAGTTCCACTGTACAGTTGTATATTCCAGTAATTTAAGAATGAAAAATTTATACCTTCGTTCTGGTATTTTGTAACTTCCAGCTTAAACGATTGTAAATTTTTACAAATTAGGGAAGTTTTTATTTTCATCCCGATTTTCGAAAATCGAGTTTTCATCAGATGTTGTTTTGAGGTTCTAGCAAATTATTCTGATCATTTCCAGAAGAGTGTGTGTGTGTGCGTGTGTGTATGTGTGTGTGTTTCAACTCTCTATATCTTTTTAATGAATTAACCGTCAACATTCCTGAAGTTTCAAATCGATAGATTATATAGAAGATATAAAAAAAAATTATTTTTTTTTCAGTTTTTTTGATAATTTTTAAAAAACAGCTCCATTAATCTATTTTGAAAACTAATCAGCTCTTGAACCCAATAAAACGCGCTGATCACCACATTAAACTTCAAAGCCGGTTTATTAGTTCAATAGATATCGGCGTCGAAAAATTATAAAAATAATTAAACTCGTTTTTCTCGAATAGCTCAGAATATAATTTACCAAATTGTTTGAAAGTCATACCAGCGCTTCATCTTTATAGTCTCATTCGATCACTATGCAATGAAATGCAATTGTTTTGATAGTTTAGATAATATTATCAACCGAAGAAGAAGAAATCACTTTTTCCACATTTTTTTAACTTCCCGCTAAGAAAATTGCAAATTTTCAAAAGTTCAGGAAGTTATTGGTTTCGGTCCGATTTTCGAAAATCGAATTTCTAAAAGATCTTGACATTTTGAAATTCTTGGAAGCTATTCTGACTAATTTCAAGATGATGTCCGAGTGTATGTATATATTTATTTACGTACGTACATACGTACGTATGTAAATATCTATAACTTTTGAACGGAGTAACCGACTTTGGTCAGCAAGGTGTCATTCAACGTGGCTTGTTAATATTTAAAAGCTGAAGTTAAATTGAGCTTGATCGGTATGGCTCTTTCAGAGATATTCAAAAAATAAACTTTTTGAATAACTTGTAGTGTGCTCGATGGATTGATTCCAAAATCAACTGGGCTCTGAAGCTTCATAAGCCGCATCGAATGCCACCCCAACCAACAAAATTGGTTTATTTTTTCAAGAGAAACCGTTGTCAAAAGAATTAAAAAACATTGTTTTTTTTTTTTTTGTTTTTTTTTTTGAAATTTCTCAAGAACAACTTATTAAATCAATATCAAAATTCAATCAGCAACAGAACTCAATAAAACGCGTCGATTGCCATCTCAACCGTCTCAATCGGTCAATTCATTCGAGAGATATCGTTTGAGAAAAAATGGTAAACAACGTTATTTTTCGAAAACAAAGGCATACAAAAATATTTTCGAGCTCGAAGAGCTCAAAATGTATGCGCAACAGTGTTTTCAAGCTCAAGGAGCTCAAAAACAGTGGGAAATTTTGGAGCTGGCCCGCAGGGTCATCCGATAGACAGATTTTTATGTCATTTCGATCCTAATTTTTAGTTTCTGACCTTTTCTTGGTCCATCACACTCAGTAGCATCGAATGAGGTTTATTTTAGCAGTACTTATTAAATGCCTAGTGCCTAACTTAAAAGTAAGTTAGCAGACAAGTTAATCTTAAAAGTATTTTTGTGCCATGTTTGGTCAGCTACTCACACTCAGGTGACCCTAAATTTGGTTGCAATATGCATACGTACTTCCACTCGGACTTCGTTCTGAGAATAGTGAGAATCGCTATTAATCGTCGACATTTTATGAAATCTGGATTATCGTTAATAAAATTAGAAACAATAATTACATTCTTTAAAAAATTTCAAATTCTGTCATCATCAAGTTACAGATATTTCAGTTGAATTACTTTTAAACTATTTTGGTGCTCAATATCAAAACCTTCCGACTTTACAGATTTATAAGCTACGTTGATTTTAGCTAATCTCGTCTCGATCAAGTCGTTTGTTCCACATATATCCAATGATTCTTTTTTGTTTTAAATATTTGATGGCGTTTAAATGTTGTTGAAGCACCATATAATTTATTTCATTTTGTTTAATAAGGCTTTATCACGACTCATTGAATTCTAAGTCTTATTTCAGTCGAAAATTTGAAAGAAATCCATTATAGTTTTTGCTAATGACTTTAGATGCTTGCTGATGGCTTTTAATCGATATCAAATAAAATATATTTAATCATTATTTAGATTTCATTTAGTTATGGACGGCGAACAAATACGAAATCGAGAAGCATTTGTGGGTCAAAGATATCGTTTTCAAAGAATAATGAATAATTTAGGCATTCCTGATGGTACTTTTCGCTTAAGAAATAATTGTGTACGATGTTTGAAATACTGCACATCGCTCTTAAATTTAACTTCATTCAGTATCCGCCGACATATATTTAAAGTCAAAAACACCAGGAAGTACTGCGAATCCAAAACCTTCCTTTATTCCCAACCGAAAATGATTATAGAGGTTTGCCAAGTCGCCTATCAGCATATTTTAAATATTTAACAGAAGTTTTCGTCCAGACCGACATTTCATTAGAAAAAGTAAACTCACCGATTCTTAGAAGATTTATGGAAAGACTTACGAGATTAACAATGCCTGCTGCTACCACTCTACGGGAGGAGTATGTTCCCTTGGTTTTTCATGATACAATCCGTCGAATTAGAGAAGAAATTGGAAACAACTCTATTTACATTTCAGTCGATGAAACTGTCGATGCAAGTGGTCGCTGCGTTACGCATGCTATCATCGGAGCATTATTAGTTGACAGACCATCAGTCCCAAGGTTGATTAATTGCGAAGAAATTCCTTCTAGTCCTAATGGAAACATGATTCAACAGTTTGTTAATCGATCTTTGAACATATTATGGCCCGGAGGAATACAGTATGGTCGAGTGTTATTGTACGTAACTGATGCAGCAGCATACATGAAGTCATCTGGTCGGTTATTGTCGGGCAGATATACTAAAATGGTGCATGTAACATGCTTAGCACATGCTTGTCATAACGTCGCAGAAAAAGTGAGAGTGACGTACGGGAACGCTAATGACATCATTTCAGACATGAAAGATATTTTCGCTAGATCTCGGCAACGGATTAATCAATTTCAAACTGCTCTTCCTCACCTTGCACTACCTCCAAAACCCGTTGTAACTCGGTGGGGGACATGGTTGAAAGCTGCGGAGTACTACTGTTTACATTATGACGATGTACAAGATTTTGTATTGGGTCTCGAAGCGGATAGTCAAGCTGTTGAGAGACTCCAGGAAAATTTCACCAACGAAACCCACGCTGAATTTCAGTTTGTCACTCAAAAATTTTCATGCATTATTGAAGTTATTAAAGTATTACAAACGCGGGGTATTTCAATAGTGGAATTATGCGACATCATCGAACAATTAGTAACGGAAATTACCGAAGATCCTGAAATACCAGATGAAATATCTGAAAAAGTAGAACAAGTGATTCAGAATAACACTGGGTTCACACGAACTATAAGATTTATTAAGAATTGCTTAGAAAATAATGAATTTATCAATTTACCTCCACATTGGACCCCTGATGACGCTAGAAATATGATATTTGCTCCACTACAAAGCGCTGAGGTCGAAAGGTCATTCAGTCATTGCAAAGCTCAATACAGATCAAACAGACGTGGATTTGTTTTTTCACACTTCGCTCAATATGTAATAATCTATTATAACCAGTTTCAAGAATAGTGCAAACTAACGGTACTACGTCCATTTATTTCCATTTACTTTGACTTCATTTGTTACAAATACATTTCTTTAAAATTTCTTGGTAATTATTATTCATTTTAAAATACTACTAACAACATTACTAAATACTACCACATTAGTGTTTTTAGCGCTCAGTGTGTTTGTTTTATGGTTTTGCAGTTGAATTTAAATCAATCATCCTGTCTTCTAGATATATTATTTTTTTACACTCCTGAAGGTTTGCGGTAAATGTAACAGGCCAGTGAATGTTAACTGGATCAAGTAAGTTACTTAGTCGATGTAATATGTTGACAATATATCGTCAACATATTACATCGACTATTGATTACATCGATTGATATTTTCTGAGATATTAATTATTGAAGTTTAAGTAGCATTGAATTCCCATAAAATGTCAAATCAAATCTTAGAAAATATTGATTTTTTATTTGACTAATGTCTCAGAAAATATCAATCTGAGTAATTCGGTGCTAAGGACCTTTTTTGTAGGAAATTAAATTTCGAATAAAATTTTCATTCGCATTTTTTCTGTAGGTCTTGTTGTTTATGAGATAATAAGAAAAAAACAAGAATTCTATGAACGGTTTAGCGGTCCGTACTACCCCACCCGTATTAGTTACGACTTCGCGACATTAGGCACTTTTGTAGTACATTTAATTCTGAGAATATCCCGACTTTGGGCGAGATGATATCATAAAATGCCGCGGAGTTATAGAAGTTTAAAAAATATAAACCATAGTTTACGTGTATTTTAAATGGGAAATCTTCACACGCTGTAGTTGAGTACTTAATATTAATTTTAAGGGCTCAAACTCTCAGGGAATTTTTTTTGGAGTACTTCCAACAAAATTTCGGGATGGGAACAAAAAAAAAAAAAATAGTATCAAACGAAGCACCCTAATATATACATATATGGGGCATTATACGCCAAATCGTCCACTTTTGAACCTGACCCCTTTAGATTTGGCTGAAAATTTTTTCTTTTTTTCCTTCCTATCAATCACGTTTCTCATAATTTTTTTACCGAACAAAAAAAAAGTTATAAATTTTTGAAAAAAAAGGCTTTTTTTATTTTAAATATCTATCACTTTTTCAAAATCCGACTGATTGGGACATTTTTTCTTTTCAAAATTTTTGTTTCTAAAGGTACTATTTGTAAAAAAACTACGAAAAAATTATAGCAACCTATCTTCATTGTCTTTTGTAGATTTTTGAAAAAATTCAAAAACTTTTCGATGTTTACCATTTTTGATTTTTGATTTTTCTTTTTTATTTAAAACTTTGACATTCTCTGCAAATTCTTAAATTTTTTCAGAGTGATGTTTTTTCGATTTATATTTTTCTTTTTTCCAATTGAAAAAAAAAAATTTTTCGTAACTAACTTTATTTATCATAAGACCATGATTAAAATTTTTGAGTGCTTAGAGAGCTTTTTAAATTTGGAAAAATAAAATGAAAATAATAAATTTAAATGGTAAACATTGATATAATTTGAATTTTGTTCGAAAAGTCAAGTTAAAAAATAGAAGGACCTTCTGAATAATTTTTTTGTATTTTTTTCTAAAAACTACATTCAAAAACGAAGAAAATAAAAAAAAAGTTTTTGTTTGGTCCATTTTTGGACAGATGCTGGCAATTCAAAAAAAAATTCTTTTTACACTCATTGTTTTATGATTAAAAGAATATCTTTTTAATTCTCAGCATTTGTCCGAAAATCATTTACAACCGAAGAATCGCTAATTATGCGATTTTTTGCGAAAACGATCAATTTAAAGATTTGAAGCATTAAGAAAAAAAAGTCGCAGCACTTTGAAATTTTCAAGGTTTTTTTCAGGATACTTTAAGGTTGAAAAAAAAAACTGACGGTAGTCTTCGTTCATCCATTATATCCACAGTTATACTAGAATTTCCGAGTATCCCGAGATATGCAAATTTTTACCTGATTTTTAATCAACATTGTCACTATAAAAAAATTTTTTTCATTAACCCTTAACAGCCACATGGGGTGATTAATCACCCCAGGCTTAAAAAAAGTGAAATTAGAGATTTTAAAACTTTCAAATAAATGGAATAAAAAAAGTGGAATTAGAGGTCTTAAACCCCATGTGGCCGTTGTGTGGCCTGGGTGAGGTGTGGCCGTCAAGGGTTAAAAACCAATATTTGTGTCTTAGATAATGTTTTGCAGATTTTAAAACCCTGCTTTCATTCCTTGTACAACTAATATGACCCAAGCAATTGATTGCCAAAGTCAAAATGTCCTTTTTCGCTTTGATCAATGATAACGCAGCGCCAAATCGTCGTAGAGACTTTTTAAGAGCGGCAAATTAAAGGATATTTAATTACCAAAATGACCATTCAGGTAAGTTTATCAACGCAAATTCATTGAAGCCTATAGACTTTTTTAAAGATGAGAAAAAATTTGGATAATTTTTTTTGCGGTGGTTTTCTTAGGATTACTCTGGAACTGTGCATGATAAAAAATTTTGAAGTCCAAATCTACAAAGTAAAAACTTGAAGTTACAATTAGTTTTTATATACTTTTGCTGTACAACAATTTTTCTCCAAGATACAGCATGTCGAAAATCGCTTAAAAATTCACAAATTTTTTTTATCCCATAATTTCTGCGAGTAATGCAGTGTAAGACACTCTCTACATATACCCATCTATCACATGCTTGATCAAGATTTTAATGCCAGTGATTTGATCAAAACCCCTAGTCACTTGCGTCTTTTTCTACGTATGGGTCTTGCGCAAGATCATATAGCACGGAATCGTCATCAAGACTTGTGCATGACTTGCTTAAGATATTGTACACAAGAATGTTGAAATATTTTAGATATTGTGCAGTTGAAAAGTTTCTGGCGCATTTTTTGCACCAGTGACTTACGGCATGTACTTATGCATGAATTACACAAGGCCCGAAATTGACCTTGAGCCTTGAGCAGATCTTGAGCAAGACATGCGCAACTATTTTTATCGATAGTCTTCCTCTAAAAATGAGTTATAATCTAGCACGAATTTCTTGTATAATATGTTTGCAAACCTCTCCTTACTTTTGAACAGCTTAACTGATATAAATGCAGTTTTGAACTTTTAAGAGGGTTCTACTGTCCTTACATTCCGTGACAATGTGAAACATTTTGGGGCGATAGATTTTAGGAAATCTAAAAATTCAAATCGTCCAAAAATGGTTTTTTTGAGATAACTTTCAAATTACTGTACTAATCATTTTCAAAATCTAATGAGTTTTAGCTTAAAAATTACAGTCAATAGCTGTAAGAGACATCAAAATTAGTTGATTTCTTCAAGAGAAATCGTTATTGAAAAATTTCATTTTTTTTTTTTTTAGGCATTTTTAAAATTCATTTCGTATCGACTTTTTTAGATTCAATTATTTGTATTTTAGCTTGGAAAACTACGTAGAATGCCTTAATTTCCAGCAAAATCGGTTGATCCATTCATGAGATATCGCGTTTTAATTTATTCAAGAGAGTTTTTTTATTGAACAATTACCAACTTTTTGAGATAGTAGAGCTCAAAAACTTACAAACGTTATACTTAAGTTGAAAAGATCAATAACTCTCCAATAGACAGTTTTTATTAATAAAAATTCATAAATCAATAAATTTCAAATGCTTAAGGTTTTTCATTAATAGAAAATGATTTTATTCAAACTAAATTTTAATAACGTTTGATTAAGCTTTGAAAGTATTTTATATATTTTTACGTAACAAATATATATTAAATTGTGGAATTTATCAATTTCATAAAAATGTAATTCAACAATTGATGAGTAATAGATTCGATGATTTTAATTGTTAATCATTTCAAAAACGATAGATTTAACTTTCTTCCTTTTTCGATTCATTGCGTAAGCGATTACAGTATTTTGTGATCCAGCGTATATATTCTGCATTGGTAAATTGACCTTGAAATTTCTCTTTGACAAATTCTGTTGAAAAATAAACATTAAATTTATTAAACAGTTATTTGTACTGATTGTAAATAAAAACTAATAAATTATAAAAAATGTATTACTCTAAATAGTTAGTAAAATATCTTACAAGACTTTATATCACTTGCTTTAAGATTAAATTTTTTGATAACAGTTTACCAAGTGCAAAAATTGAAATATTCCGCGTTTTCTGACATGGAAAAGTTATTTTTTATTTCGCAAAAATTAAAAAAAAATGAAAATTCCAATTGCACAATCCTTCTTATATCTTTATAAAAATAGTGAGCAATATTAAAAATATGAAACTTCAATCGAAGCGTGATTTTTGCAAAAAATATAATTAATTTTTATTTAGAAGTTATTTGATAATTAATTTACGAAAACACCGTTTTTGTGACATACACTTGAAATGTACAATATTTAGCGCCTATAGCCGGCAGCTAAAAATATAAGATAAGATACAGCTGGTAAAAAAGATACCTAATCGTTCTAATAGTGACAACATCAACGGATCAAAAAATATTTTTTGCTTGCATGTGCGATAGCAAACGACCAAAAAATATCGAAATAACTCAACGAGTAATCTTGTGACAAAATTTATCATTGTCATCATAATAATTCGTACACTTACCGATTTCTCTCATTTTCAAGGAATACTCAAAACAATCTTACCAAATAAATAAATGCAGATTATAACCTGCCATAGACACTAAATGTAGTACATTTCAAATATCTGTCTCAAAAACTAATGGAACTGTCTAGTACAATCGAGTCTAACACGCTCTTGTATTGGTATCCTCGTCTTCGGCTCACGCACCAATTTTCACACCTCACGTCTTAAACATAATCGCACTTAATATATAAACTACTATTATTGCTATCTGTTGTAATATTAATAAAATAAATACATGCCAGGACTGGTTGGTGGTTGGGATATTTGAAAAATACGCATATTAAAAAATATAACAATATTTTTATTTGTCACAGCACATAATATCACTGGGTTACACAATTAAATCGTTGATTTAATTATTTAATACTGTTAAATTGTCTGAACTCATGAATACGTAATTAATTGAATGCAAAGTATAAAATTGAGCTCGAGTAATTGATTAAAATAAATAAAGTAATTAGTTTGAATTTATTTTGAACACTGATTTGATTGTAAAAATGTCATGGAAAACAGTAACATGAAATCAGAGGTTACCGAGCGAAGTTTATAATTGAACACTTGAATTGCTATTTTTGATAGCACAAAATGCATGAATAATTGAGTTCATTAATTTATAATATAATTTATCACTGAATTTAATTTAATTTGAATGAGTTTATAATAAATTGCACTGAATGGAATTTATTTTATGAACACGTGGTAGCATGATTGCAGAGGCTACCGAGCGAGAATTTACTATTAATTTTATTAAAATATTGAGCATGTTTATGATTAATTAATTATAAAATAGAGTCTTTCAATTTTATGACCACTGGATATAATTACTTATTAAATAAAAGGGCACCTGTGATGTCTCCCGTTTGAATAACCTCTTGAAAAACGTGGTCGATGATCACTGGAAGTCTTGAGTTTTTTATTAATTTATTTTTGAGCTCTGGTGCTAACAATTACAAAAATAATTATATTTTTGTTGAGCTTGATGAATGCAGAATTTATTTAACTGATTATTTTAATTAATTACTCTTAGATGAGCGCAAAAAGAAAAGATTTGGAATAACACGTGTTATCACTTGAATGTCTATTAGCGAAAGATAATGGCGGCAGTCTTCTCGACACGAAGCAGGAAAAAGCAGATGCGCATGCGCCGAGCTGCGCATGATCAAGTTTTAATTTATGAACGAGGCCCCAGTAGGTGCTGCCTCTATCTGCCGGAAGTGAAACTATATTTGAATTTAAATTAAATGAATTTAAATTCTTTTATAGTTTCGATTACGCAACACTATCTAATAAAATTTTCAACGGCAACACTTTTCCTAAACTAACTTAGCGAATCGGCTGCTTTTTTAACTTGTTCAACGAAATTGTCCAAAGGATAAGTGTGTTTAGTTAATCAAGATCCAGTAGACTTATAGACGTAATCCTTGTTCAAATATGTTATTTATCAAAATATTTGCAATTACTTCAAGAATTTATAAAGTTGATACAAATTATTAGAAAGATTTGTTTGTATCACATGGAATATAATTTCGTTAGCTTTGAGGTTCAATTTCCAAAAAAAAAAAGCTCTCATTTCATTAAGAAGTTATTTGCAAATTAAGGCACAAAAATCACATTCTATAGTTTTTGAATTGTCAAATGGCTAACTTTTCCAAAATATTATTAGAAGATTAATTAAGTATTAAAATTATATTAAAATGAAATAATTATTAAAGTTAGCAGTTAAAAATTGAGCTGTTGATTCTAATTTGAGGGTGACAAATTGAAGGGCATAAAATTACCTAAAAGAGCTTTGAGGTGAAATTATAGAAAAAATTGATTAAAGCTCATAGAGCTTTTTAAAACGAGTAAAAATTTGAAAATTTTTAGGTGATTTTTTCTATGGATTACTCCAGAATTGTGCATGATAAAAAAATTTGAAGGCCAGATCTGAAACCTAGAAACTGGATGCTACAATTTGTCTTAGTATATTTTTGCTGTATGACCATTTTTCTCTGAGTTACAGCATGTTGAAAATCGCTAAAAAATTTACAATTTTTTTTTTTATCTCTTAATTTCTGTTAGCAGTATAATTTCAACTGGCCATACACACCTACACCTGAATTTTCTAATTAAAAGCTGGACGAAGGAATTCAATATATTTATGGTAAAGATTTAATCTTAACGAAAACTTTTTATTAAGTCCACCATATGTATATACTAGGATGTATCAAGAAATCGAAAAAATTTATTTTCAAATGGTCTTGAAATTGTGTCAGAGAATGCCAAAATAATAATCCCGTTAAAATTTGAGCCTTTAATATTGATATTTAGAGGTCGCGAATCGAATTTTTCCATTTTCCATCTAAATAACACGAAAAACATTATTTTTAAACTTTAAAATTTGATATTTTGTCTCAATAGCAATTGACTGGCTAGCGTGACACATATCTTTGACGTAAATTAAACGCTCTACAAAAATGGTCTCTTAAAATTTTTCGTTAAATTTATCCATATAACAATCTTTTTAAATTCTTGATCAAGTCAGCTCTCAAGATCAACAGGTGCTCGTATATTTTTCTACCTATGTATTTTGCTGCGAATAATTGTGCCTAGGTTTAAATTGCAAGTTTAGTGCTAGCCTTACACTAGAAATTTGTGCCAGATTATAACTAAATTCTGGAAGAAGACTATAGTTGAAAATTGACCTTCAGCCATGAGCAGATCTTGAGCAACCCATACGTAAGTGCCGACACTTTTTTATTGCACCGCGTTCAACATATCTATAACATTTTTGCGTATGATACCATGAGCAAGACATACATAAATCTTGACATAGGTTTTTTTATACACGATCTTGCAAAAGACACATACGTAGAAAAAGTTACTAGCAGCCAGAGGTCTTGCTCATACTACTTGCTCTGGAATCTTGCTCAAACACGTAGTAATAGAGTACTCATCCAAATGTTATTCGAGGTTGAACTTAAACCTATCCTAAATTGACAGGTTTTTTTTCATTTTCGGCGAAATTATGATTGTTGAGGTAAAAATTTATCATTTATTCCAAAGAACATCTAATTCTGACTGAGAAAAAAAATTATTGAACCATGCACCAACTTATCATTATAAACAGTGATAACTTTTGTAGTTACTGATTTCTAAATTTAAGAATTGCATATTCAAAAACACTTAATTGCTTTATTTTTTATTCCTCGAAATTAATTGTCAATTTTTGGTAGTTGTAAAGTCAGAATTGGATATTCTTCAAAATAGATTAAAATTTTTTATCCAAACAAAAATAATTTTGCTGTAGATGAAAGAAAAACCGACTATTCAGTGTATGGCCAAGTTTAACCGCGAATAACTTTTGAAAAATTAAATTTATCGATAAATTATAAGAAATTTTGTTTGTAGAGCGTTCTATTCTCTATAAATTTGTGTATCGCACTAACTAGTAAGGTATTTGTACGACAAGATACATAATTCAAAAATTTAAAAATATTTTTTCTCGTGACATTTATATTGAAAATGAAAAAAATTTTATGTGCGACCTCTAAATTTCAAAATTAAGGGCTCAAATTTTGACAAAATCATTATTCTGGCATTCTCTGACAAAATTTGAAGACCATTTGAAAAAAAAAACGTTTGTTAATTTTTTTGACACACACTATTATATATATTTCTAACAGCTTATAGACATATTTTCTAGTGTTTAGTTTGATGTAAGAATCATTTACTTTCAACTGCTAGCAATATATTTTCCGGAATAGCTTGCCAACCTCCTTTTCCTGTTGCCGACATGTTTTTTAAATGTTCTTCCCCAATCAAACATTTCAGTAACTCTCGTGACATGCCACTAGGCTTCGAATTTTGATCAACAATATTACTCAATTTGATTTCGTTTATCAATATATTCGTCCCTTCAAGCAATTTAACCTATTTGACAAAAAATTTCAAAAGTTTTTTATTCATAAAATTTATGACGCTATAAAATAAGCAATTCCCAAGAAGAAAGAACTGTAATCTAAACATGAAGTCTTCTATAAATATATAAATGCAATCGTGTTCTTTCCATGTAATACATACGTATTACATGGAAAGAACACGATTGTACAGGATACCACCCCGGATTATACTCAGTGATATCTGAGGTAAAAAAAAATTTCAGATAGTACTCAGTAAAAACCGCTTAGCATTATAAGGTGTGCAATTTTATAAATTCGTTCGTTTTTAACTTCATTAAATACAATAATGTTTATAACTCTGGGAAAATACCAGAGTGTTTTTTAATGAACGTGTTGTAATGTGAAGATAGTTAGAGATAAAGAAAGAACAGTATCTTTCAGATTAATTTGCAAGGAAAATCATCTAAAAAATGGTTAGTTGCAGAAATTTTCACGGATAGTATCACGAAATATTTACTTTTAGTAAATCAACCCATGATTATGTTTTAAATTCAACAGTTTTAGCTTATCAGATCTCATACGAAAAGAGTATATAACTGTATATATTCGGGTAAGTCTGAATATATGCCTCATATATGAGACATATATTCAATTTTGCCTGAATATATCCCGGATATATACTTTTTTCCTACGGGTATATTGCTTTTTTATACATATGTTATACGAAAAACGGATTTTGTTCGGAATTAAAGATTTTTGACACACACACACATACACACACACCCACACACACGCACGCGCGCGCGCGCGGTAAAGAAGTTATTTTCATTCAAACCATGCCAACTGTTTTGTGATTCCGATTCTTGTCATGAACATTTTGCTCTACAGTTTTTGATTGATGAACATCGATTTTCAGACTTGATTTTGAATCTTTATCTAAAAATATTTCAGTATCACTAATATAGGAGCTTGCATTTTCAACAGGTTCTCCATGCAGGTTCTCATTTTTTTGTTCTTGTGAGTCTTGATTAGAAGATTGATTAACGTTAAGGTGAACTTGAGGATTGATACTTAATTCATCAAAATTTGGGACAGGCTGATATAGAGATCCGTCAGTAAATACGTTTAATGATTCTAGCCATTCTTTATCAGCTGTAAAACGTAAAAATATACGTAAGTTATAAATATGAAAGTGTCAATTATTAATCAATATTTTTTTTCAACTACGGTCTATAAAAATTTAGCTTATGTTCTCAAAATATGAAAATTCACGAATTTTATTTTATATTGTTTCTATAGCTTGGACAAGACTGATAAATTTACTTATTTTCCGTTGAATATTATTTCAAAAATTTCGTTTAAGATTATAAATAAAGACTATTCATTAAGTTTGAGCTCTCATTTCTAGTAACATTAGATTTAGACAAGATTCGTGAGTAAGACATTTTACCAAGCTCTTGGTAAAGAATTAGTCAATTTTCAAACGAAAGTTAACCGAGAACCTGTGTCCAGACTAGCTGCAGACTTTGATAATATTTTAAAGCAGACCCTGATTAAACAAAACGATTTGTGAGTATTAAAAACGATTAAAAAAATAATCATCATTAAACGTCTCTAAACGTCATAATCCTCATGGTTTTTCACATTTAATCGTCTCTAATCCTCAAAAGATGATTTATTATTTCACGATAATGAACGATTAATGAGGATTAAAAATTTCAAATCCTCATGAATCGTCTTTAATCTTCATTCGGAACCAGAAATTGCAATATTATTTTACAATTAAAGACGATTCATGACGATTTAAATTTTTAATCGCCATGAATCGTCCTTTATCGTAGAATAATATGGCAACTCCTGGTCCCGAATAAGGACTAAAAACAATTCATGACGATTTAAAATTTTTAATCGTCATGAATCGTCTTTAATCGTTAAGTAACATACAGAAATTCCTGGTCCTGCATGAAAATTGAAAACGATTTAAAACAATTAAATATTTAATCGTTTTAAATCATCTTTAATCCTCAATTGACGATCCATGACGATTAAAACTATTAAAACATGTTTAATCGTCATTAATCGTATTTTTTAATCAGGGGAGTATTGCGTTATCATTATTTTTAGAGCTTAACACCTCAAGCTTAACTCTCTTTATAAAGAAATAATTTAGCAGTCGTGCAACCTCCATCAGAGGTTTTCATAATAAACTATAGCAGAAGATAACAAAAAATCATGTCAGGCCTGATCAGACAACTGCATATGAACATATCAGACCAGATATGGCTGTATCAGGCCAAATGAGAAAATTTCTATACGACGAAACACAAAAATAACCAGTATATATGCCTATGTCAAAGGACATCAAGCTTTTTCAGACCTTATCAGCAAATTTTACACAAATATATGGGGCATTCCACGTCAAATCGACCACTTTTGAACCCGAACACTTTAGATTTGGCTAGAAATTTTTTCTCTTTTTCTACCCCATCAAAAAAGTTTCTCATAATTTTTTCAAATTTTTTCACCCACCAAAAAAAAAAGTTATAAATTTTTGAAATATTGGCTTTTTTTTTAAATAGCTATAACTTTCAAAATTCGAAAGATTGGGACGTTTTTTTTTTAAAATTTTTGTGTTTGGTAATTGACTATATTCGGGCTGACCATATTTTTGAATGTTTCAAGTGCTTACACCTTAAATATCTATAATTAAATTTTTCCCACGTGTTCAGCTACTCGGCGGATTAAATTGTCTGTATGAGTTTTTGTCTCTAACACTAGATATCTGAACCTTGCAATTGAAGTGTACAAAATTGATAAAAATAACAGAATATAATGCTCATTTTCAAAAATGAATTTTTCTAATATATATAAGTAATTTTATATAATACTGTAAGATGGACGGTGGCGATAGAAAGGTCTATCTAAGAGTTACAAATAATTTTTCAACTCTTGTAATAGTGAAAAATCAGCATATTTATGGTATTTCAGTATTTTCAATTGCGTACAACAGCTCACATAACATTTTGTTGCCAGTAGTTTGGATGGTATTTACCTTCTTCTGCTAGTATAGTGTTTGGCTAAAGCCTACAACACTGTTTTACACCGGCGCGTACTAGTAAGAGATTTAGTCTAAGGCAAGAGTGCGTTAACATAGCCTTACTGACGAGTCCGTTAACGTGCTTAGGACGAAACTACACACATTATGGCAAACTGGCATATATCTTAAGGTTGGTGGTTGACTTAAGAGTCAGTACATTGAATAATAAGAAAATTATCTCATTTGCAGCAGTATAGCACGGAACATTGAAAAATATCAAAAAGAAATTAATATATCATGTCTATAAGCTTATTACGAACATCTGAATATTGACGCTTATTTTATGCTCAATTTAAGCAAATACATCGTCAATCTGCTGAAAATTGCATGATGACCAGCCTGGTTTCATTGCTAATTGCTTACAATAAGGGTTTTGCTAATTTAAACATAGATGAGCCCGACTTTTAAACATTAACCTTATTTTTGAATGTACTTTTTAAAATAAAAAGGCCATTCGGCCGCCGAAATGGAAGGTAGATTTGTCAATCAATTGATATAAAAAAATAGTTTTATACATACATATCTTGTTAGTGTATAGTCATGATATGAAATTAGACTCGTTTACTAGGAGTGAGGGTAAAAAAAGACAACGATTATTATTGATAGAGAACTTCAGATAGTTGATTTGACATAACATTATATAGGTAATGTATCAAACTAACCTTCACATAAATAAAGTATTGAAAATTTAATTAGTATGAGATCATAATTGTAATCGCTGTTACCATGACAAAGCCAGTTAAAATAACAGAAATACTTTTATTTAAAATATAAAATAGCTGTGAAATTAACAAGTTATTTTGTTTACAATAAAATACACGTGACAGAATTGTATTATAATGGGAAATTCATAAGTTATGTGGAATGAAAACCATATTTTCAACATTTTTGATTTCATTAAAAAGTTCAAGGGTATCAAATTATTGGAAGAAATAATCAAAACATAAAGCTTAAGGTCAATAATGCGAGATTATTAGTCAAGCTTTTAGATACTTTTTACGGAATTTGTGTATAAATATTAGTTTTGGAGTTATATGAGCTTTAGCGTTGATTAAAAACTGATTTTTACGAAAAATCATGAAAATTTCAAACAGCCATAATTTCAAAACTATTCGAGGGATTCAGCCCATCTTCAAACCTGATCAAGGTAATCGCCTATAGAATAAGTGTAAAAAATTCCATTAAGACCTGATAAGAACTGTGCGTGCTATCGTAATGACAAGACCAGTGATAATCATTGGGAGTAGAGGTACATTTGATACATTATAAGTAATAAAAGAAATACTTTTAAAATATAAAATAGCAGTGAAATTTACAGGTTAATTTGTGCACAATAAAATACAACTGACAAAACTGGATTATAATGGAACAAGCATAAGTTCTGTGGACTGAAAACCATATTTTCAACATTTTTTGATTCCATTAAAATTTTCAAGGCTATGAAATTATTGGAAGAAATGGTCAAAATATAAAGTTTGAGGTCATAAATTAAAACTTATTAGTCACGCTTTAAAATACTTTTTGCAGAAATTATCTATGAGTTGTAGTTTTAAAGTTATATGGACTTGAAAGTGATTAAAAATTGATTTTTTCGAAAAATCGTTGAAATTTCAGACAGCCATAACTTCTAAACTAATTGACCGAATCAGCCCATCTTTGAGCTTAACCGTGGTAATCACACATAAAATAAGTGTAGGAAATTTCATTAAGATCGGATAAGAATTGTAGACGCAATCGTGTCCTCAAAAGTCGGTTCTATTACATAAATATATATATATATATATATACATACATATATAAATTTTTCAACGAGTGGTATTTTTGAACTCTACTCAACTAATTATGATAGTTTATGACGAAATCCCTTGTCAAATCGACCATGAGGATAAATACAATAGTTACATTTTTAAAAAAATCTACCTAAAAAAATACAAAAAAAAATATTGCGACCTATCTTCATTGTTTTTTCGTAGATTTTTGAAAAAAATAAAAAATTTTTCGATGTTTACCATCTTTGATTTTTGATTTTTTTTTTTTTTTTTTCATATAAAACTTTGACATTTTCTGCAAACCCTCAAATTTTTTCACAGTGGTGTTTTTTCGATTTATATTTTTTTTTTCTTATTGAGAAAAAAATTTTTTTTTAACAAGCCTTATTTCTAATAACACCATGCCTAAAATTTTTGAAAGTGCTCAGAGAACTTTTAAAATTGGAAAAAAAAATAAAAACAATAAATTTAAATGGTAACCATCGAAATAATTTGAATTTTGTCCGAAAAATCAAATTAAAAAACAGAAAGACCTTCTAGATAATTTTTTTGTATTTTTTTCTGAAAACTACACTCGAAAATAAAAAAAATTAAGAAAAAATTTTCGTTTAGTCAATTTTTGGACACATACTGATAATTAAAAAAAAATTCCTCCTATACTCATTATTTTATGGTTAAAAGAATTTTTTTTTGAGTTGCCAGCAACTGTCCAAAGATGGACTGAACAAAAACTATTTTTTTTCATTTTTTTCATTTTTGAATGTTGTTTTCAGAAAAAAATACGAAAAAATCATTCAGAAGGTCCTTCTATTTTTTAATTTGATTTTTCGAACAAAATTTAAATTATTTCGATGATTATCATTCAAATTTATTGTTTCTATTTTTTTTTTTTTTCCCAAATTTAAGTTTTCTGAGTCCTTTTAGAAATTTTAGGAATGGTGTTATGAGAAATAAGGCTAGTTAAACAAATTTTTTTTCAATTGGAAAAAAAAAAAATATAAATCGAAAAAACACCACTGTAAAAAAATTTGAGAATTTGCAGAAAATGTCAAAGTTTTAAATAAAAAAATCGGTCTGTTGGTTGACCCTGCGGGCCAGCCCCAAAACTTCCCGCATATTTCGAGCTCCTTCAGCTCGAAAAATTGTTGTAGATACATTTTCGAGCTCCTCGAGCTCGAAAATACTTTTGTATGCTTTTGTTTTCGAAAAAAAAAGTTTTTTACGATTTTTTCTCAAACGATATCTCTCGAACAAATAAACCGATAAAGACGGTTTAGATGGTAATCGACGCGTTTTATTGAGTTCTACAACTAATTAGATTTTGAAATTTATTTATTGAGTCGTTTTTGAAAAATTTCGAAAATATTTTTTTTTTTAATTCTTTCGAAAACAGTTTCTCTTGAACGAATTAACCGATTTTGATGGTTGAGGTGGCATTCGACGCGGCTTATGAAGCTTTAGAGCCTAATTGATTTTGGAATCAATCCATCGAGCACATAAAAAGTTATCCAAAAAAAACATATTGAAAAAAGTTTATTTTTGGAATATCTCTGAACGAGCCCTACCGATCAAATCTAAAGAGGTTGGGTTCAAAAGTGGTCGATTTGGAGTGGAATGCCCCATATATATATCATGGTACGTCATTTCGGAGCAATATTTTCTTTTTAAGTACATGTACAAAAAATCTTAGTTCAACTCAAAAAAAAAAATTTCGCACAAGAAAAAAAATTCTATGTCGATTACAGACCCAGCTCATTGAAAAGTTCGGTTTTCCATTTAAATAACACGGGAAAATTTTTTTTTTTTAGTTTCAAGTATTTTTAACAAATCAATCAATCGAATAGACTAATATAAATTTTCGTAGAAAATTAAACGTTCTACAAAAAAGGTCTCCTATAATTTTTTGATAAATCTATCTGTTCAAATGTTATTAGAGCTCGAAGTACGGTTGGAGATCTTTTTGCTTTACCGGCGAAACTATCAGACTTATCACAAAATGTTGTTCGGTTTTTTTTGTTTACAATTTTATTCTCTTCCAATTTTTATCAGTAAAGTTTTTTCAAATTCCGCATTGTTTTCTAGTTATTTTCATTTGAATGTCAAGCTCTTGAAATCGATCAGAACCATTTTTTCAAGAGCTTGGAATTAAAATGAAAATAATTAGAAAACAATGCGGAATTTGGAAAAACTTGACTTGAAATAATTTATAGAGGATAAAATTCTCAACTAAAAAGACCCTTCAACATTTTGTGATAAGTCTGATAGTTTCGCCGGTAAAGCAAAAAGATCTCCAACTTGACTTCGAGCTCTAATAACTTTTGAACAGATGGATTTATCAAAAAATAATAAGATACTTTATTTGTAGAGCATTCAATTTCCTACAAAGGACTGTATTGAGAATTTCTAAATTCTCATTAGTTGACATGGTATAAAATTCGGAACGAGCAAAAACAAGTTCTTCGAATTTTATCAAACTTTGACGTCGGATATCTTGTGAGTGGTTGAATTTATGCAAAATTCATTAGAGACTTTTTTTGTAGATCAGTAAATTTTCTACAAATTGTTCAAGCAAAGATTTTTTGTATCTTGATTTTTTCAGAAGTTATGTACTTTTTACCATGTTACTAAATGAAAAACCGAAAATTATCAATAGCCACCTCTAAATATTAATATTAAGAGCTCAAATTTTAACTTGCACCATATTTTAAGATACTCTTTCGATTTTTCAATGTTCATCAAGAAAAAAAAAATAGTCCCCTAATTTGAAACAGTCTAATATATATATATATATATACATACATATACATCCCTTCTTTCTTGTATTCGAGTTTTCCGTCTTTTCGCTAAGAGGTTAATGCTTTGACTTAAACTATGGTTAGCAACGTTAAATAGATCTATATTAGGTTATGAGTATACGGGTTAATGTATGTGTTCCCTTAGTATATGTTAGTAAATTAAGAAGTTGAAGAGTTATATATATATGTTTTTGTTTTATTTTGTTCTTTTCTTTTTTTTTTTGTTTTGGTGTTTTTATTTTTTTTTTTTTTTAATTATTATTTTTTTTTTTTTATATGCAATTTCCTTTAAATTTGTACCCACTCGTATCCAGGAAGGAAAATTACGATCCTGTTGATAAGAGTGTTTACATAAGTTAGTACATGTGTATTTACTGTGTTAGTAATGATTTTATTTTATTAGTTTCTGGATATATGATATTATGTGATTATATATGCTGGTAGCTTACTTTTCCAGTTAACTTACAGTCGGGTGGTTGTTATTGATACACCTTCTTTTATATTCGAGCGTTTTAATTCGAGAATACCTTCTCGAAACTCGGTGTAGACGGGTTTGCTTCTTGACTGGTCGATTCCAACGTTGTATTTTCCTTCTTTTGTTACTGTGATCCCCGTTCGCGGTTGAATTTGAGGAACTAAGTTCCACATCGTCAAGGTTCTCTGGCAGCTCTACTTGATTCTGAGGTATCGAATATGGATGGTAACGGAGTCTTTGGTCTTTATAAATCGAAGAAGTTGATGGCGATGGATGTTGCAGGTCAAGGGATGGATGACGTCCAACATCTTCTCTGTCATTGCTCCAGGATACGAGGTCGTCAAGCAGCTGAGGAAATGGAAACGCTTTTTGTAAGTCGGTAGTAAAAGATTCGAAGGGTTGCCTGTAATTGTCAACTATCGCATCTAGATAGATCTGCGTGCTATCTCGCTGATAGAAGTGTCCCACCATCAATAAGTTTATCAGTCTGTAAGCGCAATTTATCGGATAGTTATCAGATAAGTCTATGTTGTCGGTTGCCCATGGTATTTCTCCAAATAGCCGCGGTAGATCGAGGTTGGAAAGAGGATGGACGTACTGGGCTCGAATTTTCTTATATTTGCGTTGTCTCTTCAAATAACGATGACTGATCCAGTAGTTCCTCATGACCTGAGTTCTGATATCCTTATCTTGGGATATGATCCATGCAGCTTGTATTTCCTCATAGCTAGTCTTGATGTTATCAGTGGGCCTTATGAGTAAGGGCTCATTAGGGACACTGAGATTTGCTTTTAGAGTCCATGGATTTGGGTGATTTTTATACTGGTCACTGCGACGTAATCGTCTCAAGGCTCTTTTCCACATACGTCAATTCCAATGTTCTCGTATGACGATTAAAGAAACAAGGTCTTTGAACTGGGTATCCACACCAAGAAGACATCTTCTAGAAGAGTACCCGTCTGTTGTTTCGAGAGGCATATTGCTTATTTTACAAAGGAAAGGATTTTAACTGATGATCCCGTACCCACTGTCTTATGCAGATGGCGTTAGTTAAAGCACAGTAATAATTCTTCTTGAGTCCGTGAGTCGTACAGGTAGTCGAAGAGGTGCGAATTACATCAAACTTAGGGCAATTATAGTCCTTGATCTCTAAGTTTACAATGTCGCGATTCAGGATCTTTTGTAGATAAGTGGCTTTAATTGATCCTCTAGTGTAGAAATTTCTCGCGTTCTTAGCGTAACTTTCGAGGATATTTATTACTTCTTGGAGTTGGGTATCACCGTCTTCCCAATGAATACCGTGATGTTTTTCAGTTACCCAGTCGTTTCTTTGTTGGTTTCGTGGTGTAAGTTTATGGTATGGAAAAAGCTGTTCTATTATCCAGTGGCCTAAAATGTCTCCGGTAGTAGCAACTAGGGCAACTTCTTTTGGGATGAATTCTTCTTTGTTATTCCAGAATCCTTGGATATCAATAACTATATCCATAGCACTTTACAGTAGTATTAGTTTTGATTTATCCTTCAAAGGAAGAAGAAGAACGAGTCTCGTAATTCGTCGAATTGGTTGTAAGCTGAACTTCTTTGATAACTGACACGTGGACAACGGTATAGTAAATTGTCTGACCAATATACTCGCAAATAACTATTTCTGACAGCCTTGTATTCGCTGACTAGGCAGGCGTTTTCAAGATCTTCGTGACTTAATGAAGAAGGTTTCTTTATTTTAAATGGTTGCAAGTATTTTTCATAAAGTTTGAGATCTGTCGTTGGATCGAAGTCGTAAGCTTCGTCGTTGAAAAAGTCCTGGTGTATTAAATCGTTTCTGGATCTTAGATGTTGTCTAAATGCTCGCTTAACTTGTGCTGTTCTCCAGAAATTTCGAAGGATGAAGTGAGCAGTTAGTTGATGGAAATCTTCGAAACCTCTTTGATATTCTGATTGTATTTGACGTTCGTTTATACGAGCGTCTCGCTCTTGGTCAGTGCCGAGTCTGTTTTCGATAAGGCCTTTACACATAATTCATTGCTATGTGTTGGAGACGTCGAAGGTGAAGCTTCGATTATTGCTGCAAGATTTTGGTCGATCCCGTCGTCGACTATGATACTTCTTCGATACGTCGATTTAGCGCTTACCACAGGAGAATCTTGCCTAGTATAACAAAGAAATAGTTCGTAAGTTAGTTTTCGTGTTAAAGAGATTAAATACACCGTTAAGACTAATGTAGTAATTAATATTCCATGCAAGATATAAAGTTGTAAATCTTCATGCGTTTCAATTGGATCGATAAGTTGTAGTTCTTGTTCTATCTGTTTTAAGGTATAGTCGTAGGAAAGAAACCCATAAGAATCAATGAGAGATACGGGCGTTGGACTGTCGTCGTTGTAATTGACTGTGCTGAGAGGTTGATAATTATGAATTTCAGGAAATAATTGTGTTATATTAAGCCCGATCTTTGGTTGAGGTTGTAACAGGACCGTTGAATCTTCTGATCCATAGAGGGTAGTATAACCGATTCTTGCAGAATAACCAGGGCTGAGAGTGAGAGTTCCCATACCGGATATTTTTATGTATTCAGTGGAACTCCCATGACGTAAAACTTGCAACAAGCTTAGGTGTGGTATTGAGTATATCCATCCCTTAATTTCTTTCAAGGATTTCCAGAACAGATAATGAGTTTTACTCAATCTGATGTCACATCTGCTGAACGAGTCGAGTCTTGAGTTTGCGAACAAATCAGCTTCACATGAAGGATGAATAGATGTTTCGTATATTACGAAGTTGGGTTTACATATATAGAAATTTCTTAATTCTTGACATTGCTTAAGTTCGTTTTCTTGAACTAGCGCGTACCATTCATGATTTGAGGACATCATCAGATAATCGGATCGTGGCTGTATATAGGCGGATCCTTTAGAATTGTTTCCGAAAATTTGACGAACTGGAGAAGGGTGAAGTTTGTACAAATCGTATTTAAGTAACTGCACTAAAGGCACGCGAAGTGTCAGAATTAGGTTATCCTTGTAAACTTTATGCTCGAACTCCATTAATTTGGAGGCTTCCTCATTATACAAATCTTCTGTTTCTATTGAGATCCGGTACTGCGGATTCTTGTTGAGAAACGTTTTCATAGCTTCAGAGATTCTTTTTGGGCTAAGAAGCTGTGGTGGGAATTTTCCAACTAAAATGAAGTTTATCGCTTCGATGACGTTTTTCATGAGATTAAGATATTCCTCGAAATAAGCTTGAGTATATACGCTCCAAGCACTCAGGCGTTCAATGTATCTCGAGTGTGATATATTTTGTTCAGCTAATGGACCAGTCATATTCTTTATAGGTTCCGAATATTTATAGTAATCCTTATGTTGAAATGCTAGCCGTATCAGATCCTGGTATATGTCGGAATGAATGATTTGCCTTTTATTTTCAAATATCGACGCGTCATTCGATGTAGAGGCGGAAAGGATTTCATCGAATTTTTGGAGAAAATTTTGAAGAAGGGCTTTCACGCTTGGGTCTTTTGGTGAAGAGCGGTTGTGTGCTCGGTCTGGATCAACCAGTTGTCTTATTACCTCCATCTGCTTGAATAATTTTCGAGACATCCGTTTGTAGTCTTCGAACCTTATATAGTATCGGCATTCTGATTCTGCAATTGATGTCACGCAGTGCTGATAAAGTCCAAGAATATCCATGTCTGTAATAGAAGGAATTCGTTGTTCAAGAAGGTCCAAGTTCATTATAGTAGTTAGTTTCCATTCTTCTGGGGCAAGGTGAACATTCTTCAGATGCTCATAATAGAGTCCTGTGCTGGGCTCCATTGGTCTTAGATGGACTGCACTTCCCTTTACGTTGGACACAATGACGATGATGCTAATGAAAATCCATTGTAATGCCGCCATGTTGTTTGCTAAAAGTAGTTATTTAAAAATTCTTACTGTATTCTTGAGGTTTGAGAGAGCTTACACTAATCTTAAAATTAACTTAAAGAAGATGAACATGCGGCATGCATGGGGTTAGTTTGGAGGTTGTCGTGTGTTCTCATTTGGAACCTGGAGTTCACTAGAGTCAGTTACTTCAGTAATGTTAGACTGGGTGTTCACTGTTCGAGTTCTAGGGGCAGCATAGATAACTTCCCTAGTGTGATCTGGCGGTACATATGGTAAGTACGGGTAGATAGGTTGAGCAGTATTTACTTCTTGACATTCTTCCTTCGTTTGTGATGACTCTTCGTCTTTAGGTGTATAACCTTTTCCAGTTTTTGGTAGATGTAAAAGAAGGTTAGTTACACAGTCCCATAATGCTCCTATTAACCACACGCTCCACCCGTAAACAGTATGCAGCGCGTAGCCGTGAATTAAAGTGTCCATTGCGAACTTTATCGCTTTGAACGTAAGGTAAACTCCAAAGAGTGTTACGCTGAATGTGCCTATGGTATTGAAGAAATACACTTTTCCCCAGGCTTTCGCGAGAGACAACATAATGGCTTCTTCATCCAGTAGATTATTAATCTTGATACTGTTGTCAGCCACGTATTGACCTGTCGCGCCTCTGGCAATAGTGTTTAGTACCGCAGTTCGTTCTAATGGGAACATCATGTAGTCCTTGAGCTTTACAATGTCGTTGTCGGAATAAATACCGCCTGTTGCCAATCCTTGGGCTGGGATATACTTCCAAGAATGATTTGTTGAAGCAGTGAGCTGTTCTGGGTTTGGAACTGATGACAGTTTCGGATTCAACTCATACCATGAATCTTCTAGTCGATACGTTGGCGCTAATAGAGGATTACAGTCTATTTGCGTTCCAGTTTTGACTAATATGTGCGTTCGTGGCAACATATAGTATGTATCATTACCTCTGAGTACAGGCAATTCTTGATAGCATTCTTTCGTGTCTCGTCATCTTACATCAACAGCTATACATTTAGCAAATCTTATTACTTCGCCGGACACGTGCACGATGTATCCAGGCTTCTTCATAAACTGGAATGCGAATTCGTCAGGTGCCAGAGTGGCTAGGATGAGTGCATTTTGTAGGACCTTCTTTTTGAGTTCACATTCTTGTCTGATCATGTCGTGGTAAAGCATCATAACTTGACTCCGCACATGTCGTTCAAGGTAGACAAATTTTGTATTTACGTATGTAAAAAGATCCATTGATTTAGTATCTATGCGATTGGCGTCGTGGAAAAATTCACTGTTGTCAGAATCGAGTATAAAGAGTCTCGGATGTTCTGTCTTGATTAATTTAGTTGCACAGTTGGAAATATGGCCTTTAGCTGTTAGTGCGAATGTTACACCTCCAGTAGTGACTGAATATACTTCCTCTCCAAATTTCCGGTTGATGTGATCTTGTATCTTGTTTGCAGTTCCTTCGTAGAGTATGGAGGATTTGCGTGAATTACATTAATCTGGAGGTAGTAGATCCCAGAAGGTATTTCCTCCTTCGATATCCATACACTTTCCATGTTGATACTTGCAGCGAACTCTGGATATTAATATTACTTCATTTTGATCCAAATTAATTGGAGTGTAGTAATCTTCCAAGGTGAAGGTGGCATACCCAGTTACAGTAACGGCTTCCCAGTTACCGTAAGCGTCAGAGTATGTTCCCCTATTACACCAGCCGCCGGCCGTAAATGAACCTGCTAGGGTAATCGGGAATCTGGTCGTGGCGTTTTTCTGGATACCTGCATGTGTTGCGTCGCGATACATAAAAATTCCGGTTTCATGGATTGTCTTACAAGTTTCATGACTCAATTCATGAACAAATTCCATATTATTGTTTACTTCTCCAAATAGGTGGTCAAGCTTTCCACAATGATAAATTGTTCGTTGAATGGTGAGCTTGCATTGAATGATTTTAATATTCGAAAAACTAGTGAATTGCAGTAGTTGGACTCGGGTGTCCTTTATTGTTGGCTTCCCAATAGGTATGTTACAATCTTTAATGTCTAGCAAAGACAATGAAGTGAGATTTATTGACGGAGTCCCGTAGTCGTAAGCGATGAACCCATGAGCCAGTTGGATTGCAGATGTTAACCAGAGAATAAATTTTGCAAGCTCCATAATGTTTACCTATAGTAATTCATTTAACTAAGACACAATGATTAGTAGGACAAATAGGGAGTGATAATTGTGTTAGTCAGATTGGGTATCAGTGCTAGAGTTAGTAGAATTTCTAGTGCTACATATTTTTAACTTATCTATATGTTTAAGTGATCGTTTACCCTTTACATATTCTATTAAAGCTGTGTTATTGTCTGATAACTCAACTATCATATAAAGTCCTTTATAGTGTGCATCGAATTTACCTTTTCGTGGCTCTTTAATAGCGTAAACCTGATCTCCAACATTTAAAGTACTGGGGTTCAAGTGAGCGTCATAGTAACGTTTAGAACGATATTTAGATTTAATTAAACTAGAGGCCGCGAATTGTCTCATGTCATTCATACGGTTGACTAGATCATGTAAATACGAGCCATAAGTCTCGGTTTTATCAGGTGGTGAAAAGGAACTAGGTATACGAGCTCTTTTACCGTATATAAGTTCAAAAGGAGTGAAATTGGTAGATTCATGTACTGAAGTATTATATGAAAACATTGCGAAGGGAACAAGCTTGTCCCAATCATCATATTTATTTACATAATGCTTAATAAATTCTGCTAACACGATGTGACTACGTTCTAGGGCTCCATTCGTTTGTGGATGATACCCTAAGGTAGTTACCCGTTTAATTTTGAAGATTTTAGCCCAATGATGAAATATTTTACTAACAAATGATCGACCTTGGTCGCTCAATATTACGCGAGGCAAACCAAACTGAATTATTACATTTCGTGCAAGTGTATCTGCAATAGTTTCAGCTTTTATGTTGGGAATTGGTACAGCTATACAATATTTTGTGAGGTTATTGTGTATCGTCAAAATATGCATATTACCTGATGGTGTTAAAGGTAGTGGGTCAACTGTATCGATTGATATTTTATCGAATGGTTCTGCCGGAGTGTCAGTAATGATCATCGGTTTTTTAGTCTTGATTCGGACTAATTTTTGCTCTTGACAACTCCTGCAGGTTCGGATAAATTCTGTGACGTCGTCTCGCATGTTAGGCCAGTAGAAACATTCACGGATTCTTCGATATGTTTTAGTGATGCCTTTATGACCACCAGTCAGACTTTCGTGATACTCTGCGATGATGTCTCGACGGACATCTTCGTCAGGCATTGTTACACTTCCATGACAAATAGTCAACGAACATTCACAGTCATTGAGGCATTCTTTGAGAAGGTCAGTGACGATTGATTGACTTAAGCCTTCAAACATATCTCCTGGCTTCGAGATTCGCAGTGTTTTTATGTTATAATGGCTTAATACATTTTTGACAGTTTTTAGTACATCTTTTAATTATTGTATAGAAAATTCGTCAAAGTGATTCCTTTTCAATACTGCACTAAGAATTTTATGCTTACCGTGTGTTGTTACTAGTGCTTGATTAATTTTAGGCTTTTTCAATTTTAAATCTTGACGATCTATTTTGTCCGTTTCTATTAATAGTCGTGATGTAATAGTCGTAAATTCGCAATCGGCGGAAATAAAGTGTAAGTAGTTATCTCTGAAGTATGTCAGATTTTCATTAGATGTATGCAGAGTTAGTTTACTCTCAATATTTTTTATTCCAGGATAAAACAATTCACAAGGGACAGTATCAGCTACGGATTTTTTTCGAATCGGCTGTGGTTGGGGTACTTCGATTTCTTCGTCCGTATCTGTACTTGAAGGACTCTCGTTGACAGGTGTCAAATTAGCCCATCGTCAACTTGCTGCTCCTAGCGGTCTTCTTTCGTCAATTTCTGATCCTGATGTTGATCCTTTAGAAATAACCGCAGGGGTTGATCGTCCTACAGGATGCCGAAAAGTTATACCAGATGGTCTGCTAGGCTGAGGTTCTTGCGGCTTAACAAGGACGTCTGGTCGTGGAGTCTCATATAATGGATTTTCACCACGTCGATCCCAGTAGTAGTTTTCATTTTCTGAAGATGGTCCAGGTGACAGTTTCAGAACATTTTTAGGTGGTGGTACTTGGACCGGTTCAGTTAAGGGGTTACATGGGTTTCGTGGGTTCAAAAAATCGATTTTTTTTTTTTTTGGCTCATTAATTTCTACAACATCTCAAGTATATTTTCCTAAATTTTCAAGTCGATCCGAATAATAGTTTTGGAGATACAACCTTTGGAAGGTGTGCGCTCCAAGTCAGGTATAGAAGGGTCAGCGCGCCTCAGGTATAGTGAGCAGTTGCTCGTCTATTGTTTGTCTGTCATTGTTGTATATTACTTTCACTTCCTAAGGAAAACTAGTTTGAAATATTTTATTTGGTGATTACTTCTCGAAGGACGAGGTTCATTTGAGGTTATCTCAAGTTTCTATCATATAATTTATTAAAAACGTGGTATTATTTGTGGTTATCTAGTGTCATTTGTAAAGTTGATACACAATGCATAAAATTTCAAGAAAACAGTTAACCCTTGGAGCTCGTAGAAAAGATAGACCGAGAAAAAGGAGACAGTCCTTTAATCCTAAAGATCCGGAAACTGATGATAGTTCCTTCACGAGCACCTCAGCAAAAAAATTAAAAGGTGATGATAAAGAGCACGCGCCAAAAGAGGATACGCTCCAATATTCAATCATAGATTTTGCCTTGGTTTTCTCAACTCTCTCATCGTTTGTGCGGAGTTCTAACATTATTGACGATGAAGATGAAGATCAATTGTGTAATGGTAAAGTACAATTTAAGCAATGTTCGAAATTTGGGTCTGGGATATAAAATCGTAGTAGAATGTGAACGATGTGATCCAAAATATATTTTATCTTGTCAAAAAATCGAAAGAATGTATGAATTAAATCACCGGTTCATTTTTGTTATGAGAATATTGGGCTTAGGGCTCGCCGGATGCAAGAAATTCTGCGGTTTGATGGACATAAGCAGTTCATTTTTAAACCAGTCTACATACGATTTCTATATTAATAAAATACATGAGTGTATTGAGACAGTTACTCAGAATCTATTCTCATCTGCTGCTGAAGAAAAAAAACAATTTACAAGTATTGAAAACGATTTACAAGATACGACAGATGTGAGTGTTTCCGGTGACGGTACCTGGAAGAAACGTGGATTCTCATCACTATATGGTGTGAGTTCACTAATCGGATATTATTCGGGAAAAGTGTTGGATGTGTTGGTAAAATCTTCTTATTGTAAGTTATGTGAAAGCTGGAAAAAAAAATTAGATACTGCAGAATATGAAGAATGGAAAGAAGAACACATTAAAACAAATCAATGCACCGCCAATCACACTGGAGCATCAGGAAACATGGAAGTCTCATCGGTTATTGAAATGTTTAAACGCTCGATTGTCAAATATGGACTGAGGTTCGTAAATTATATAGGAGATGGGGACTCAAAAACCTACTCTGGTCTTCTCAAAGCCCAACCTTACGGTGACGATTTTGTTATCACTAAAAAAGAATGCGTTGGACACGTGCAAAAAAGAATGGGGACCCGTTTGCGTAAGTTAGTAACGAAAACAACTGAGGAAAAAATAGTAAAAGGTAAAAAAACACAAAAAAAAATTCTTTCAGGCAAAGGTAAACTGACCAGTAAACTAATAGACAAATTAACTGTGTACTATGGTTTGGCGATAAGGAGAAACTGTGAATCAGTAGAAAAAATGAAAGAGGCTATATGGGCTACCTATTATCACTATAGCTCTACAGATACAAAACCTCAGCACGATAACTGCCCAAAAGGTCCAGACTCTTGGTGCGCTTGGCAACAAGCATCAGCTACGAATACTCTTTCATCATTTAAACATGAGTATACTCCATTACCAGATGAAGTTTTGATTGCTATGAAACCGTTCTCGAACGGTGTGTTGGTGGTTTCACACAAAATAACAACGAGAGCTTCAATCAGTTGATCTGGAAAATTACTCCAAAAATACTTCCTGCTGGTTCAAAGATTGTTAATATTGCGGCATTGGTCGCTGCTTGTATCTTCAATGAAGGAACATCAGCTTTATTATTGATTATGCACGGTATGGATATAAATTAGGCCGAAACTTCCACGAATATGCCTGAATTTTGGATGAAAACCGTGTGTGCGCAGCCCAAAAAAAATCTGCAAGCGAGACTCGCGAAGCCAGAATCCGTCATCGACAGGAGCAAAAGGATGCCTTGGACATTGCAACTGCTGCATGATCTTTACTTTATGGCCCAGGAATCGACGATTCACTGTAAGTTACTAAAAACATTGTTTTTTCCACTTTTATTGTTACTCAAAACTTTAAACGAGTTTTTCTCGGAACCGTGTTTTCAAAGTCGGTTGTCAAATGTTCTCGGAAACTACTCAACCGATCTCGATGAAATTTTACACAGGTGTTCGAGATACAATTTACTCGTGCTTGGACGAAGGATTTTTTTTTTTTCAATTACAACTATTTAAAAAAAAACAAAATGTCAAGCAAATTTGACCGAAATTTTCATTTTTTTGGGAAAATGTCTGCCAAAATTCCAATTTTTTCTTTTTTTTTCTTTCCTTCGTTCAAGCACGAGTTTATGGTCTTAAATAAAACACTTATCTTTGTTTTTTCATTTTAGATGATTTTGTCAGGAGTTATGATGACAACGCGGACGAACCTTTTTTCCGAGGGGTCACCGGAAATGACGTCACAATGGAGGAGTTTTAATTTTTTTTTTTTTGAAAATTTCAGAAATTATTCTTTAAATATGTAGTTATAAGACAGAAAAAAGTTTGAATTAAATAAATAATTTTTTACATAGAAAAAAAAATATTGAAAATAGGCCTTTTTTTACCCAACGAAACCCTTGTAACCCTTTAATGAAGGAGTTTCTTCGTCCTCTTGATTATTTAGATACGTGTTATGTCCGACTTCGCAAACTTCGCTTACAGTCACTCATGTTGAACACTCCCTAGGAATAGATATTCCATTTTCTCTGAGAGAAACAAGGATGGGTTCAATGAAGTGTGACAAAACCTATTCTACCCATTTCTTTCTTTCTGTCTTTCATTCTCTTATTCGTAAGTCCCCACTTATCGTCAGCTAAGATTGTTATAATGCGCACAATTAGCTGACTTAAATTAAGTTCCGTCAACGGGACATCTCAAGATGCAACTCACCTAAAATTTCCCCTTCCCCTAAACTCGGACCCCATGGTTGCGACGTTCAAAATTTTCAAGTGCAAGATCACTCTACCGAGCACCGGCTTGCATTGCGGTTTGTAGCTGAGTTACCCCTCAGCAAAGAGTCAATTATTAGGTACAGCAGTATCCTTAAATCTCTCATATTCAAAAAGAAATGAAACCGACCACGTCGCTTTTATAATACAATACAAATCAATAAAATAAATCCTTATTAAATCGCATCGCGAAAGAAAAAAAAAAATTACAACAGTGAATATCAGTTAGCTTAACTCAAGCAATTATTAAATCGTGGAAAAAGAATATATTAAAATAAGAAATATTAAACGAATGTTTAACATAAAAACTCAAAACACATTCCTTTAAAGAGTTTTATCTCTATTTCCTGAACAGAGAAATAAAGGAAATATTAGCCGAAATAAATTTATAAAAAAAAGATAAAAGCGTTATTGGTTGTGAGTGATAAGTTAAGTGCTAATTCAAATTTGTGAGGATAGCTACATTCATAAAAATTCAAATTTATATCTAAAATAATAATCAGTGTAAAGCTTTGTGAAAAATTTTTGAGTGTAATTAATTAATGATTAAAATAATAAAGATATTCCTTTAAAGAGTATCACCTCTATTTTCTTTCAAGAAAATTGAAGGAATCTTTATTATCCATTTCGAGTTTGAATTTAAAAATAAAGAGAAAGCAAAGTGATAATAACTGTTGGTGTATTATTCATAAAATAAGCTAAGTAATAAGTCACCACCTCATCCCTCACCCGGAGATTGCCGTCATCGAGAGCTAGCAGCCAATTCAAGGGTCTACAACGCGAGTATTATCTCCAGGAAAAGAAAAATATATACATACATATATTTACTCATCAGCGCAAAGGTAAGACCGTTACAATTGACCTCTTTTCTTTCTCTAACCTTAGCAATTTTTCCAATCAGTCTCAAAAATCTTAAGAGGAAATAAGGACGCTATTAAAAATTAAATCGTATTGATTGACCTAGCGCATTTTATATCCTTCTACTGTAATGATGACTCTATTTTAAGTAAACTAGAAATCAAAGAAAGTTCACATCGAAACGTATCCCAAAAATAAATAAATTAAGGCTTGAACTAAACATTTGAGCCGAAAATTGCATTGGTTAGTCCGAACGCCTAATCCACGCAACCAAATAATTACATAAATAATAGTCGAACATAACAATGAATTTTCTGGTGGCAGCGGTGGGATTCGGTCGTTAGAATACTATTCTTGAATTTCATGTAAAAGTAAAATCATAAAAGGGAATCATTTTAAATTGTTAAATTTTAGTCTGAAAGAAAATTTTTAATTATAATAAATTTTTGAAAAATGTTTATATTTAAAAATACATTCCTTTAAAGAGTTTTATCTCTATTTTCCTCGAGAAAAGTAAAGGAATTTTATTTTTAATTCATGCAAGGAAAATCGCGTTAGATTTTATTGTCTCATTATTACAAAGGATCGGTCACTCAAAAATCGATGATTTCATTTTCTTAGATTTATTTTTGTATGGTGTAGAAATTTTTACAGCATCTTTCTTTCCTCTTAAGAATAGATTTAAGTTACAATAATAAAAATGCATATATTTATTTGAAACTTTGATATTTTGTTATCACCGGAAATAATTTCTTGATTTATTTAAATAACACTTTAGTATATATAAAATAAAGAAAGTAAATAGAATATCTCTAAATTTGTTGATCCGTATGAATACAGATAAAGTATTGTTTTATGGTGTTTTTGCTCTGCTACAGATTTATTTAAATCTATTTCCTACAAAAGTGAGGAATTCATTATATTCCATCATAGGAACGTAGCGGAAGTAAAAATTTCCATAGAAGAGGCACATAGAATATAATGAAAATACTTTCAAAGTTTCAACTCAATTGTTAATTTTACATTTATATATTTTATTATACTATTTATATTGTGCATGTGATTGAGACTGATCATAAATTATTTGTACTAACATACAGCTACATACACATATATAGATATATATATCCCCATATTTTCCCAAAAGCGGTATAAAAAGCGATAAAAGTTAAAAATTTTTCTTAAAAGAAAAGAAAATTTTAGTTGAAAAAAAAAAAAAAAAAGATCTGATTTTGCAGCAAGGTAGCTATTTAACGTTAAGTAACGGGGAATTCGTTTTAATTCATCTAGTTTTCACAGTAGTCCTTTCAAAATATTATAGAAAATAATAGAATATTATAATTACAGCGAAGCATTACCGAGAGTAATACTTTACTCTTCTCAGCATAAATTTTCGTATTTTTAAACAAATAAAATTTTTGAAAATTTAATTAACATATAAAGAATTTTGTTTCCTCTTCCTCGGTTTAGTATAATAATAAATAAAATTCAAAATAAGTAAATGTATACACATATATATAAATATATTTAAGCAATTAAATAATTATTCAAAAGTTACTGTAGTCTTATCGCAGGAAGTATCATATTTCGATGACTCAGGATTCTGAGAGTAAAAAAAAAAAAAAAAAAAATTATTTAAATAAAAACCATAGTATGATATAATAGTAAACTAAGAAGAGAAAAATAATAATATAGATTAAATAACTATATATATATATATATATATATATATATATATATATATATATATATATATATCATCTTACGCGCGTCAGCAATTTAATAAATAAAATAATTTATCTTATGTTTATGTCTACTCGGCAGTTGGAGCCGTGTGAACATTTTCGGTTATTGTAGCCTAGTATTGAAATTCAATATTTAAACTTTATAGTTTAATGAGAAAAGAGAACAAAGAATTATTTGTATAATCAGCGTAACGTATTTATTTTTGTGAGAGTCTTTGAAAGAAATAAAAATAATAATAAAATAAAGCCAGTTAAAAAATTTTCTCTTTTATATTTTGGATATTTTCTTTCCTAGAAATATTTATTTTAGAAAATAAAATATATTTTATTTTTATTAGTTTTGAAACGTGAAAAACACATTTAAAACACATTTGTGTAGCTAGAATAGGATAGCCGGCATAGGCTCGATTTTATGACCTCCGGTACTCGAGTTGTACAAAGGATTCCTTAATAATTTTTTATACAGTATAACCAAATATTACGGTCCTAGCTTAAAAGAAAACACGTGTTTTGCTGAGGACAATACGTAGCGTTGAGTTTTGTAACGAACAGTTTAAACATTATTTTTGGACCTTCGACAAATTATATTTGAATCATTTTATGTTTTATTATAGGATATTTCTTTTAAAATAAAAAAAAAATAAGAAGGAAAAGAAAAAAAAAATTATTTTTACACTTCATGCAATAAAAGAATTAAAAT
Source organism: Microplitis deprimator (assembly GCA_964016945.1). Taxonomy (NCBI): domain Eukaryota; kingdom Metazoa; phylum Arthropoda; class Insecta; order Hymenoptera; family Braconidae; genus Microplitis; species Microplitis deprimator. Next base: position 13,816,081 of record OZ024712.1, read on the forward strand.
AAATTCAAGCTGTAAAACATAAAAAATTATACAACATTAGTAAATTCTATTTCCTCTTTCTTTCTTGCATTATTCGAAAAAAATATAAACCCTAATAAAGCAAATTCGTAGAATATAGAAATACACTTAAAATAAAATTTATTTCATAAATTTAATTTGTACAAAATTTTTCTTTTTGAAAATAGTCTTGACCAAGGGTAATATCTTTAAGAATAATTTAGTTTCTATACACAAGTAAATAAAATAATATATATATAGCTACATTTGTACTTTGAAGATAAGCATATTGCTTTATGGTTATACAACACTTGGGCCTCATGACGTCAAAGATATCCTTTGACCGATCCAGGTACCTAAGGTCATAAAACCCAGGCCGAATTGCTATACCTTTTTCTTCCAAAGGAAAACGTATACTCTAAATTCATGCTTAATATTATTTTTAATATTGAATAAAATATTTACTAGAAATTAGAAGAAAATATTACTTTAATTTTTACTCAAACATCTAAAAAAATATCTTTAATTTGACAAATATTTTTAATAGCATTTAGTTGATTATTTACTATAAACATATGAATTTTAAGATTTAATTAGTTAAAATACAAAAAGAAAAAAATAAATAAGTAAATTTTTAAAAATATTTATAGGTATATAGTACGTATATGTATAGTTGTAACTACGCATCAAAATATCACTTCTGAGTTATTAACTCTTTTCTCTAATCGAGAACAAAAGTGATTATTTTATTGACTCGAAACATTTAAAGGGGTTATTAAGAATAAATAGTTAAGTTTAGTTTTTATTATAAATAAACATGTCTGAGGCAGAGATTAATCGTTTAAAGGCGGAGGTAGAGCGTCAAAAGCGTGAACTTGAACGTCAAAGACAAGAACTGGCAGCCGCCGCCATTTTGAATAACGCCGCGAGTAACGCTGCGAATAATACCCTGAATAATACACTTAACAATGCGAATCACACAGTCAACATGGATCCTATCGATCGTTTTTACACACCCGCAAAAGATTTTGCTGCTACGGTTCCCATTTTCTCAGGAGATGGCGATATAACATATAAAAAATTTGACCGGGTGGTTACACGACAACTTCATCTATTGCCCAAAAATAATCAGGAACTATACGTGGGCCACCTGTTAAATAGAATAACGGGGCGAGCAAGACGTTACGTGGGAGCAAAAGATTTGACTACAGTAGATCAAGTTTTGGAACTTCTCAGAAAAGAATTTAGGCCTCTTAACCCTATAATATATTTAAGGAGGAAGCTAGCGCGTTGCCAACGGGATCGGGAGGAATCTATTGAGGGTTTTTATTACCGTTTAAAAGACATCTTATCTAGCTTGGATGCGATCAAAAATAAAGAACCGAGTGGACCCGCAGCTTACATTTCGGCTTGCGTTGACGCTAAAGACATTCTTTATGAAAATTTGCCGAAACGGTTAAAAATTGCTTCCGTTAATCAGTTTAAAGATGAAAAGACTACATTAACTACTCTGTTTGAGGAAATTAAGGAAACGCTCAAACTTACTGGCGATAATACTAATAACTCGAATCGAACACGGAGATATGACGGTGACAATTCTCGCGCTGATGCTTGGGAAGCTTCTAAACTATCTCGGGAATATGATGACTATAGAAATCAATTTAGAAATCGTCGGGAGTATAATAATGCTTCTACCCCCGTTTACGGGCCCGATTCTAGTAAAGAGGCCGAGTCATTTGCTTATTCTCCTAGCTCCGATCAGAAAATCAATCTGTTCAAAAGCGAGCCGTCAACGTCTAATTTTCCTAATTTAGAGGACCCAATGGCAAGGCCAGAGGGTTATCATATCGCGAAGCACGTGCAATTTCAAGAGAAAGTACCGATTCAAGGGCCGGATAATAAGAACAAAGAATTAGAATTTTACCGGAAAAAATACGAAGAACTGCTGCAGCAAATGGAAACGTTAAAAGGCAGTAATTTAAACTCCAATGGTGCTCGACGCATGGGGGGGATGTCGGGCAACCAAACTACCCCACCCCCTCAGAGACGAATCATGCAAAGCCCGACCCTTGCCGCGGATCTGCAGAAGAAGTTCAATGCAAAACCTTTTCCAGAGCAATAGAAAATGGCCCGGTGGTCATTTTAAATAATAAAGATTATTTTAATAGGCCGGTATCGGTTTTGCTCGATACAGGGTCTTCTCATAACTTCATTAACTTATTTTCATTGAAAGAAGAAGTAGAAGTTCAAGAAATATCAAAATCTGTAAATGGAATTACTCCAGAGTCGGTTCCCATAATCGGTATAACAACATTTAAAATTTGGGATCTAGATATTGACTTTTACGTAACAGCAGTTCCTATCAACCAATACGATGCTGTCATTGGCAATGACTTCTTTATTAATAACAAAGCTATCAACTCGTTCTTTACTAACACTATGTTTCTAGGAAACAGGCCTGTACGTCCTATTCCTATTGTATACAATACACAAAACCATAAGGTTATATTGAACCTTGATTCGGGCTCTGTTATTAAGACATCATGTAGCGACTTGCACGGAAACCAACAAAAATTTTTAATTGATACAGGCGGAGATGTTAGCCCGATAAAACTAAAAGCTCTGAAGCCCTATGTTTTAATAGATACTAGTAGAATATTAGAATTAAGCGGAATAGGTACTAGAATTATAAAAACTTTAGGAGTAGTTTTGTTAAGAATTTTCGAATCTGAATCTCTTTTTGAAGAATTTGAATTTCATATTGTAGGAGACGATTTTCCTATCGCCGGTATGGGTATAATCGGTAATGATATTTTGAAGAAAGAAAAAGCGGATTTATCATATAATAAACAGTCATTGACATTAATAGATATACCTACACGGAATATACCTTTCGTTAACGGTGGTAGGGAACAGTGGTTCTCGTTACCACCAAGAACCAGCACCTGCTATTCGATTGCCGTTCAAGCGAGTTCCCTAGATGAGGGGTATCTACCCCAAGTCCAGCCTTTTCCTGGAGTCATCTTAGGGGACGCCGCGGTTAAAATAAAAACCGATCGAGCTATCGTAATGATAACTAATTTTAATGAATGCAGAGCTGAGTTTGAAATGCAACCAATTCCTATCGAAGAATACGAAGTAAACCAACATTATATACCAGGAGAAAGCGATAGCGAATCTCCGGATGAATTACTTAACTCTCGGTTAGAGACCTCAGATCGCATTGAGGAAATTTTGAAAAGAATTCCCACAAATAATTTAACATCGGAACAAAAACAATATATCCTCGAGTTAGTTCGGGATTTCCACGATAGATTTTTCCTTCCGGGCGATGAGCTAGGTCTATCAAAAACTACATTCTGTAGAATTCCATTGACGGACGATAGGCCGGTAAAAATAAAACAGTTTCGGTTACCCAAAGAACATCAGGATGAAGCTAAACGTCAAGTGAGAGAGTTAATCGAGACCAATGTCATCGAGAGATCCAGATCTCCATATAACGCTCCATTATGGACCGTTCCTAAGAAAGCGGATGCACAAGGACGCAAACGGTGGAGAATGGTTATAGATTTCCGAGCTCTTAACAAAAAGACGGTCGGTGATTCGTATCCTCTACCCAATATCAACTATATGTTGCTCAGACTAAGTGGAGCAACAATGTTCAGTGTCATGGATTTAGCTCGCGGTTTCCACCAAGCTCCCATGGCTCCGGAAGATCGAGAAAAAACAGCGTTCTCTACACCCGAGGGCATTATGAATTTGTTAGAATGCCCTTTGGTCTCAGCGTAGCGCCTCCAACTTTTCAAAGAATGGTAGATGATGAAACAGAAGACATGAGAAATGCTGGGGAATTGGAGAATTTGATAGACGATTTTCTGATCCCTGCTAAAAACCTGATAGAACACAACAACAGATTGAAAAAATTTTTACAAAAACTCCGAGAAGCAAATTTAACCTTGCAACCCGAAAAATGTAAGTTTTTCTGTAAAGAAGTGGCTTTTCTTGGGCATATTATCAGTCCTCTAGGGATCAAGCCTGACCCAGCTAAAGTTTCAGCTTTAAAAGCCGCTTCCCAGCTTACTAACCACACTCAAATGAGAAAATTTTTAGGGTTGGCTAATTATTTGCGTAGATTCATCGCTAACTTCGCGGAAAGAACTAAACCATTGACGGAACTTACAAAGAAAAACAAAATTTGTCAATGGTCTAGCGAAGCGCAAACAGCTTTTCATAATATAAAAGATGCGATTTGCGAGCAAACACTGTTGCTCCATCCTGATCCAGACAAAGCATTTGTCTTGATAGTTGATGCTTCTGAGGTAGGATTAGGTTGTATTTTAGGTCAAGAATTTGAAATAGAATCAGAGTCAGATAACACTGAAAGAATCGTGCAATTTTTACCCATCGCTTATAAGTCGCGTACATTAATAGACGCGGAAACTAGATATACTAAACAAGAACGGGAATGCTTGGCACTCGTATTTGCTATTAAACAATTTAGACCTTATTTACACTCTCGTGAATTTATTGTACAAACAAATGAAGGTTGCATATCATGGTTGAAAGACGGAGTCCATTTAACCGATAGACAAGTCAAATGGAAATCTTTGTTAAACGGCTATAGGTTTAAGGTTGTCCTTAAACGAAAAGTAGGCGATCAACTAGCCGATGCTTTATCAAATAATCCTCCAACTCGTTTGATGGGACCTTTTCCTACAACTCAAGTCAGCATGTGTCCAATCGACAACCCTCAGAATGTAACAACTAAAAGGGGGCCAGGTAGACCCAGGAAAACTGATAAATCTAATCCTACGGGAAAGGCTAAGCCCGTTTTCCTGGCACCTAGGGACACCATAGCCTCCAGATTGCGACAAAGAGTGGTCGAGTCAAGATCAACTGATCATCTCTATAAAAGACCTAATTATAAAGAATTAGAAACTTCTGAGCTTTCGTCAGCAGATGAAAACATCAGCAAGTCCAATCCACAGTTATCAAATATAACAACTTCGCCACCCAGAGCATTACCCAAGGAAATACCCTCCGTGGTAGAAATAGAACCGAATTTTACCGAAACCGATGGAACTGAACCTGAGAACCCTCAGTTAGCAGAAGATAGTAGTGCGCAACCAGTGGATAAAGATTCGAGTCCTAAGACGGTTGAATCGGGTAATTTACAAGACAGTTTTAGAAAATTTGACGAGATTATGCGGAGAAGAGAAGAACAGGAGCAAGCGGCAGCACAGTTACGTGGAGAACAAGAACGAGAGGAAGTTGAAGCCCGAGAGAACCTCGTAAAAGAAATTAGAAGATCTTTTCACCGTTTTGACCGTACTCTACAAGGCGTGGAAAATGAAGATTCTGAAGAAGAATATGGAGAGGAAGCAGCTTCAGATGCAGACAATGAAGAGATCGATGAGTCGGATGAATGTGAGGAAGAATCCGAAATTGAGTCTATTGATGAAGCGATCGATGAAAGCCGCAGACAAGTAACTATGCCCTCTTTCGGTGAAGTAACACCCTCTATCAACCGACAACTTATGTCATCCTTTGACGGAATGTACTGGGATGCGGGGGCTTATAAATTATTAAAAACTCCAGTGGGAGAAAAAATTTGTTTTTCGCTGCGATCTCCACTAAATTTTGATTTAGATATAACTTCGGAGAACCTAGCGGGACAACCGGATGAGAATCGGATCTCAGTTTCACCAAAACAGAATATACCAAGTGAAATCGAAAATCCAGTAATGAATAAAAATCAAAATGTAGAAACAACGGTTTCTTTGAATAAAAATCAAAATGTAGAAACAGCGGTTTCCTTGAAACCAAATCCTAGTTATCCAGTACCCAAGGCAGTTACAGCTCAACAGACAACTAAAGCCTTTGAAACAGAACCAGAATCATCTGAAGTAGATAGAAATCCTGTTGGTCCTGAATTAAAAAATACAATCGATTCTGAATCAGTAGGAGAACCTCTTTTAAAAATCTCTCATAGTCGAGACGGTCTCACTTATGTTAAGGATAATATAGCTCACTTTCTTTCAGCTGATTATAAATTCACTCAGCCAGTACCCAAGTTACTGCAAGCGTTAAATTATATCTCAGAATCAGAATTTAAAATAAATAAGCCTAAAGTAGGACAGGTGTTTGTAACACAATATGGAAAAAGTCGGGTTTTCACAGTATTCTTTAAACCCCATCACTTCGATAAAACCACTCCAGAAATGATATCGGACGCCTTGTATAGATTAAGAGGCGCTCTAGAAAAATACAAAATTCTAACTCTAAGAATAACTGAAAATGGCGACGAAATTGGGGAGGGAATAGAACCTTATTTGACTAAAATATTCAGATTCTGCCCTCTAAATCTCACACTTACCAAAGGTAAAATAATGTGCCCGACAGAAGACCAAAAATTACCAATAATTAACGAGTATCATTCTAGTTTAATCGGAGGTCATAAAGGCGTAGTAAAAACATTTTGGAGAATTCGTGAACGTTACTACTGGCCTGGAATAAAAGAGGACATACATAAATTTATACAGAACTGTGACGTTTGCCAGCGCGAAAAATTATCGCGAATAAAGACTCGACAACCTATGATAATAACTGACACACCTTTTGAACCATTCGAAAAGATTTCAATTGACACAGTTGGGCCACTTGAGGTCACCCCAGACAGTAACAGACATATTCTCACTATACAAGACAATTTTTCAAAATTTTGTGCCACGGTCGCGATACCAGACATACGGACTGAAACCATAGCCGAAGCTCTAGTTAACAATTTTATCAGTCTATATGGCTGCCCAAAAGTAATCTTATCCGATAACGGTACTTCTTTTACAAGCAAACTTTTAAGTAAATTAGCACGGATTCTACGAATCAAGCGAGTAACGACATCCGCATACCATCCGCAATCTAACGGAGCATTAGAAAGATCTCATCATGCCTTAGTCGAATATCTAAAAGTATTCATAGAATCATTCTCAGATTGGGACAAATATTTGGCTATGGCAATGTTTAACTATAATACAACTGTACATTTTGCAACCAATTTTACACCTTTTGAATTAATATTTGGTAAAAATGCCCGTTCTCCAACTTCATTTCCAGACTATTCACAGATAGAAACCTACCCTGAGTCAATTGGTAATCTATTGACCCGATTTAATGAAGCCCGAGCAATAGCTCGAATTAATCTAATAAACTCTAAAAATCACTCAAAAGACAGATACGACAAAACTTTACACGAGGTAGATTTTTCACCTGGTAAATTTGTGTATACAATAAAAGAACCGAGAAAGGGGAAACTCGATAGTCATTATCGCGGCCCTTATGAGATAGTAAAAACCTTAGAAAACGGGACTGTTGTTCTAGAAACAAATGAAGGACATAGATTTTCAAAGCACCCGTCAAAATTAAAATTAGCGTTCTCGGTCCATGAATTAGCAAAGAAAACTCTAAAATCTCGCCCTTCATAAAGGAAAATCTTTTGTTACAGATGTAAGCTATTCAAATCTTATTTTCGGCAATATTTTTCGGCATATGGAACCTTGCAAATTCAGACAAATCCTACGAAGTCCAGTACTTTGAACAGAAATCCGGAATCTATTACGAGAGATTCAACAATATTCACATAATAAGGGAAAAATAAACCATGCTAATCACCATCGATATAGGGCAACTCCTAACGGACCCATCAGAGGAGCAGAGTGAATACGAATCCATGTTTCGAGACTGCTTCTTAGAGAAATATTTCTCTAGGGAACTATGTTCTAGAGCACTTCAAAAACCGGCAATTGAATATATTAACAATGAGAGTGTTCACTTAATGGCACATCTCAGGGAAGTTATAGATAGAGCTCCTGTAAGTGAACGCAGGAACTCGCGAAACATCTGGTGGGGAATTGTAGGGACAGTAGCTAGAAAAGTATTTGGAATATTAGATCAGGAAAATATTTGTGGCAAAGCTACAAATTAAGACCGTATAGAATACCCTATCTTGTGGGGGAATCACTCGTGAGCTTATCTATAGAACCAATATCTGATTATATTGTTATTCAATCCGGGTTTAATAATTTCTATTCAGCTTCCCAAGAATATATAGACAGATGTTTGCCCGCGGGTGAGGAATTGGCATGCTTTCCAGATATACCTTTAGAGTCAGTTTCCGAGTCTACTGACTGCGGAATAGATTTATTCAAAGCTGAAGTTCCTAATGACATGAACGCGTGTAATGTAATCTTGTTTCACCAAAATACCACCCAATGGGTTGCTTTAACTACTGAAAACGTCTGGCTATTCTCCACATTTCAACCGGAAAATCTTAAGATTAGCTGCGAGGGGGAGCTATCGGATACCATAAAATTAGACGGCATCGGGTTGTTGAAGTTTCCTCCTAATTGTAGAGTCGAAAACCATCGGATCACCCTATTAAGTCGGGGTGAATATAACGCCGATATGTCCGGATGAAATCCCGAGAAAGATCTAAACACTACCATGGTAGTTTTACAACTTGAACAATCAATCAAGGATAAAAATCTTTATAATTTTTGGGCTTCTCCCTTAGTACTTTCGAAATCTTTAACGGAAAATAGCCTTAGCTCTATACAGGCGCGAATATCGGAAATTAATTTTGAAGATCGGAAAAATAAAAATTCTCAGATTCTTGTACACGCCAGTATAAGTTTAGCGTCAGTCACAATTATCGTGATAGCAACCGTCGCGGGTTTCAAACTTAAATCTCGTTTCAGAACAACCAATGTTAAATTTATTCAGGAAAAGACGATCGAGGAGAATGTCTCCTCTGTTCAGGAAATTCACCAATCAACTAAAACAATGATCTCTATGCTAACGGAAGAAGCTGATGACAATTTGATTAATACACCAAGCGTTAGCATGCCATCTCCTAGCCCTAGGGCCGTGTGTCTGCAAGCTGAATCGGGATTTTAAAGCAGGATTCCGACTCACAAGTCCAAAAAAAAAAAAAAAAAAAAAAAAAACTTTCTTTAAAGAGTATCATCTCTATTTTCTTTTAAGAAAATAAAGGAATTTTAGGTTTAATTTTTTTTAAGATAGGAAATAGTTTTAGTATTGATAGGTTAGCAAATAAGAGGAGCATTGTCTCCATTCCCTTACAAAGGGAGATTCCACATAATTTTTTTATTTCAATTATAGAACCTCCCATAACTATGTCCAAACGCTTTAACCCTTGGACCATGACCGAAGCTAAGGTGCATTTAGAGAAGTACCGTCACCTTGCGAAGGAGGAGGAAGTAAAGTGTAGGAAAGAGTTAGACGCTCAACAGTACCCGGGTCTACCCAATCGATCCCCGAGACGGTGACTTTGAGTTTTACCACGATATAACTATTCACGAGCGCACACCCAGACCCATGCCTGAGATCTGGGGCGAGGCTAACCAGCCTATGCTCGAGTTATTAATCTACGGATTGCCACGAACCATCAAGAAAAAGAAGGTAATGGAGATCCTTCAGCTCAAACCGGAGGAGGTGAGAAGTCTAGCCCTTTTCCCCGGTAAAAATCATTTGGCGGTAGGGCGCATAAAGCTCTATGCAGTCCTAACAGCACTCCGGCTGCAAACCTAATCAAGGGACAATAAATTCAGTATCGGGAAAAACAAGCTGCGGATTGTCCCGTTCATAAAACTGGAAGTCACACTTCCATCGGCCAGCGGGAGCTCGGATTCTCTCAATCTAGCAGAATACCTCGACCATGATTGCTGGATGGAGATCTTCCGATACTTAAATTCAACCGATATGTGCGCCCTATCAATATACTCGCCGAGTATGTGCCGGCTGGTACAAGAAGAAATGAGAGTGTTCAATGTAGACATCGACAACATCGACAGAATGCTTAAGATTACCGGGGCAGGGGGAACAGATGAACTATTATCCGGAGCTTTCAAGGCACGACTATTAAACCTTCGCACGTTAAGAATTAGCCTGCCAGAAAACCTCCTAACGTCACCGGGAGTGATCGCCAACTTCATCAGGCATAGGGTTCCTGACATATTAACTAGGTTGGACATATCTGAAACCATTATCTCCAGTGGGTTAATCGAGGAGTTGTTGAGATTAAAGAGATTAGGGTCTCTTGCTATTGGAAGATCCCAGGGCCCTCTAGATAAGGAATTGATGGGGTTATTCCGAGAGTTACCCAACCTGGCAGAATTCAGTGTGAGCTATAATACCTTTTTCACTGGATCCTCATTAAAAGAAGCTGGTGAAAAATTGCAACAGCTCATTTTGAAAGGCTGTTGTTTTTTAAACCACGAACATCTTATTCAATTTTTCACGGACAATAAGACTCTGAACACCTTAGCTATTCAAGATTGCGACCGATCCCGGCAACGATACCTGGAAAACATCGATATGCTTCCGTTTATCAACTCGATCGGAAGTATGAGAATCAAGGCGCTCAAATTCGGCTGGGGAAATTACCAGGACGATAAGTGGAACCAATATTCTGATAGGATCACTACCAATGATGAGTTGAGAACCCTCGAGGTATCCTTGGGGAATAGTCGGAATAGCCTAGTCAATAATCTCGTGTCAATGGCAATCAGTCTCGAGCACCTTACCATCTACGATTCAAAACTCGACCAAATAAGCATCCCAGATCATGAGAGTGTAAACCTCAAAACGTTGACCATTATCAAGCCTTGTAAACGTCCCAGAAGCTTTTACCGAACTCTCAGAACGAACATCAATACACTGGTGGTGTCCGGCGCTCACTTCTCCTATTATACAATCCACGAGATCCTTGATGCCAATCACAGCATCGAAACTATCGATCTGAGGGGAATAAAAATTCTCACTCACCTACCAGCACTGTCAAACTTGTTAAAAAGGGAGGACGAGGTCAATTTGCGAATCGTTACGATTCTGATTCCATCTAGAGAAAACCTTGAGGGATTTCGAGGCAACACCCAGAGAAGCAACAAGCCGTATCGGGTCCTGGTGAAGACAGCCTAGTAGTTAATAGGAATTAGTATTTAGTATAGGAAAATTAGACCATTAGAGGTAATAGCCTACGCTTTCCTTAAAGAGTATCATCTCCATTTCCGTCAAGGAAACATGAGGGAAGTCCTAGGTTACCCTAAATAAATAAATATCGTTATCTATTAAAAACAAAAAAAACAAAAAATTATATAAATTATAAGAAGATATTCGCTGAGACAATGCCTTTAAGGAGCATCATCTCCATTTTCCGTCAAGGAAACTTAAAGGAAGTCTTAGGTTACCCTAATTAAGGAAAATATATCTTTATATAATTTACGTTATAAAAAAAAAAAAAAAAAAAATTTTATTTTATAAAAGAAATTTCTTTAAGGAGTACCATCTCCATTTCCGTTTAGGAAACCTAAAGGAATATTAGGTTAGTCCAAGTAGTGTTACAAAATTCGTTATGAGAAAATATTTTTACATAATATATACATGCATAAATGTATAAATAAATAAAAAAAAAAAACCATAAAAAAAAGAGGTCTCCTTTAAAGATAACGTCTCTATTTTCGATAAAGAAAAATAAAGGGATTTTATAAAATAACAAAAAAATATATAATGAGTAGGCATGTAGGTTGCTAGAATAAGTACATTAATCCGTAGTATATTACGTTTTCTATTAGAATAATAATATCAAGCATTTGTCATTTTTATAAAATATGTTTAATTACAGAACTGGAGCTATCACTATGAACAGTGGTTGTAAATCCTAGGAACCAAAAAGGATCAGGTTTAGAATCCAACCAACGAAAAGGTATTAGCAGGAAGACCTTTGTTTCTAGTGATAGGCCCATATACAATTATCAGTAATTTCAGTAAATGTAAAAGTTAGAATAAGAGATTTAGTTATATATTATGAGTATAAGCTCACAACCAATAACTCACATGACTCTTGTCTGACCATTCATTATTGTAAAAAGAAAAAAAAAAAAAAAAACCTTGTTGTCTCCATGGTGGACCGAGTCAATTCCTTCTAACTTATTTCCTCTATTTTCATCTGTTAACCTACGGACATTTTATCTTCCCTCATTCTCAGCAGAATGCCCTTTTATCTGGTCCTAAGTGGGCACAAACCTGGAATATACAACTCCTGGGTGGACTGTCGCGAGCAAATTATCTCCTATCCAAATCCAATTTTTAAACAAATTTCATCCATAAAAGAATCTCAGAAGTATTTACAATATTGGCAATCGATCCTCCATCCGATAAACCAGAGCTTCAGACGAAATGTTGAGGGTCGGATCAGCATCTTCACGGATGGATCGTGTTTTCGTAATGGATCCACAGAATCAGCAACAGGATTAGGTATTTATTTTGGACCAAATCACCCTCAGAATTTGTTTTTTCCCTGCTTTAACCGAAATACCAACAACGGAGCAGAATTAGAGGCTATTCTGCAGGCTTTGAAAATTATAAGAAAATTTGATTTGATAAAAATAGACCTTTTCACGGACTCGGAATACTAATGCAATGGCCTTAATATCTAGTATGAAAATTGGAAGGAACGAGATTGGATTACCTCGACAGGAAAGCCAGTTTCGTATAAAGAAGAGCTGAAATATATTAAAACTCAAATGGAAGTCCGAGACATCAAGATCTACCACGTTCCAGGTCACGAAGGAATCTATGGTAACGAGCAAGCCGACCAATTGGCCAAAGATGGAGCTAAATTATATGAACTATTCAAAACAGAAGCAAAGGCAGAGTTCAACATCAGCCGAACAAATACAAGCTCCAAGAAATAGATTCATTCCCGAGCTTGGGGGGGGGGATGTTATGTCCGACTTCGCAAACTTCGCTTACAGTCACTCATGTTGAACACTCCCTAGGAATAGATATTCCATTTTCTCTGAGAGAAACAAGGATGGGTTCAATGAAGTGTGACAAAACCTATTCTACCCATTTCTTTCTTTCTGTCTTTCATTCTCTTATTCGTAAGTCCCCACTTATCGTCAGCTAAGATTGTTATAATGCGCACAATTAGCTGACTTAAATTAAGTTCCGTCAACGGGACATCTCAAGATGCAACTCACCTAAAATTTCCCCTTCCCCTAAACTCGGACCCCATGGTTGCGACGTTCAAAATTTTCAAGTGCAAGATCACTCTACCGAGCACCGGCTTGCATTGCGGTTTGTAGCTGAGTTACCCCTCAGCAAAGAGTCAATTATTAGGTACAGCAGTATCCTTAAATCTCTCATATTCAAAAAGAAATGAAACCGACCACGTCGCTTTTATAATACAATACAAATCAATAAAATAAATCCTTATTAAATCGCATCGCGAAAGAAAAAAAAAAATTACAACAGTGAATATCAGTTAGCTTAACTCAAGCAATTATTAAATCGTGGAAAAAGAATATATTAAAATAAGAAATATTAAACGAATGTTTAACATAAAAACTCAAAACACATTCCTTTAAAGAGTTTTATCTCTATTTCCTGAACAGGAAAATAAAGGAAATATTAGCCGAAATAAATTTATAAAAAAAAGATAAAAGCGTTATTGGTTGTGAGTGATAAGTTAAGTGCTAATTCAAATTTTTGAGGATAGCTACATTCATAAAAATTCAAATTTATATCTAAAATAATAATCAGTGTAAAGCTTTGTGAAAAATTTTTGAGTGTAATTAATTAATGATTAAAATAATGAAGATATTCCTTTAAAGAGTATCACCTCTATTTTCTTTCAAGAAAATTGAAGGAATCTTTATTATCCATTTCGAGTTTGAATTTAAAAATAAAGAGAAAGCAAAGTGATAATAACTGTTGGTGTATTATTCATAAAATAAGCTAAGTAATAAGTCACCACCTCATCCCTCACCCGGAGATTGCCGTCATCGAGAGCTAGCAGCCAATTCAAGGGTCTACAACGCGAGTATTATCTCCAGGAAAAGAAAAATATATACATACATATATTTACTCATCAGCGCAAAGGTAAGACCGTTAAAATTGACCTCTTTTCTTTCTCTAACCTTAGCAATTTTTCCAATCAGTCTCAAAAATCTTAAGAGGAAATAAGGACGCTATTAAAAATTAAATCGTATTGATTGACCTAGCGCATTTTATATCCTTCTACTGTAATGATGACTCTATTTTAAGTAAACTAGAAATCAAAGAAAGTTCACATCGAAACGTATCCCAAAAATAAATAAATTAAGGCTTGAACTAAACATTTGAGCCGAAAATTGCATTGGTTAGTCCAAACGCCTAATCCACGCAACCAAATAATTAAATAAATAATAGTCGGACATAACATACGTCAGTTGATAATCAGTTGTTTGAGTTTTTGTGGATAATGGTCCTGGTTTATTTTAACTTTTGGAAGGTGGAACACGATTAGTTGTGAGGCTAGGAAAAGCATTATTCCTACCGTGAGCCACTGATGGTACTGGAGCCGTGGTTTGAGTAGTCTGTGATTGTTTTGGAGGTCGACCAGGCTTACGTTTTTCTGATTAAGATGATGGAATTCGGGCAATTTTTTGCGCGCTGGATTGGAGGTGAGGGTGCTATTAAAGGATTACTCGCTAATCTTCGCAACCTCACTCTCTCACCTATAGTGCTAGCGTTTGCCATTGCCGCGTTTGTAGCAGATGATCGCAATCGCTCTAAATGTTTGGCAATTGAACTAGATTGTCTGTCAGCTGTTTCAGACTTGGTCGCAGGTAATATCATGACAACAGGATTTCTTGATAATGCATCTGCATTTAAATTCAATCGTCCTGGCTTGTAATAGAAAACATACTCATATTCTCTAAGTCTTGTTCTCCATCGGACCAAGCGTTGAACAGGTGGCTTAACAGAGTCGATTCATTTCAACGGTTCGTGATCACATACAAGAGTAAATCTCAGACCGTATAAGTATGGTCGAAAATGTAGAATACCGTAAATAACTGCTAAACACTCCTTCTCGGTTGTTGTATAATTTCTTTCTGCCGATTTGAGTAGTCTCGATAAATATGCTATTAATCTATCCTCGCCAATTTTTCCTTGACTTAGTACTGCGTCAATAGCGAGATCTGAAGCGTCAGTCGTAAGTATGAAAGGTTAAGAAAAATCAAGATATTGTAGAACTGGGGATGTGCATAATGCTTTACGTAAGTCGTCGAAACTCTCTTGTTGAGCTGAGGTCCCGATGAACGGATTATCTTTCTTCACCAGTTCTGTTAGTAGTTTCGCACGGCCTGAGAAATTTTCAATAAATCGGCGATAGTATCCGGCTAGGCCGAGGAACCGCCTGATGTTAGTTACTGTCTTTGGTCTTGGAAACTTCTCGATAGCTTCTGTTTTCTTTGGATCTGGACGTACACCACTATTGCCAATAATATGGCCAAGGTATGCGACCTCGAGTTTCAAAAATTCACATTTGTCAGATTGTAGGACTAGTTTAGCTTGAACTAGTCTATTAAAATGTCGTCGAACACGTTTGCCATAATCTTCGAGTGATGATGCGAAAATAACAATGTCTTCGAGATATGCGAAGAGTTCAACGTCCTGTAGACCTAGAAAAACTCGGTCCATAAGTCGGTGGAAGGTAGCTGGAGCATTTTTCAGTCTAAATGGCATCCTATTATATTCATAGTGGCCATTAGGAGTACTGAATGCAGTTTTCTGCTGCTCTTTTGGATCCATTTTAACTTGATGGGAGCCACTAGCCAAATTAAAAACTGAAAAATACTTAGCTCCTCCGAGTCTGTCAAGAATTCCGACTATGTTCGGAAGGGGATAAGCGTCGCCTATGGTTTTCTCATTTAATTGACGCAGAGCGATCACCATACGCCAACGCTTATTACCTTTAGAATCCGGTTTCTTTGGAACTATCCAAAGAGGCGAATTATATCGAGAAACAGATTCGGTTATCACGCCGTCATTCAGCAGCTTATTTACCTGTCGAGCAATTTCTTCCTTATGTACAGTTGGGAAACGATACTGTCTGATAGATATAGGAACTTCGTCAACAGTCGAAATAAAATGTGTCATCATTGTTGTAGCAGGGAGGTCGTCTCCAAGGAGGTGAAAGAGAAGCGGGAATTCTCTGATAAGTTTATGCACACACTCTCTTTCTAGTACGTTTAAATGATCAAGTCGGAGACTAGCACATATTCGCTCAAATCAATCTTGATTAGATTCTGGGACGTCACTTTCTTCGGAATCGTCAAAGAAATCTTCAGAGCTACCATCACATTCGAAGGGAATAATTTCTTGGGGAATGTTCGCCAGTCGGGTGATATTATTGACTTGTTGGTCTAAGTTATTATTGTTAGTCTGTGGATTTAACCCATTATCGTTATCTTGTGCGGGCAAATTATTATTGCCATTGTTTGGGGGCAAATTTTCATTGTTCAGTATAAGGTTCATTTTGATTATTTATAAGAGAAGGTTATAGGGGTAATATATAGATAGTAAGAATGTGAATTCTAGTAGTACGAAGTTAGCAAGAAAACTATATCTGCAATAGTCAGATGCAAGTAAAAAAAAAAAACGTTGCGCTGATCAAAACAAAAATTTATTTACCAATTAGTTGTTACCAAACTTAAATAGCCTTGGATTTAATTTATAATTGTTTATTGTAAAGTGAGTAGTGTTGAAGGTATTTTAGTTATTCAGGTATAGGTGTTGTGTCTGTTTGTGTTTGTTTATCCTTAGTTTCAGGATTGTTATTGATACTGCTGTTGGGTAAATTATCTACTTTCTGAATTTTCACAGTATTTGTTAATTTTTCTCTTTTTCCATGATACGGACCCAGTGATCTTTCATCTAGTATCGCTACTAACTTCCGTATTTGATATTTTCTTCCCGCGCGGTTTCTGGTTCTCGTTGAATAATGTTTAAATTGTGTACAAAAATAAAAGTGAAATGAGTTTATTTCGTGGAACTACAGGTATTTTCCTCTTCCGGATGTGCGTGATTTATTTCCTGATTTTGTAAAGTATTCGTTGGATTTTGTAAGGATAATGGTATTGTCACAGGAGTGTATGGTAACTTCCCCCTATGGTATATTGCAACTAACTTCCGTAACTGAGTTTTTCTGTCAGCGCGTTTACCGCGTTTCATTAGATATTGTTAAGCTGTACGTACAAGGTACTTTTCGCAATTGCTCCACAGATCAATTAAAGAGTTAGAGCACTACAATAACTGATCTAAAGAAATATTACGAGTTTCTATGGCTTCTTGAAAATGAGTTGATGAATGAATAATGGATAAATCGCTTGGAGTGCGACAAAAAGTCTGCGCAATCCTAATTGATTCAATGATAGATTGAGTAGACTGCGACAAAAAGTCTGCGCAAATCTAGGCAATCTGATGAAATGTGACAATAAGTCTGCGCAATTCCAATTGATGAGATGTGTAATGAATGATTAATTGTATATCAAGATTCAGCACAAATAGTCCCAATTTCGGGTGCAAAAGGTTGCAAGTTGTTTGTACGTAAAACTCTGTAGTATTATAAAATAAAAAGTTTATTTATCTATTTATTTATTTATAAATGAATCACCTTATCCTTAGAAAATCGCAAATTTATTTTCACTAAAATTGACTTTGTTTAATAATAGAATTTATCTGTAATAAATCGAGTTTTCGTCTAATATTTGCATACGAGGGTGAAGAGACGATAATTTGTAATTGAATTTCAAAAATCTTTTAGGTATATCAACTGGTATGAGTTTATAATTGGTAAAACTTTGTGATCTATTAGCGTGTAAATATTTTATTATAAATGGACACTATGGTGCGTCTTCTACGATTGCAATTAATCTTTCTATGTGAAATTTGATTATGGTTTGGTTATCGCGTTTTGGTGTAGATGAGTTAGACATAAACGTGTAGTGGAAATAATTTGTGTAGCTAATAAAATTGTAGGTAACAATGAAATGCAAAAGTATTTGAAATATAATACTGAAGGTGTGGAACTTTAAAATTAATGTTCCTTTTTTTTTTTTTTAGGTCGATCTTTTTTAAAAATCTAACTATTGTATTTGTCCTCATGGTCGATTTTACAAGGGATTTCGTCATGAACTATCATAACTAGTTGAGTAGAGTTCAAAAATACCACTCGTTGAAAAATTTATATATGTATGTATATATATATATGTATGTATATATATATATATATATATATATATATATATATATATATATATATATATATATATATACAATAATAATGCGCTTTAGATATAAAAATTATTTGGCCCGGTAATCATCGCATCATTGTTTATACTTTCTACTATAATATAATTCAAGTGTTTGGGCAGTAAAGTATATTTTAATGATATAAACTACAATAATCCATACATATGTATATCATAAGCAAAAGAGTCATTAAAATGGTACTATAGTTAATAATTAAGCTTAAAAGAATGTTTGTTTATTTGTTAATTTAATAAAATCTAAACGAGTAATGTAAAACACTAATATAGCGCGTACTACATACTACAAATACTATATATATTAAGTAAAATCACAAAAAAAAAACAATAATAATATGTTTATTCTTATAACGTTCTCTACTATCTCACACGTCCCACGACAGAGTGTGGTTGGTGCTCAATAGCCGTTATGGCTCTCCGTTGGTGAAAACTGGAGATAAAAATAATAACAAACCAAAATTTCCACCTGGAGATATCTCGAATCTCCCTGGACCCGCAGCTCTGCTCAGGCTGGGTTAGAAAATCCTAGATGGGCGCCAGTTCGTGTGCCCCACGAACAAATTCAAATTAAAAAAATAAAATAAAAGAAAACAGAAAATGAAATAAAATGAACAGACAGGAGAGCAGTTTCAGATTTTAGGAAAAGGAAAGCAAGAAAAGATAGCAACAGTTAACTAAATAAAATTAAATAAAACTGGATTGATCACCATTTGTTTCAGTTTTATTCCGAACTATAAATAATGATATTTTAAACGCAAAGGATATTCATATAATTGTGCATAATAATATCATTCGCATGTGATAGTCATTCATTCCAAAATAATAATAATACAGTCAACGCAAATAATATTCAATAAATAGTAGCATCACTCGCATGTGATATTTGCTAATTCCAAAACAATAATAATAATATAATCGCAAATAATATTTAAATAAATAGTAATATCACTCATGTGTGATATTTATTAATTCCAAAATAATAATTTGAATACAAATAATATCTAAATACTTGTAACTAATCATAAATAATATTCAGATAATTGTAAACAATACTAATCGCAAAATAATAAATTTAATACTTGGAGATAATCAAGTCACTCGCACGTGGCATTCCAAAATAATATTCATATAATCTCAGAATGATTTGTAAATGCTTTGAATAAATAACTCGCATAACATCACCCACTGATGAATATTATGCAGCATACACAAATAATAATGATTAATTAATCATGGGCCGCTTATAACAAACGAAATTAATACATAAATAATAGTGACCCCTGTAATTTTTACATTGACTCCACTGAGATAAATGATTACGCACTAACTTCATGCTCTTGTAAAATACTGACAACTACCGCGTTGTCTCACTCACACTCATGGGATGTACAAATGGCCACCAACGCGGGAACGCACATTTACACGCCAATGAATTAGTCAAAGGTACTAACAGTCATCGGTGTAATACAGTCTGGGTACAGGCTCCATTGGCGAAAGCAAAATACTATCCAAATAATAATTAATTGTCACCAATTACTCAAAGCCTCAAATGGCACTCAATATTTTATTATTTTATACAATTAAACCAAATGGCGTATCAAAAATAAATATCTAGGCACAATTAATTAATGTAACGGGACCTAAGTCCACCTCCGCCGACCGGAAGCCGTTTCCTCGCCCTTTTGGGCATACACGCGCTGCGTAAGTCCTTTCTTTTCTACCATAAATATTATATAGCGAAACATTGAGCAAGCTCAATATTGGCGGATATTATAACCCTTAGGATCAGAGATCCTTTGCGTGTGGGTGCCGAACCAACAGCCACTACGAGTCCATACCCAGAGTATCCTAGCGTTCGGTTTCCCTCATGCCGGCTTGGAAGGATACGCCCATAGCACCAATTTCATGTATTGGTCGACATACCACTTGGTCAGGAGGGGTCGTGGTTTCTTCCCTCGCCTTCCTGAGAAGACACCCAGTTTTTTAACATTCATACTTCCATACTTAATACTCTACACTCACACCTAACTTCGGACTGACATCCGAGATGCACAGAGTCTTCACAATTCGTGAGCTCCGCACACCCATGCCCAGATGCTCCGACAACAACTGGGTGGATGCCAGTTGAACCGCGATCTAGTATTCTTCTCCTCCTTCCTCTCGGTGTTGGAATTGGCTGCTGAGCTTGTGGTGGAGACAATCTTTGCTGAAACCATTGAAAATTTGAAAGGAGTTTGGGGATGTGGCAAGAACCCGCCCGATTTGTGGCCACTCCGCGACCCACCCATCTATGCTCTGGAGCACCTCACGCTGAGGCTCGAACTCGGTGCATTTTAGCAGTAAGTGCTGAACGGTGTCCCACCCTTTGTTGCATTGGGGGCATTTCCTATCTTTTGCGAGTCCGTACTGGAAGAGTCTATCTTTAAAGCAGCCGTGACCGGTTAAAATCTGGGTAAGCCAGAAATTAGGGCTGATGTGTTTGTTTGCTAGACGTTCAGTAACGTCGGGAAAGAAGTTGAATGTAATGCGTCCTTTGTCCGTTGTGGACCACTGTTCTTGCCATCTGCGAATGGTTTCTTTCTTAAGGGAGACAAGGCCTTCTTCGTCATCTGGCTGCACGGTCGCGGTTCCAAGGGTTGCCTGTTTGCCAGTGCGAAGATTATAACGAGCGCAACGTTCATCAATCACAAGCTCAATGGGCACTGCCACTGCAACTACACAAAGTCCCTCATACGATGCCGTCTTGTATGAAGACGTCATCGTAATCAGGGCTCGCCGTTGCAGGGCCCTAAGAGCCTTCCAATCCTCTACTCCACATAGGTCACTCCAACTTGCTGCCGCATAAGTGACAACAGGCAGGAAGTAGCCCCTGTAGATAGTGGACATAGCCGGAAAGCGCAGTCCCCATTCAGTCCGTGCGAGACGGCGTAGACGACCAAAAGTTTTATCTAATTTCGCGCGCCTTGTCTTTATGTGTGTTGTTGGTTTGAGGTCCTGGTCGAAGTGTACCCCCAAGTATCTAACACTCTTTTTGAATGCTATTTTTGAATTGCCTATAACGATTTTCGGTGGCTTTGAATCATACTTGGGCTTTTTCTGTCTTTTCGCTTCGTAGGGGTACGGACCTTTGTCCTTGCGTGGACCGCGTCGGGTGTAATCTCTTTTGAGGAAGATAGCTTCAGTCTTAGACTCCGACAGTGTGAGTTTCGCGGAACGACACCATTCCAGTATCGAGTCTACCGTCCCTTGCCCCTTTCTTTCAATGTCCGCGCGTGAAGTGCCTTCTATGATGACGAGGAGGTCGTCAGCATATGCTACAAATTTACTCCCGTGTTCTGTTGACTCTAATTCTTTAAGTAGATCATCGAACATAATGTTCCAAAATAAAGGCCCTAAAACTGATCCCTGTGGACATCCTCTTGTTGGCTTTTTATATTCTTTCCCGAATCCCCATGACAGTGAGACTGTCCTATCCTCAAAGTAACTTTGAACCACCCTGTAAACATTTTTGGGGCATTCCCGCTTCTTCAAACCCTCGAGTACTCGCGGCCACCACACGTTGTCAAAGGCGCCAGAAATATCGAAGAGAAGTCCGATTGCCAGATTCTCTGTTGTCGAATCTAACAAGCGGCGCATCTCAACGATTGCATCTTCAGTCGACCTTTTGGCCATAAAGCCAAACTGTTGACTGGAGATATTATCCCCAGCTAAGACTGTGGTGGTGAGTTTCGACTTAATCAGCCTCTCAAATACCTTCCCGATTACCGATAGTAAGCAAATTGGTCTATATGATTTAGGGTCGCTCGCGTCTTTGTCACTGCTCTTAAGGAGCATGATAATCCCACCCTCTTTCCATGCGGTTGGGAAAACTCCTAGTTCTAAGCATCTATTATATAAATCTGAAAACTCTCCTGATAAAATTACTGCCGCCCTTTTGACTACCTCATTTTCAACTAAGTCTGGCCCGGGTGCTTTTTTGTTTTTAAGGGTCTTTAAAATTCTGTATAGTTCGCGCGGGGTGAATAAGTCGGCATCCGCGGTGTCTGGTGGTGTTTGTGAATTTACTCGGGTTGCTTTCTGCTCCTCCGTTTCTTCCTCTGGTTTGTCGTCAACAATGTGTGTGTTTAGAAAGCAGCTAGCTGTGTCCTTGAAGCTTTCTGTGGATCGTCCGTCACGCCGGAGTGTGGTGAGCACTCTGTTAACTCGGTGTTTATCTGCCTGGAGCTTGTAAACGATGCCCCAGTGCTCCTTGTTACCGTTCGACGTGACAAACTCTCGCCAGCTGTTTTCTCTCTGTCTTTTAACGTGTTTTGAGTATGTCTTGCAAAGCGTCAAGTATGTCCATTTACGTTCTGTCTTCCTGTCTTTCTCCTCCTCTCTCTGGTATCCCCTTCTGGCTTTATACACTTCTCTCTTTTCCCTTGTTAGGTCCCTGGTCCACCACGGGTATGACTTTTTGTGCAGTTTCTTCTTTGGGATAGCAAATTTACATGATTCTATTATGGCTGTAGTGAGTGCATCGGCATACTTTTCCACGTCCTCGATCGTTTCCAGTGCTAGGCCGTCAAGATTCTCTCTTGCGAGTTCCGTTAGTTTCTCGTGGAACTTTTCCCAGTCATCCAACGCAAGGTTGAACCGCTTGGGATCCGCCCCGTCAAGACCCTCCCGTTCTCTTGGAATTCCTAGGCTGATTTCGATCGCATAATGGTCAGTACTTTGCACCCACTCGCGTTTGATGGACCAGTTTTTTACGTACCGTGCAAGTTTTGGGGTAGCTAGGGTAACGTCTATGTATGATTCCCCTGTGGTTGATAAGTAAGTTGGTCCCTCCCTTTTAATGTTTAAAATCTCCAACCCATAATCGTCAATAAAATCCTCTAGTTTTTCTCCCTTTTCATTTGTTTCTGGGCCCCATCTAGTAGATCTGGCGTTCGCGTCCATCCCAAATAATACCCTTTTTCCCCTTAGTGCCTGAGCTACCTTTTCTAATTGCGTGATGTGAGTTTCTATGTTGTCGCGACACTGGAAGTATGACGATACCAAGTAGAAAGAAGTGCCTGGACCCACAATTTGAGCGCATACGCAGTGCGAAGTACTTAGTTGAGCAATTTGAATCATTTGGTATTTTGGATTCATTAAGCAAATGGCCGCAAATGGCCTTTCTCCAGTTGTGGCAGCAACTTTTATGTTGCCGCCAAAACCAGGTATTGTGAAACATTTGTTAATTGCTGCTGCGTATGGCTCTTGCAGAAGGAGGACATCAATACGTTCCTCCTCCCACAAGGCACCTGTCTCCAGTGTTCCCGCCTTATCGTTTCGCAAGTTCACCTGCAAGACTCGAAGACCATCCGCGTCAAAACCTCTTTCTCCTCCTTCTCTTATTGTCGGATTTTGGGGGGGTGAAATTTCGTTTCGCGTACCGAGCCCTTCTTCTACTGTTTTACTTTCTGTTACGGGCCCACCGTGGGCAAAGTTACTCGACCCCGGACACAAACGTCGGCTTGTGCCCCGCGAACAATTTGTACCGTCTAATGTTAAAGAATCTGTTTTAAGTGTGTCCCGTTTCGCGTTTTCTAAATCAATTGGTCGCGTAATTTTACCCGCGCGCGTCCGCGTAACCCGATTCTCGTGCCGACGATTAACGGGGGTACCAGGGGGCTTAGCGATCAAATTAGCAGTAACAACACGGTTTGCCACTCTGGCACTCCTTCGAACGAGCGTGGTGATGGTCGTCGTTGAAGATGCTGCTGTCGTCGTGGTCTCTTGAGGCGTATTATTGCCATGACCTTCCTCCCCCTTGAGGGCCGGTCCCGCACAATCCGAACGCCGGCCCATTAGTGCGGATAATTTTTCAAGAAGAAGAACTGCCATGTTTGTTTGTTTTGCTGTTTGAGTCGCTAAACTCTTTGTAGTACCTGCATGGAGAAAAGTTATATTAGTGTTGCTGCTGCCATCTGTGAAAGAGAAAAAGCGTAATTAGTGTTTTGGAGGGGGAAGGATAGGTGTTAGGTTTGTCTGGGAGCTGACACTTAACCGCTTTTTTGCACGAAAATTTCATACGTATTGCTTTCGCAATTTTATGATAATCAAAAATTTTTGCAGGGCCTGGGCCTATTTGCGGTGGTGTCAGTCCACTGTCGACATATAATAGCATTTTGACTATCATTGCATTCAAAAAATCGATTAAAGTGAAAAAAATTGCCTCAGGTCCAGGGACCATAAGACAATTAGTTCACATATACTCAAAATCGATTAAAGTGAAAAGCCCGCCTCCCAGAAGGGAGCGGGCCTAACACTTTTGTATATAATCAACAATCATTCAAATTGGTTAAAGTGAAAAGCCCGCCCCCGGAGGGAGCAGGCCTTATCACTTTTAAATATTATCAACAATCATTCAAATTGGTTAAAGTGAAAAGCCCGCCCCCGGAGGGAGCAGGCCTTATCACTTTTAAATATTATCAACAATCATTCAAGTTTTTCCATAGATTCGAGTGACTGGCATCACTTTTAGGGTTGGCAGCGTTGGGCTACCTACCCAAGCCAATGTGCTTTCTGTTCTGCCCTACTAGAACATACTCGCACATAGGCTGCTACACTCTACAACATTACTACCTGCTCGTAGTTTCCGTAACAAGGGTCCACAGCGTTGTACAAGTACAAATTATAACATGTCCAATTTCAGAGAAGGGCGGCCTATTAATAGCATCTGAAGTAGACATGTGCTGTTTCTCCCAAGTCACTTCTACCAGAATTATTTGCGTGGTAGTAATGAAGTAGAGTGCCTTACCTGACCCATTGTCTCTCCCTTCAACTCTAAGGTTGTTCTTTCTAAGGAAGAGATTTTGGGACGGCTGAGAGGCGTTTTTCGCCTTTATTGAATACTTTCACAGGTCCGTGCAACTTGCTTTGAGTTCACGACCCGTAGTATTCATGTGTAGCCACTCAGGCTTGTGTAGCGCCTTGGCCCACAAGATCGGACTACACTTCACTTTGATAACCAATCAAAGTCATCTTTTTGAGGAACATATATATATATATATGGTTTGAAAAGTTTTTGCCAAATTCGCCAAATTTAGATGATCATAGATCATTTATTAACTCATACGTGCGCACGCACCCGCACCCACACACCCCGGTGTATCAATTCTCTTGCCCCTCGGTCTTATTGGGGAGAGTTATTTTGCCCTCTAAGAGTTTTATACTCTTTTACATCTCAGATCTAGCATGAACTTGTACTCTCAGGAACCCCGGCTTGTACTTCGGTCTTTGAAACCTATATCAGCTAAGTTACCAGCCCGCGTAGCCGTCCACTCATGGGTTTAACCATAAGTGATCATAGCCCCGGACTCTTCGAACCATCGCCCCGTAAGTAGTGAGAACCGAAGTCCCTGACCTCGAGGTTAACACCTTAAACTACAGTTTGATGTCTGAGTTTCTCGGACCTTTTCCGTTGGAGCACTTTGCTCTCAGCCAGTTTGGCCATTCAGTCCACCAGCTTTCGAGCTACTCTAGGGTATGAGGGCATTCGTTCAGCTTTTTATGTTTATGTACTTTTGTACATTCGTACTTCTTGTACTTCTCTTTGGCTGTTCTTTATTCATAATTGTGTGCTCAAGGATTAGTACCCGACAGTCATAAGTCACTTAGACAAAGTAAGCGACCCGACGCCTGATCCACCTCCTTGGCACACTTGCACCAAGGTACGTGCATACGGGCACGCACACACATACAGGCATATTTTTGAGGTATTTTATACCCCTGTTTATCTTTGTCTTTGTCTTTAGCTTTATCCAGAACCCTTGGATACTTGAGTGGGCTCTCAGAGACTACCACTCTTTTCTTTTCTCAAATAATATTAATAATGTCCCTCTGGATCGGCAGTGACACCTGTTGGTTTCCCTTTCAGTACTTGTGGTAGCCACGTAGAGGCCGGTGTTTGCTTGCCCGGCCTATTTTTGGACCATTTTTGGACCATTTTGGGCCATTTTTGGTCCATACCGCCAATATCTAGGCACAACAAGCACACACCCTGCTCGTACAATAGTTTATCCACGTCTCACCACGGCAGCACGTGAATTTCATGCCGGGACTTCGGCCGGCGCCATTTTATACCTCTGTCTCACTTCAACCAATGGAAAACTATACCTGTTGCATGTTAATTTTGACCAGTACCAACAACAAAATTCAGGCCTTGGCTCGTGTAATTTAGCACATTCCCAACATTATATGGCCGATTGTCTCTTTCAGAATTAATTATTAATATGATTTAACAATAAATCAGCCAATAGTTTATTTATAAACGCATAAATTTATTCATAATGAATAAATTTGTTCATGCCAACTGTTGCATCGACGCGCATGCGTCGCCGGGCCAAATAATAATAAGCATATAAATAAAATACGCAATTATTTATCCCAGCATCACAAAAATCTAAATATGTGCGTAATATAATTAATAAATTTGCCTGAATTCAACCCAATTTATACCTAATGAATCAATTATAAAATAAAAACATAGTAATTAAAACAAATCTTACATATAAACAAAATAATCATAATAATATCTATGGATGAGACGTGTGAGCAGCGTGTGCTGTCATCTGTTGCTCACCGACCTGTTGCGAGACTGCCGTGATATTTAAATATCGTGACACTCTGTTTGACGAAACGTCATAGAAATATTGTAAGGAAAACAGTGACTAAGTATAATATAAGTTAAAATATTAGAGTTAAAACCCATAGGTATTAAGAGCATAAAAGTAATTCAGAGATAAGTTACCACCTAAGGGATGAATTAAGTATAAGACTACAATAATTATATATATATATATCGATTATATTTATATATATATATAAAAAAAATCATAACCTTAGCATTAATTAACTTGCTTCTGTTAAGATAATAACATGTACATTATAATAGTAAAAGTATACATAAATTCTTAAGCCCTACACTAAGACAGCTAAATTCATTTTTTTTTGGATAGCATATGGGATAAAATCTAAAATTAACTTGCATTGGTTTCGAATTAAGTTCATTTTTAGCAATTTAACCTAAATATCTAAAAATATCTGTAAGAATATACATACATATATATATAATATTATGGTAAGGTTTTTTTTTGTTTCCCGGCACCAATTATCTAACATAACTAAGAATGTATACGTAGATGTATACATATATGTATGTAAATATCTATATCCATGAGTAAAGTTAGTACTACGATTTCAAAAGGAAAACAAAAAAAAAAAGAAAAAAAAACAATATAAAATATATATACATATGTGTATTTACATGCTTATGTGTATGTACGCGTATAAGTGCATATGCACGGGCGTGCGCACGTGTATACTTATACCATGTGTCATTTGGTAATTATTAAATTGTAATGTAAAATTTTTTTTTATATAATCTTAGCTGTAAGTTAAAATAACCAAAAGAAGTGAACATAGTTTGAAAGATAAAACACGACCTCAGTCGTTCCCCCGTACCCCTCTTCACTTCGGAAACTCCCATGGGCAGTCAACGAACCTGCCAGATGTACCAACACACGACTCAGTCCCAGACTACAACAAGAGAGAAAAGATTCATTGGTGCCACTTAAAGCAAGCGTGCTTGCCTCAACGTCCTATCCTTTTCCAAAAAAGGAAAATCTACAAGAGCAATGAGGAAGAAAACCCTTGAAAGTAACAAGTGTTGTGATGGCTCTACCCTCATTTTTCTCTGACCCATAGACCTACTTACTGTTTAAATAATTAATTTATAATTCATTATTTGATGAAAGGATGAGAGGATCTGGTGTGTGTGAATTGGCGGGTATTTAATAATTTTATTTTGCACTTAAATTTGGTAAATATTAATAATAAATATTTTATTTACACTATGTACATTGAATGAGAATTAATTAGCATGAGAATAGCGTCTGATTTAATTAATTTAATGAGAAATCACTCGCGTCCAACACGTAGCCAAGATGTTGACTTGGCGGTAACAATGCCGGTACACGAGGTGAGATGAATTTAATTAAAAACAGCACTGAGAATAATTCTGAGATCAAAAATAATATAAATAATAATAACTGAGATTTATTATAAGTTAAATGCACTAACTGAATTTATGAGAACGCAACTGATTATGAGAGAACACTGAGATTATGAAAAGCACGAGGCGTCCGCCATGAGAATACTTTGCAATATGATAAAGTGAGAGCGTTGATAGTGCGAGAGAGCGCGAACTTCCGTCTTCTTCATCCCCACTATGCGGTGAGAATGCGACTAGCGGAGCCGCCTATTATTGATAGGTGATCGACTGTAGTATAGACTATAGCATCGATCACTTATCCGCCGTGAGAATAATGATGAGGGTGCGGGAGATTTGAACACTTACTCTATCGAAGAAATTGTGAAACAGCAACCTTCAACCAGCCAAGCAAATGCAAATTCACCGCTCTTACCGGCCGTTAAAAGCAAATGAATTTATTCAATGATAAATTGCAACCTTTACCTTCTCACAGGACTTGAGATGGTATTAAGGCCACAATTTTAGACAGATCCTAACACTAAAACTTAAAATAAAAGTTTTAAGCTACTACAAGGATCTAATGTATAAAAACAAGGGATATATATATATATATATATATATATATATATATATATATATATATATATATATATATATATATATATATATATATATTTTTTTTATATACGAAGAATATCGACCATCGATGACCAGCAGCAGAAACAGAAACAACAAATAAACACAAAGAAATTAAAATCTAGACTATTGCCTACAGCAAGAGGAAAAAAGGGGGAGTATAGGAATCTTATGACTACTAATAATCACGCACAGATTCAAAAAATTTTTTATTTAATACAAAATACAAAAGACAATTTTTACAGTGATGCTCAGAATATATATAAAATTGTTAATGAAATACGTATTTGTGCAAAGTAAATCATTGCTGCATTTGACGACCATTGCTGCAGTACACACACCGAGCCACCCGCGAGGAACATTTATCCCACAGCTCCTCGATTATTATCCGTATCCGAGGGAGGGACTTTTCTAACAGGTCCCACAGGTGTAGAGGGCACATGGCCACGATCAATTGTAACAAAAAAGAAAAACCCATTGAATATATATATATATATATATATATAAATATATGTGTATAAAAACCAATGAAAAGAAACTTACTCCTAATAAGGACTCACAAGTAAATTGGTCCATTAACGGCCAAGGCAAAGCTGCCACCAAGCAGCTCGCCTCCATGGACGTCATCGGCGATAACAAGCCCACCAGCGGATTAGTGAATGGAATAGAGAAGGTGTGACCTTCCACAAATGTCACCCGGAAGGGCACGCTCACCGCCATGGTATCACCGCACATAACCCGGACCTTGGAATGCTCCAGAAACTTAAATGTTTGACGACGAGTTCTCATGTCAGGGGCACCTCGGTTACCAATTACTACCGAATCGGACCGCTTCCTTTTTGCCAAATGTTCCTGATACAAACAACACAAGTTGAAAACGTTAAGAAAAGAGAAGGAATATTAATAATAATAATAATAATAATAATAATAATAATCATAATAATAATGCGCAAGTATATACTTGCAGCACCTGAGGTGTCGACTGAACCCCTGTCGGATCTGGGCATCGCACCCAATGACCATAAACAGCTCTGGGACGAGCTGGCCGAGCTAACAAACCCCTTAATAGGGTATTCCCCGACGATGTTGAAGGAACCGGCTCCTCAACAGCCTGGTTTCCTGATGCCGACAAATCGACCGGCTCTTCTGCAGGTGAACTAGCCTGCTCTCTCGCCACCAAGGACGAAATATCAAGGGGGTCTACTTCACCAGATCCCTCAGCGGAGAAATTCCTTGAAGACAAACTGGACGGCTGCGGCTCCGATTGTTGCTGCTGTTGTTGCTCTTGCAATAATCGCTGGTTCTGCTCAAGAAACTGCTGTGGAAAAATAATACAAATATACAATTGGATAAATAAAAAAGGAGGAAAGGAGATTTTTGATAATAATATGATAAACAGTTACCTGGACTATTGACTGGACCTCTGGGCTAACCCTAGTGGATTCAGGGCAGTGCAACCACCGCTCATTTCATATCGAATCCACCGGTTCTTCGTTCAACGGAGCATACAAATGCTCGGATGTAACACCTTGCCCATCGTAAACATCTTCCTGGATGACGATCTCTTCAGGCAATTCGATCACTTCTGATTTGACGACGAAGGCCATTTTCACTATTTATTTTTTTTCTTTTTCATTTGTCACGATAAGAAGAAAACTTGAGAATGCTGTTAACACAAAAATCACGGGTATTTAAATCCACGGAGGATTCAAAATTCCGAAAGGGCAGGATCCAAGAAGGACCAATCAAGCTTCAAACTTTTCCCACTACCCCAAACATTAAAAAAACGAAAACGCCTAAGACAACGCCTACAAGAATAACACTAAGAAAATTAACCTAACTGAAATCGACAACCAACACCCTTAGATGCACTGACCCTTAAGAAAAAGAGGGAAAGAGCCAACACATGTGCCAAGCCATCAACCAACTACCGCTCGAAGTCCAGGGATTCCTCCAATCATCAAACGCAATTGTTACAAATAATTTAATTATAAATTTGTTGATTGGTGTTTCAAGTTGACCTATCCTCATTCATTTATATTTAAGCAAAGAAAATTTCCTTGCATAAATTAATGTCATCGAGGACGATGACGACTCTGGGGGTAGAGATGTAACAATCGGTACACCTGAATCACCACGTAACTGAACCTTAAGTTCAAAAATTTTTCTTTCATTTTTCATTTTGTACAAAATCAACCTGGAGAATTCGGAGCACGCTCACCAAAAATATAATAATACATGAGGACTCGTACATGCGTTTATGTGCATGCGTTTTGGATATATATGTGTTATATATATATATATATATATGTTGTCCATATATAGGTATCTATGACGCATTTTGGGCTTGCTCTGAATTCCCACAGAAAGGTATGTGAGCATGAACGGTCAAGTTACAAGAAAAAGAGACGTAAATAAGAACAAGCAACTAGAAAATAGTACGTCTTTCTTGCCCTCTACGCACAGCTGCACCTCTACGGCCGGTCCCTCACGAAGAAGCCACTGACTCAATGTTTTCCAGATGTCCCACATGAGGATTTCTCTGAGTCTTCCGCGGCTGCGAGTCCCTCGTCATCGTAAAAGTCTTTGAACCGCCCACTATATACACTTAAAAATTTTTAAATTTCTATAACTATTTTAATATGAGTAAATCTTTTATTGATTGATTGATTGATAGAAATAATTTGTTCGTAGATGTAAAATCAAATTATTATAAAAAATATTTATGGAGTTTTAAAAATACATTTAGCTTCAAGAAAAAAATTAATTACATATTGAATGAAATACATTCTGGATATTTTTCTTAATTTGAAATTTTTTATATTAAGTATTCACTGATATAGAAAATCTATCTTCTATAAATAATTTAAATAATGTTTAATGAAAATTGGTACTTATAGAATAGTTAAAATTATTCTGTACTTATGAGTAGTTTCTCTCTTAAACCTTTAACGCATTTAAAAAATAGATTCTTTTATTGTTACACTAAAACTGTACTTAAGGAAAAAACTTACATTTATTCACAACAGCTTGGAACTGATACTAATACATGTATTTACTCGTTTTTTCTGTAAAGCCGACCCCGTAATCTTCATTTATTTACAAATTGAAAAATTCTTCAGTTGCACAACAAAATTTTATCTCTAGAAAATTTTACATTTATTTGCGATCGATTTATCCTAATACGAATATTTACCTGCTCCAAAATGTTTTCCTGAAACTGCTTAGCTGTAATTTGCATTCGTTTACCCATTAATAGATTCTTTCAGCTGCTCGAAAGTTTCAAATATTTTATAGAAAAATTTTGTAAACTTACATTCTAGTAAACAAAAATTTCCATTTATTGAAGACCGCTTTAATCTTACATATTTACTCATCGAACACCCTTTTGAAAAATTTATAGATATTTACTTAAAAACTTTATCTTAGAAAATTTTATATATTTTATTCTAATTGTGTCTATCGTCAACTCAAACCATGAAGGATTAAGATACTTTTAAAAACCACCGCTATCCAGTTATGCAACTTGCAAAATACATTATTCAATAACAAACCTAAATATATATTTGTTATTTTAAAAGTTTTCAAAATTTTTATATTTACTCAGCTGAAAAACTGAAATTATTTTTCACATTTATATTTAAATTAACATAATTTATACATTTCCACGATTTTAGAAAATTTTTTCTCGGAAAAAATGATTGTAAATCTTAAAAGTTCATGGAAAATTTTCCTCATTGCCGGTTTTTCTTTGATCTCTTCATTGCCGGTTTTTCTTTGATAGATCTTATCTAAAAAAAGACGTTTATAGAGATGATGCATCAGTTCATTTCTCCTTGCCATAAAACGAGTTCGCTATAACTTTGTGCTTTACGAAAAAATCTTTATTCTTTAACTATGGCGATACAATTATATCTCAACGTTGTGAATACAATTGCTCAAACATATCAAGATCTTCTAACTCACAACCCTATCAGTAGAGATATGAGCATTAGAGCTTGTAATGTTTGTAGTGAGACTATCATATCATTAAATAGTATCCTATTAACTCGAGTTAGTGTTCAAGAGAGACGGTGTATACAAGCGAACATTACACTATTACATTCATATTATGAGAATCTTTTACGATTGAGTGATCAAGTGGTTGATGGAGATCTGAATTCTAGAAATTTAATTCAGTGGCGAGATATGGGAAACGCACTTCAGAATCGCATAACAACCGGCTGCATTGTAAATATTGGACATATTGATTTAAGAACATTTCTGAATGATGCAAAAAGTTTAATAATTAATAAAATTCGAGAAAATATGCAGCGGATTGGAAATCTTAAAGTCAGT
>OZ024712.1:13851945-14024275 GCA_964016945.1 Microplitis deprimator
AATAATCATAATCATAATAATAATAATAATAATAATAATAATAATAATAATAATAATAATAATAATAATCATAATCATAATAATAATAATAATAATAATAATAATAATAATAATAATAATAATCATAATAATAATAATAATAATAATAATAATAATCATAATAATAATCATAATAATAATAATAATAATAATAATAATCATAATAATAATAATAATAATAATAATAATCATAATAATAATCATAATAATAATAATAATAATCATAATAATAATAATAATAATAATAATAATAATAATAATAATAATATTAATAATAATAATAATAATAATAATAATAATAATAATAATAATCATAATAATCATAATAATAATAATAATAATAATAATCATAATAATCATAATAATAATAATAATAATAATAATCATAATAATCATAATAATAATAATAATAATAATAATAATAATAATAATAATAATAATAATAATAATAATAATAATAATAATAATAATAATAATAATAATAATCATAATAATAATAATAATAATAATAATAATAATAATAATAATAATAATAATAATAATAATAATAATAATAATAATAATAATAATAATAATAATAATAATCATAATCATAATCATAATAATAATAATAATAATAATAATAATAATAATAATAATAATAATAATAATAATAATAATAATAATAATAATAATAATAATAATAATAATAATAATAATAATCTTAATAATGAAAATTTTAAGAACTATAGACCAATTTTCCATTTAACTTTAAAAAATTTATAACGTTTAGTAAAAAGCCAAATATCAAAAAGTAAAAATAAATTATGGTTTTGTGAGAGATGCTTGTGTCATTTTAGATTCGAAAATTCTTCAGAAAAGCATAAATTAGACTGTATTAAATATAATACGATTAGAATGAGCTTGCCCGACAAAGAAAATAAAATATTGAAATTTAAAAATTTTAAATATAAAGATCCCGTTCCATTTGTTGTCTACGCCGATTTAGAATGTACTCTTGAATCTAATAATGGTACTGAAATACACGTTCCTTATAGTATAGCTTATTACGTCCTATGTAATTATGATTCATCGTTATCAAAGTTCGAGCTCAAACGCTCTTCTGATTGCATTGATTGCTTTATTGAGAAGTTGGAAATTTTAGGAAGAACAGTTGATTTTAAACTTAAAACCCCTATACCTATGAAGCCGCTCAATAATGATGAAAAAAGATATCATAACGAAACAAAAGATTGTCATATTTGTGGGAAAATAATCGATTTTAATGCTAATAAATGTCGTGATCATTGTCATTACACAGGCAAATATCGTGGGCCTGCGCATACTTTATGCAATTTAAATTACAAACAATCTCATAAAATACCTATTATTTTTCATAACTTATCAGGTTACGATTTGCGTTTTATTATTAAATCATTAGTGACCGGATTTAAAGGTTCAGTTACTGTTTTACCTATTAATAAAGAACGTTATATATCTTTTACAAAGTCTATTAAAAATACATTAGTTGAATTGTGTTTTATTGACTCATTTCGATTAATGGCATCTGGTCTAGAGAAACTAGCATCATATCTTACAGATAATGATAAACAAATTACACGAATGTATTACTCTGATCATGAACAGTTTAGTTTAGCGACTCGTAAAGGAGTATTTCCGTATGAGTACATAGATTCTACAGTAATACTTATAATTTAGATCCCCTCCATTATTATACAGCACCAGGATTAGCCTTTGATGCTATGTTAAAGCTCACTGGTATTCAATTAGAACTGCTAGATGATGCTGAAATGGTATTATTTATAGAAAAAGGTATAAGAGGTGGTGTGTCACAGTGTACAAATCGTCATGCTGTAGCTAATAATCGATTTATGGCTGATGACTTTGATCCAAATAAACCTGAATCTTATTTAATGTATTTTGATGTGAATAACTTATATGGAGCTGCAATGAGCATGCCCTTACGGTGTAAGTCATTTGAATGGGTTGAAAATATAACTGTAGATAATATAGATATTATTTTTAATTCAAACGAATCAAAAGGTTTTATACTAGAGGTAGATTTAGAATATCCGATAGAGCTTCATGATCTGCATAAAGATCTACCATTATGTCCTGAGCATTTTGTACCACCAAACCGTAAGCAATCTAAATTAATTACTACTTTATATTCAAAAGAAAGATATGTAATTCATTATAAGAATTTACAAGTGTCTTCAGTTAGGTATGAGACTCGTAAGAGTTCATCGTGTTCTAGGCTTCGAACAATCAGCTTGGTTACAACCATACATTGATAAAAATACTGATTGCCGTAAGAATGCGAAGAATGAATTTGAAAAAAACTTTTTTAAGCTCATGAATAATGCCGTATTTGGGAAAACAATGGAAAATGTTAGAAAACATAAAGAAATTAGAATAGTTACAGAATGGACAGGACGTTTTGGTGCAAAATCTCTAATTCCTAAACCTAACTTTCATAGTTTAACTGTTTTTGGCAAAGACATTGTAATAATTGGATTAAAAAACGTTTATGTACATTTTACAAAGCTCATATTTATTGGATTTAGTATACTTGATTTAGCTAAGACATTCATCTATGATTTTCATTATAACTATGTAAAAAAAAAATTTCATAATCATACCTCAAAATTAATGTATACAGATACTGATAGTCTCATTTATTATTTTACAGTGCCTAATATCTACGAAATTATTAAACGCGACATTCATAAATTTGATACATCTGATTTTTCACCTAATAATGTTTATAATATCCCATTAAAAAATAAAAAAGTATTAGGTCTTACGAAAGATGAAAACAATGGTAAAATTATGGAGGAATTTATAGGTTTAAGACCCAAGCTTTATACATATAGAAAACATTAAAATAATAAAGTTGAAAAAAGAGCTAAAGGGGTTAAAGGTTCAAGTTTAAGAAGGATTGAGTTTTATAATTTTAAAAAATGTCTTTTAGAACATTGCAACGTTGTAGAAACGGAATGATTAATCAAAAGTGATAAATATATTGTTAGAACGGTTTTACAACAAAAATTAGCATTAAGTTGAAATGATGATAAAAGACGTTTGCTTGAAAATTCTACAGATACACTACCATGGGGATATATGGAAGTAGAAAAATGATGTATAATTAATTTTTCACTTGTAGATTAAAATTTGTAAAAAAAAAAATAGTAATAAAAAATAAAGAAATCATTTATATAGAAAAAATTGTTTATTTATTCATTAAAATACATCGCATATAAGATTCATCTTTAGAACAATAAAATTTTCATAAATCTGAATCGTCTATCTAGCTATTATATCTCATATTTTGTTCGAAAAGATCATACTATGTAGTACCGTTTATGTACGCCAATTTTATCACCAACTTCAGATTATATATAATAAAAAATGAAACTCACCACCGTTGCTACGATACCTATTTATTCATTACGTTTTTGGTGCGCCTAGAGACTACACGTATCACATAAATATTTTATTTTATTTTATTCCTGTCGATTAGTTATAATAATTTAATAAATATGAGTAAACGTCGTAATGATGAATCTGCTGAGAAAATGCAGTTTTATGCTGAAAAGTTGAAGAAATATCAAAAATTATTGGATGAAGTTAAAGATCTTTCAGATGAAAAGGATTCTGATGTTGAATCTCATATTGGCAAAGGTAATTAATATAAATAATAATAAATAAATAAGTTTTCAAATAAATAAATATCGGGCAATTTATTTAAATTGCGCCATCTGACTCAGTCGTTTGACTAGAGTCATTTAAATTTATTTTTCATGGGCAATGTGATTTTTATCATTATTGTACCTAATGACTGGGTTATATAGTTGTTTATAACCTAGATCTTTTGCTCTGTAGGCTCAGAAAATGATGATCTGGAGACTTGGAGCTCCGATGGTGAAGTAAATTCACAAACGACATCTCGTGAGCTACAAGAGACGAAGGTTGACGTAGAGCAGCCGCCTACACAACTCAGTGAGAAGGCTTCGTTGTTGCTTGGCGTTGCCAAGCGTCAACTAAAGGATCAGACCTTTAATTTTCATCCAGAATTATCAGCCTGCTGGAATGAAATTCTGGACTCTGGTTTGGATGCAAAGATCAAAAAATCTTTTGAGGAAACTTACCCGAATAAAGGTAATTGTTCTTTGATTGCCCCGGAATTAAATCCAGAGTTACTTCCTCTCCTTCACAAGACTGCTAAGAGTCGGGACAAATATCTGGTTTCAAGTCAGGATCTTTGTGGCCGCGGTTTAGTCGCACTCGGAAAATCTATTTGTGCAATTTTCAATGATGAAAAGGAACCTATCGACAAAGACGTTTTATTGGAGTGGTTGTGTGACTCCAGTCAGATGTTTTGTGAGCTGATGCACCAGCTTTCTAAGACTCGTAAACATCAAGTCTATTCCTATGTAGATGATAAGAGGAAGACTGTACTTGTGGAGTCGAAGACTGACAAGTTTCTCTTTGGTGAGGATCTTGGAAAGAGGATCAAATCAGCTACAATGGTGGAGAAAGTAGGATTGTCTTTGAAAACAACCCCCGATAAGGCTGATTCGTCGAAATCTCGTAATTTTTTAAACTGGAAGAGCTCGACTGGGACTCAGAGCGGACGCCAACAGTCGAGCTTCAATCAAAAAACTTCGAACAAATTTCCTCGCTCCAACCGTGCTCCAGTTCAACAGAATCTAACTCGTTCTTCGACAAGATCTCAGACTCGTCTGAATCAATTCAACAATCCATCAACGAAGTAGAGGTGAGAATTGCTGGTCGATTAAGATTTTTTGCCCAAGCTTGGTCTTCAATTACTTCGGATAATTTCATTTTATCGACTATTTCTGGTTATAAAATTCCTTTCGTATCTACTCCGGTTCAATCCTTCGAACCTCCGGAATTTTCAGTTTCTGTTGCTGAAGATGAAGCAATGTCTGAAGCAATTTGTCATTTGCTAAATATAGGAGCGGTTCGAAAATGCAAATATAGTAGAGGACAGTTTGTGTCAAGTATTTTCCTGGTTCCTAAGAGTAATGGGAAAATGCGTTTGATATTAAATCTTAAAAAGTTAAATACTTTTATTGATCCAGTACATTTTAAGTTGGAAGATATTCGGACAGTCTTGAAGCTCATGGTGAAAGGAAACTACATGGCCAGTATTGATCAGCAGGACGCTTATTTAACTATTCCAATTCATAAAGATTATTATAAATATTTAAGATTTCGATGGAAAGGACAATTGTATGAGTATGTGTGTGTACCTTTCGGTTTGTGTACAGGGCCTTGGTTATTTACTAAGATTACAAAATTTATTATCAACTATTTGAGAAGTTTGGGATGGGTTTCAGTTGTATATTTAGACGATTGGTGGTTGACTGCTGAGACAAAGGAAAGATGCAATGAAAATGTTGCTGTCACTAGAAAGATCTTGGAATCTTTAGGATTTGTTATAAATGTTGACAAGAGCGATTTATTTCCATCAACTACTTGTCAATTTTTAGGTTTTATTTTAGATTCTAGTGCGATGACTTTAGAATTAACTCAAAAAAAAAGGGAACACATTTTAGAATTGGTTAAAAAATTTAAAACAATTGATACCTGTTTAATTAGAGATTTTGCCTGTTTCGTAGGTAATATTATTGCAGCTTGCCCAGCTGTTAATTATGGCTGGTTCCATTCTAAATTATTTGAACGTCAAAGGTATTTATCTTTACTTCATTCTCACGATAATTATGACGCAAACATGCGATTAGATCAATATTTAAAAAAAGATTTTGAATGATGGGAAGAAAATATTTTAACTGCTAAAAATCCAATTCGTCAACATGAATATAGAATAACGATTTTTTCTGACGCTTCATTAACGGGCTGGGGAGCTTCGTGTGATGATAAAGTTGTTTTTGGTCAATGGGGTTCGAGGGAAAGTTCTTTTCACATTAACTGTTTGAAGTTAATTGCAGCATTTAATGGTTTAAAAGCTTTTGCTTCTCATTTATCAGAATGCGAGATTTTATTGAAAATAGACAACTCAACAGCTATCTCTTACATCAATAGGATGGGCGGAATAAAATATCAAAATTTAAATAATGTTGCTCGCGATATATGGTCTTGGTGTGAGCAAAGAAACCTTTGGTTATTTGCAACATATATTCCATCAAAAGAAAATGTAATAGCTGATTCAGCTTCTAGAATTAATAATATTGATACTGAGTGGGAATTGGCCCCTTGGGCTTTTAGACAAATTTCTAATCTATTTGGTCAGCCGCAAATAGATTTATTTGCATCTGAAAATAATAAGAAATGTAGTGATTATTGTTCGTGGCATAGAGACCCGGAGGCTTTTTGTATAGATGCTTTTACTGTTAATTGGGACACTTTTTATTTTTATGCGTTTCCACCTTTTTCCTTGATTTTAAAGACTCTTAGGAAAATTCAAGTAGACCAAGCTTGCGGTATTGTAGTAGTACCAGAATGGTTTACTCAACCTTGGTACCCTCTTTGGTTGTCTTTATTGATACAACCCCCAATTATTTTTAAACCATCTGATAATTTACTACTTGATCCCTGTAGGAAGCTACAGCATCCACTAGCCGAGAAGCTGACCTTAATGGCAGGGAGATTATCAGGCAAGCTTTCGAGAAACGTGGTATAAAAAAAGATATTATTGACTTATTAATGAGTTCAATCACTCTTTCTACTCAAAAGCAATATGAGAAGCCTATCTTAGAGTGGACAAATTTTTGTTATAAAAATAACTACGATGTTTTTAAACCAAATGAACAATTGGTAATGGAATGGTTAGGAATTAAGTTTGAGCAGGGTGCCTCGTATAGTTCATTAAATACTTGTCGATCGGCTTTGTCTTTTTTATGTGGGGAATATATTGGTAAAAGTCCAATGATTTGTCGTTTATTAAAAGGAATTTATAAGTTACGACCTTCCAAGCCTAAATATGATCGAATTTACAGTTTAGATTCAGTATTGAATAAATTAGAAAGAATGCATCCCTTAAATAGCTTGAATTTAGATCAATTAACTACCAAGTTAGTAATTATTTTATCTTTAATTACTGCTCAACGAAAGCAAACCCTGAGTTTAATTAAAAGAAGTAATATTAAAAAAACGGATAGTGGTTTTGAGATAGAAATTTCGGATTCAATCAAAACATCTAGACCTGGAGCCTCTCAACCCTTATTAATTTTAAATAAATTTAATGAAAATCCTAAATTATGTGTTGTTTCGGTATTGGAAGAATATATTAAAATTACAGAACCATTAATAACTACTGATTTTCTTTTTATTACTATCAAAAGACCTCACAAAGTTGCTTCTAAGGACACTATTAGTCGGTGGATTAGAGCCTTTCTAGTTGAATGTGGTATTAGTTCTAAATTCACACCACATAGTCTTAGACATGCGTCTACATCTTCAGCAAAGGCTAAAGGTGTAGATGTAGAAGTAATTAAAAGTCTAGCCGGTTGGTCTAAGAAATCTAATGTATTTAATACTTTTTATAATAGACCTATTATAAAGGATAATAATGTTTTTGCAAAAGCAGTGTTATCTTAAATTTAAAATGATTTAAATAATGTAAGACATTGTTGTTTAAAAAATGTTGTATGTTTAATAAATAAAAATGTTTTGTTCTCAACTCTAATAATGAATTTTGTTTCAGTAATTGTTTAGTGCACTCTAAACATCCTACATAGTATGATCTTTTCGAACAAAATATGAGATATAATTACATGATCGAGCGAGCTCGCCGTTAGGCGAGCGAAGCTCGATCATAATTATGTCGATTAATTTTGTTCGAAAAGATCACTTCCCAACCCTTTGATAATATAAATTAGAGAAGTTAATTTGTAATAATAAACCCACCCGTGATCTCTTCGAACAATCGGTGACGCTGAACTCAATGAATAAATAGGTATCGTAGCAACGGTGGTGAGTTTCATTTTTTATTATATATAATCTGAAGTTGGTGATAAAATTGGCGTACATAAACGGTACTACATAGTATGATCTTTTCGAACAAAATAAATCGACATAATTATGATCGAGCTTCGCTCGCCTAACGGCGAGCTCGCTCGATCATGTAATTATGTGAGCTATCAAATCCTAACCACTTTACAAAATATTTATTTCTACGCTTTTTTACTATTTTTTCTACAAGGTAGACATCAGGATATTTGAATTTACTAAGCTCTTTATTGTAAAATCCACCATCGATTGATTGGTTTTGATAATCAGTAAGCTTGTACGTTGTTGGATTAGTATTTTGCACGCTTTTTACTGTGAATATTTCTGTTGTCCAATTTGGTGTATAACCTTTTTCGAAAACGTGTTTGTATTTGTTTATTCGAACTTCATCACCAACTTTAAACTTGCTTTTCTTTTTATTCAACGGCTGATGGACTTGAAGGGGTTTGTAAATCTTCTTGAATAGTTGTTTTTTATTCTCAGCCGTTACATCAATGGGCTTCATTTTGATTGAGCGATGTTTGGTATTGTTGTATGCATCAACTAAGTTTTTTAACATATCGATCCATCGATAACTACCTTGAGCTGTGAATTCTTGCCACATTTTATTTTTTAGAGTTCGATTAAAACGTTCACATATAGATGCTTTTAGGTTGCTAAATGTTGAGTACAAATGAATTTTATGACTTTTCATGAGATCTTTGAATTCTTCATTGTAAAACTCCTTGCCTTGGTCAACTTGTAGATTTTTAAGATGCCTCCCTTGTTGTTATACAGACTTCATGGCATTTCTAAAATCACCAGCACTTTTGCTTTCAATAGGAACCGCCCAAGCATACTTTGAAAATACGTCTATAATTGACAGTAGATATTCAAATCCACTATTTACAGAACTATATGGTATCATTTCTACCAAATCAGCTTGCCAAGTTTAATCGCGTCCTCGAATGTCAACATGACGACGAGTATAATTTTTTCGTGCTGGTTTGTGAAGCTCTTGAGCTATGACTCTTCTT
This sequence comes from Microplitis deprimator, assembly GCA_964016945.1. Classification (NCBI taxonomy): domain Eukaryota; kingdom Metazoa; phylum Arthropoda; class Insecta; order Hymenoptera; family Braconidae; genus Microplitis; species Microplitis deprimator. Next base: position 13,860,999 of record OZ024712.1, read on the forward strand.
ATTTTCCATGTTTTTCAAGTTTAGATACTCTACGTTTAAAATTAGCTAATATTTCACCATCACGTATTACAGATCTCGTAAGCGTTGATACATGATTCGATTGCTGTTGGCTATATAGAATCAGCTCACTAAGACTCTCTTCTAATGCACTCACTTTGGTTTTCAATTCGATAATGAGGTCTGTATGAGTTTTGTATTTATCATCCATATGGTTTATTGCAGCTTTCATAGCATTATATGTGACTGCATCACTTTCATTCTTAGGTTCAGCAACATAACATAACCTCTTTTGGTCTAAGTCGGACTGCCCATCATTTGGTAACTTGAAACCTTTTCCAGGTGATCCAACACTACTACTGCAGCCTTTAAATTGTGTCTGATTCGATTGGGAAAATACACGTCCAAATATATCAATACCCATTTTGATGATCCTCTCTTCTCGAATGTTATTTTATGAATGATGAATCATTGTCAATGTCTCTCTTAATAAATAATTTCAGCTTCACGCAGCTCTTCAATAATTGAAATTATCTCATTCGAATGACTAGAGTTGCCAGCTGTTTGAGATGCCACCAATAGACGAAGGTGATCTACGAGTTCATTAGGATCATCCCAATAAATATAATCCACATATTTTCGCTTCTTTGAAACGGTCATTAAGTCTGGTAGTCCTTTACCCTTTTTTATTGGTGACTGAACATAGTCAGCAATATATTCAATATATTTTGAACTCCTTTCAACATAAAGACCTCTTTCGGATTCATAATTTTTCTTGTGTGTGTTTGTGGAAATGATCAGTTTATGGTATACATCTAAATCATTTTTTGTAATAGATTTTTCAATTGGATTACTTTTAAATAATAATTCTATAAGTCCTGGTGATAAGACATAATTTCGATAATTCACTGAAATTGTATTATTACCAAATTGGACAGGTGAATTAACAAAAAATAATTGATTATTTTTTTTACGAATCCCAAATCTTGTATCTAAGCCTTTAGGATTTTTTTTATTTAATACCTCAATATATTTGGTGATAAAGCTATGATATCTCAGCGGTGTACTTGCAGAGGTTGGGGGACCTTATATAATGGTTGCGTCCAAGTTGGTGGTACTAATACTACCGCCATTTAAGTCATCAAAAGTATTTTGACCATCATATATTTCACTGTCATTAGTATAAACAGTTTGATAGTTACTTAGATATTCACTATGCTCGCGTTTCTTCAATGGAAAATTTTCCACAGCTTCTTCTTTAATTTCATGCTTCAAAACTTTAGAATTCTCAACTAATGTCCTCAACAGCGTCACTATAGGTTTAAACATTTCATTTGCAGCTTGTTCAGAAGTATCTTTATCAACTTTTAATATTTTATGCTTCTGTCTTATTGCATCACTAACTTTAGATATCTGAAGCAGCATATCTTTCTGCTGAGAAATATTTCTACACGACATGTTTGCATACTTGAATGTCATTTATGACTGGGTCAATTTGTATAGGGTATGATTAATTTATACTTATAAAACAATCAAAACCTTTTCTATAACGTCCATTATTCAATTCACTGTCCTTATCAATAACAACAAATTCGTGTTCATTATCACTTTCCTTATCATTCCAGCATGCTGTACATAAATCTTTGAATTCACTGTAGGGCATATCTGTATTCACATGATCATCATATATGTGCTTCAAATTTATTTCATCTTGACGAAAAAGTACAAGAAAATTGGCATTGTCACGTATCAGATGTTTTGGTATACGTGTATAGGTTTGACAGGAATAAAAGCTATCAACATTTTTGTGCCACCCCATACAAAGATATGCTCTGACATGATCTTGCTTCTCACAAGCTACGTCATCGAATATCATACGCGAATTCGGTTGTGCATCTTCTGGATTAACAACTGATTCATGATCATTGAATGGGAAGTATCCAACTCCTTCTATAGGCTGCAGTGCTGACTCTAAGAATTTATATTTAGGCTGATTCAATGATTTAGAGTATACATAAATGTTCTCAAATCTCAAACCATTAGGATGAGTAATTAATGCAATGAGTGCATTCGTTTTCCCACAGTTTGATGGCCCACAAAGGACTGCTCGAACAGTATTTGGTAGCAGTGCGCCATGACGTTTGGATTTTTTTCTCATCACCTTGAATTTTTTGATCAAAATTGATTGCAGGTAATTTAGCTGTCTGTTTTTCAAATTTCATTTTGAATTATTTTAGATGATACTGAATACTATGTCAATCTGCTGATGACTCAATTCTGACTCAACAATATGCTTATAAGTACCGAGTATTTATACGATTGAGATTAGTCATAGATTTGCAATAGCTAAGAGCAGACGTATTAGTAAAGTTGCAACTAAACGTAGCATAGGTTTTATCGACAGTGTAATAAATAAACTACCGATAGAATTACATGTGCCGGGAGATCAGTACCGTGGACCTGGTACAAAATTAACGAAAAGAATAGCTCGAGGTGATCCAGGTATAAATCCTCTGGACAGAGCGTGTAAAGCGCATGACATTGCTTATTCTAAAAATCCTGACAATATGGCAGCACGTCATGCGGCTGATAAAGAGCTTGCTGAAAAAGCTTTACAACGTCTTCATGCAAAAGATGCTAGCCTTGGTGAAAAAGCTGTGGCTTGGGGGGTCAATAAAACCATGAGAGTGAAGAGAAGTTTGGGTATGAGCATGAAAAAGATGGTTGCAGTTAAAAAGAAGTTGAAAATAAAAAGGAGGAAGTCTAAGAGAAATAGTAAAAAGAAAAAGATAGTAAAGAAAAAAAAACAACTTGTCCCTATCCGATAAATTATAAAATCAGCTAAAAAAATGATGAACGAAGGTGTACTCATTTCACCGTTCAAGTCTGCGTTACGAGGTGCTTGTGAAGCTGTAAAAATGGTTGGTGGGAAAAAAAATATACGATCATCACGTGTATTACTCATACCGCCACTAAAAGTAGGTGGATTGCTACCATTTTTAATACCAATTCTTGCTGGATTAAGCGCTACTGGTGCATTAGCTGGGGCGCTGCTGGTATCGCTAAAGCTGTAATTGCTGCTAAGACTGCTAAACGTGAAGTGGAGGAGACTAAACGGCATAATTCAACAATGGAAGCTATAGCCCTGGAAAAAGGGTTACACTTGTCGCCACATAAGTCTGGGATGGGATTATATTTAGGTCCTCCTTCAAAAAACATGTAACGCTACCTCATCGAGCTCTGATTAATTTTGATTTAATCAAATATGCAAAGAATTTGAAAATTCCAAATTTCCGAGGTGTTTTTATGAGAAATAATTTACCAAAATCTGGCCCATGGAGAAAGGAATCAGCGATCATAAATCTAGATGACAAAAATCGTGGTGGAACTCATTGGGTCGCATACAAGAAGAATGGTGATGACGTCATTTATTTTGACAGTTTTGGTAACCTTCAACCTCCAACTGAACTCATGAAATATCTTGATGTTGGTAGCGTGAAATATAATCATCAGAAATATCAAGATTATGATACCGTTATATGTGGACACTTGTGTCTTAAATTTCTAAATAATCAATTATAAATATATGAGACGAGAATAAAATGTGATTAGTCATGGCTGATTCGTTGACGTTAACACTATCTGGAGTGACCTCCACATTGGAAGCTCAATATTCTCCACCCATTGAATTATCGCCTGGGAAAAGTTATGTCTTGGGGCTTGTAGAGTTGTTAACATTCAATTCTATACCTAATATCGATGAAGGTTGTAATAAGTTCTATTTATCCAGCATAAATGGGAAGGAATCAGATAAAATTATAACAATACCAACCGGAAGTTATGAACTACGTGACATTGAAAAGTATTTAATAAAGGAATGACCTGAGGGACTAGAATTGAGTATCACAGCAAATAACAATGAATTACATAGTGAAATTAAATGTAATCAAATTGTAAATTTTAAGCCGAAAGATTCTATCGCATCATTATTGGGATTTGGAAATCGTCGACTTACACCATACCTTCTACACAAATCTGTTTTACCAATAAAAATCCTTGAAATCAATGCACTGCGAGTTGAGTGCAATATTACTACTGGTTCATATATGAATAACCGAAAAGTTCACACAGTTCATGAGTTTTTTTAGTGTTGCACCAGGATATAAGATCATCGAAGTACCATCCCAAATCATTTACTTACCAATCGCAGTACAGTCAATACACAATCTTCAGCTGCGAATTGTCGATCAAGATGGGAATTTAGTGAATTTTCGTGGTGAAACGATTACAATAAGATTGCATATAAAATCAGTAAAAATTGTGATGGTGAAGAAGTGTGCGGACCAGTTTTTGTTTTCTTATAAACTACTTATTACAATGTTTGTTTACTTATTACTTCTGTGTGTATTTCTTATGAACTAGTGTGACTTATTCTAATTCTCTTATAATTAGTATTATTATTATTACTTATGACTAAACTTAAAACTATGATGCTTATTCTACTAACTATTTGTAAGTAAAAACTATTTTTATATTAACTATAACTAGATTAACTACGTACTTAATTTCTATTGTGATTTACTTATTTCTACTATTATCACTAGTATGTTAATACTAGGATTATTATTCTTATTGTATTCATTTGACTAATTACTAGTAAGAATTCTTAATTATAATTATTATCATTACTATTGATGTTGTTATTGCGAGTATTATATCCAGTATTATTCTTATGTGTGCGAGCGTATGAATGCGCGACCGAGCAAAATTATTCTAAGTCCCGAGCCAGTAGAGTCAAAGGGAAAAGATAAAAACGTGAAAAATGATTCCGTATGAATCTTTTAGAAGATTGAAGAGATTGAAAGAATCAAAAAATAAGACAAAATAGGAGAAATAATATGTGAGAATTTAATTTTACTTAGAGTTTTAATCGCCTATTCTCTCATTTTCTTTCCATTCGCTAGGCTCACCGCCGCGAGTCTGTAAGCCACACGGTTAATTTCTCCGTATTCGATATTTACTTAAACTCTTAAACACATTCTTTTTTCAAGTCACTTTTATAATTTCGTTAAAATTATTTCCTTTTCGATTCCCGTTGACTTTATGGCTCGGAACTTAGAAGAATTTCAGTCTCTGAAATATAATGAATATTATTTCGTCGTTTTGATTTCTGTCGGTTTGGACTTAGAATAATTTTGCTCTCACCACACTTATGCGAGCGGCGCCAGAGGGCAATCGAAAGTTTTCTTCTCGTATTTACGGTGGACAGACCAGGTAATAAAACCGCACGGGAAAACTCATGGGGACAACTCGTTCTCTGGGTGATCTACTCGACGGGAGACTTCTAGCCGAGTAAATCCTAGGAAGCTGCAGATTAATCTAAACATTAATCGCAATCAGTATGCTTTATTGTATGATATGTATACTAATTTTCAATTGTCATACTATAATAAAGAGCCGGGACCATTGTTGACTAAAGCGGGATTTTCGGAAGAAGCACCACTCTACATTATCGATTGTTCAAAACAAAATGAATTAATCAAATCTGGACCAGTTGACATTCTTGTTGAATTTGAATCAAATGATCAGTTTCCCGATCAGACATCAGCATACTGCTTAATTCTGCATGACCGTATTATTGAATATAATCCACTAAGTAGAACTGTAAGAAAATTAACTTAATAATTATTGTATTAGATAACAAGGTTGAGAGAAATAAATAAATTTTTTCGCAATTAAAAATATGTTTTAATAAATTTTATTTTGCTTATACCCAATACACATAATTAATTAATTAATTAATATAGCATGATAAGTATATATTATATATTATAATATTATACTAATATTTACAGAAAATTTACTCACTTCAGGAACGAAACTTTGACTTTCGTCCTTGAACCATCGCGGAGGATGAGGACAGATGCGGGCACATAACCAGACATTTTGAACCCATGTCTAGTATATGTACGGGCATCTGGGTGGACTTGATGACTCCACCATCCATCTTACGGCTTGAAATACACTAATATTTACAGAAAATTTACTCACTTCAGGGACGAAACTTTGACTTTCGTCCTTGAATCATCGGGGAGGATGAGAACAGATGCGGGCAAATATAATTATATAAGTTTGAAATAAATGTTGAGTATGAATTTATAATTATTTTAATGCATCTTTTAGTTTTTTACACTTAGTACAATTTTTTTTGTGAAGATAAAGATAAATTTCTGGGACATCATAATCAGGACTTGTAATTGGATTATGTCCAATGCAAAACTTATAGTCCATAATTTTAAAGTTCTGTTTTAATTTAATTGGTAATTTATCCCAGACAAATCGTATTTGAGATCAAGCGAATTGGAGAATAAACACACCATCAAGACAAGCGATGTCAGCTGCATCCATTTTTCTCAAATCTGATAGTTGATATAATAACTAAACTGATTTCTCATATGATGGATTACATCCCCAATATTTTAAAAACCATTGTGTTAGCTGCTGAACAGTTCCGTATGAACAAGCATAATGTCCGAGTTTGGTGTGGTTGAATCTGAATGCACATCGAGGTCTGTTCATGTTTTCGAGAATATCAATCAAAAAAAATCTCATTTGTTCTAAATTAATAACTGGGATAAGTATTCCATTGAATACCATGACGATTCCCATCTTGATCTTTACTTTTTTCACAATCACAGTGTCAGTGTACTGGATAGGTAGTTTGGATACACAAATTTTGCATTGATAAATACCATTTGCATTATTTAGGTTATAAATATCAACTACACATTGTTCCTCGACAATAAATTTTCCATTGAAAACTATATAACCAACTAAATCCACTATATACTCCATTGTTCTTTATTTATCAACTATGCGAATCTCTAATTTTTCAAGATTTTAAATGATTTTATATAAGTTCTTTATCGAATCTTTCAGAGCAATGCGACTTGGGCACGACGAATCTCGTTAGCTTCTGATTATAAACAAATTTTTATAATAAGAAAATAGATTACTAAGAAAAGAACCAATAAACTCTGGACATATGTCACCAAAATAATTTTCAACTATTTCATCAGTGTCTATCATACCCGGGTGACTAAAACGTAAAAAATGTTTTTCACTATCACTTAGCTCCTCCATTTAGCACAGCTATGACTAGGAGGACTTAACAAAAAAACATGAGTTTTATAATGGCAACCCCCCTCGAAAAAAATATTCTTTGTGGGGATACAGAGTAAAAAATGATTGGCTCAAAACCGGTTCAATCAACCAATAAACCCCCTACTTCTGATAAAATCAAAAATATTCTCGGAAAAGCTTTCGAATCTATGTCCATACACCGCCCCCCTTACAGCTGTTTAAAGGTCTAGAACGATCCAGAATGAAAAAAAATATATCCTCACCAATTTATGCGTAGAAAATTCGAGATAATTCTCGAATGTTTGATCCCCTCCAACCCTACGTAAAACAGTAAAAATTCAAAAATACATATACTACCCAGATAGCCAGTTGAGCTCAACCAACAGTCAAATTGCGCGTAAATTTGACGTCAGATTAAAGCCGCTATTTGACGTACTCGAGACATCAAAAATTGAGCAGCAAAATTTGACTGCAGTAGTAGCTCAAGTTGACCTAAATATTTTAGATTCAATTCTACCATTTCAGAAGGTAATTTTGACGTTCACTAGATAATGCAGTTTTATAAATTCCATCACTAGATGGCGAAAGTAGAAGAATCTATATATTTTAAATTAATGGATTTTATCTTTTACTGTAAATACGCAGATGGAAAAATGTACAGAATCGAGAATTAAAGCACAAGAGTTATTTGACAGTACCTCCCTACCCCCTTTATTAAATTAGTCTAAAAATTTTTAACTGTCATAACGATACCAAAATTTAATTAATCAAATTAAGAAAAGATTGAACTATTGCCTGAAAAAAGACCAAGATAATTGGCATTTTGTGAAAATATAGCATTAACAAAGTTTACTAACACTGATGAATCATCTGTTCTAGAAAATGTATAAAATAAATTTTAGTTCACAAAATTGAAAATCCCCAATTCTACTTTGATACAAAGATTTGACAGGAATTTCTTTCCAAAATTTAGTCATACAAATGATACAAAATGACTATAACTAATTATTTTTTTTCTTTTTAAATTTATATCTTAATAAAACTACATTGTCTTACGTCAGCTAATGCTTTAATTTAAAATTTTTCTTTTTTAATTAATAATAACCTGAGTCGAAATTTTAATCGTAAATTACACGTACTAGAAGTTGAAAACGTAAACTCATCCTTTGACGGCATAATTAGCCGCAGTAACGTATTTTAGATGTAGTTGACGTACGAAAATGTAAATAAGATTTGCGTAATCGTAGACAAAACCTTTCAAAACTTGAAATAAAAAAATTAAACCACATCACCCTGGTAGAAATTTTTCGGACTTTTCTCTGAAAAACTCTGAAAAAGTCTTTAGAACTTTAAAACTGAGTTTTTCAGTGAAAATTCCTAAAAATTTCCTCCAGGGCAGAGACATTTCATTGCCAAAAAAACATGTCTAACAGCCAGAAGAAAAATAAAAATTTTCAGCAGCTGTCAAAAAATATTTTGGAGACAAAAAATAAAAATTATTTCTTGTCTCTAAGCTTCTAGGTAGTCTGTAAACTCTAAAGGAGCACGAGAAACTAGCTATCAATAAAATTATCTCCTGCAAGGCTCAAAATATTTTTCGACAGCTGCTGAAAATTTTTATTTTTCTTCTGGCTGTTAGACATATTTTTTTAGCAATGAAATGTCTCTGATGTGGTTTAATTTTTTTATTTCAAGTTTTGAAAGGTTTTGTCTACGATTACGCAAATCTTATTTACATTTTCGTACGTCAACTACATCTAAAATACGTTACTGCGGCTAATTACGCCTTCAAAGGATGAGTTTACGTTTTCAACGTCTAGTACGTGTAAATGACGATTTAAACTTCGAATCGGAAAATTTCAACGGTGTTATTATTTCTACAACTACTAATCAATAAACAATAATAATGAAAAAATAATAATTGAAATATTTTATTTTTAATTAATAAAAAATCAATTACATTAATAAAATATTTTTTAATCTGCCAATAAAAAATTGTGCAGTGCACCATCACGGCGTCTTTTTCGCCTAGACCGATTTTCTTCGTCTACAATGTTTTCTTCGGCCGCTCTTTTTTCACTCGCTGTAACACGGGTATAACCGTTATGGATACCTGACTGAATTTCTTGTGAAAATATGGTTGGTGTAATGTCAGGGAAATGTTTTTGGACAGCACCTGTAACAAAAGCATTTAATACAGGGCATTACTTGAAAATGGATTTCATTAAGAATTAACTGATAATGAATCAGTGTATCGAAATAATTAATATGTATTTCTGTTGGAAATTAAACGCTCTACAAAAAAAGCCCCTCCCCCTCCCCCCATGCGCCAGCTCAATCTTTAAGATATAGAGCTGAAATTTTAGGAGAATTTTTTTTTTTTTTATTAAAGTTACTTTTAAGATGTATTTAATTAAAATAAAAAATAAATTTTTTTTTTCTGAAATCGTCTAATGTATATATTGTATATAAATAATGTATATAAGTAAAATAATATATACACTTATGCAAAAAATTAAAGAAACAAGAAAATTTTATGAATTTTTTAGTGATTTTTGGAAGGCTGTATTTTCGTGAAAAATGATCGTATCGAAAAAATAAAAAAACAAATTGAAGCTTGAAAGCTTTAGTTTAAAGATCTTCCAGCAAAATATTTTTTTGAGCCACGGTTTTTGCGGAATCATAAGAAAAAAGTCGAGACAAAATTTTTCTAAATTTTCTGGTTTTGTTTTTTAGGTCTACGGGGTCGGGAAAAATTTTTTCAAAAAAAAGAATTCATGGCTCGTTTAAGAAATTTATTCAGCTACAATTTGCTTCTTTTTGTTTTTCTGTAAGACAATTTGCTGCTGAGGTATCAGCCTTCAAATGAAAAAGGATCCTTTTGTCTTTGATTAATGATATCTCAGCAAATAATGGTCGTACAGTAGTTTAAAGGGCAGTTTACGAAATTTGAATAAATTCTCTACAAGCTCCATTTTCGATTATTTAAAAAAAAAAATTTTTTTTTCATCCTTGATATTCATTTGAAAAACCTTGAAAACTGGTCATTTTCTGGTTTTTTTAGTCGTCATCGTTACTGCAAATATTGATGAAAAAAATAATGTTTCAAGGTGATTTGACAGCTTAATATACTCCCAAAAACCCTGGAAATTTTCAGGTTGATCTATTAAACCGTTTGTCCGGGCCGATTGCTCAAAGTTTTACAAAACAATTAAGGAAACAAGTTTTGTTCCTTAATTTGTGTAATCATTACCAAAATGAAAAAATCAATTTTTGTCGGATTTTCTTTCATTTTTGCGTTAATTATTCAGTAAATGTAAGGTAAAGAGAAAAAAAAAATGTTTTTCGGAAAACGAGATAAAACAAGAATTTTTTGACTTCTTTTTTTACGTTTTATTCGGTTTTTTTTTTTTTTTTTTTTTTTTTTTCGTTTTTCGAAATTTTTTTTTTTTTTTTTTTCCTCACATTTACTGAATAACTAATGTAAAAATGAAAGAAAATCCAAAAAAAATTAATTTTTTCATTTTGGTAATGATTAGACAAATTAAGGAACAAAACTTATTCCTTTAATTGTTTTGTAAAACTTTGAGCAATCGGCCCGGACAAACGGTTTAATATAACAATCTGAAAATTTCCAGGGTTTTTGGGGGTATATTAAGCTGTAAAATCACCTGGAAACATTATTTTTTTGATCAATATTTGCAGTAGCGATGAGTTGACTAAAAAAACAGAAAATGGTTAGTTTTGAAGGGTATTTCAAATGAATATCAAGGATGGAAAAAAATTTTTTTTTTTGAAATAATCGAAAATGGAGCTTGTAGAGAATTTATTCAAATTTCGTAAACTGCCCTTTAAATTACTGTGCGACCATTATTTGCTGAGATATCATTAATCGAAGACAAAAGGATCCTTTTTCATTTAAAGGCTGATATCTCAGCGGCAAATTGTCGTACAGAAAAACAAAACAAAGCAAATTGTAGCTTTTTTTTCATTTTAAATAGCTATAACTTTTTCAAAATTCCACTGATATGGACGTTTTTTTTTTCAAAATTTTTGTTTTTAAATTTACTTTTTGAAAAAAAATACATATTTTCCAAATATCTACAAAAAAACAATGAAGATAGTTTGCAATAATTTTTTCGTATATTTTTTCAAAAAGTAAATTTAAAAAAAAAAAACGTTCCTATCAGTGGAATTTTGAAAAAGTTATAGCTATTTAAAATAAAAAAAGCCATTTTTTTCAAAAATTCATAACTTTGTTTTGGTTGTGTGAAAAAATTTGAAAAAATTATGAGAAACATTTTTGATCGGTTAGAAAAAGAGAAAAAATTTTCAGCCAAATCCAAAGGGGTCGTGGTAAAAAGTTGTCAATTTGGCGTGGAAAGCCCCATATATATTAGAGTGTGTCGTTTTGAAGCGATTTTTTTTTTCAACAAAAAAACAGGCTGAAAACTTTCAGGAAGGTGAGAAAAGAAGCCTGTTCAAGGCGGAGCTCTTAATATTAATAATTAGAAGAACCTATTTCTAATATTCTTATAGAGAATTTAACGCTCTACAAAAAAGGTCTCTTATCATTTTTTAATAAATCTCTCTATTCGAAAGTTATTGGAGCTGGAAGTCAACTCTACAATAAATTTCCGGATCTTTTTACTTTTCCAGCTAAATTGTCAGGCTTATAAAAAAATGTCATGAGACCTTTTTTATAGACAATTTTACTGCCTACAAATTATTTAAAATAAAGGTCATTCTAATTCCGCATTGTTTTCTAGTTATTTTCATTATAATGTTGTTTCCAGAATAGATTAAAAGACTATTATTTCTATGAGCTTGGCGTTAAAATGAAAATAACTAGAAAACAATGCGGAAATTGAATAAATTTTATTGAACATAATTTGTAGGGAATGAAATTGTCTATAAAAAAAATTCTATGACATTTTTTGATAAGTCTGACAGTTTTGCTGGAAAAGTAAAAAGATCTGGAAATTTATTAAGATAGGTTTATCAAAAAATGATAAGAGACCGTTTTTGTAGAACGTTAAATTCTCTACAAGAATATGCTATGGACTTATTTATGAGGTGCGAATACCGAGCTAGAAAAATAAAAAAATAAAAAATTTTTTTTCCTATGTTATTTAAATGGGAAATGGAAAATTAGAAATAGAAACCTCTAAATATTAATATTAAGAGCTCCGCTTCGAACAGGCTTCTTTTCTCACCTTCCTGCAAGTTTTCAGCCTGTTTTTTGTTGAAAAAAAAAACCGCCTCAAAATGGCATATCCTAATATATATATAAATATTTATATCATTATTTTTTTTTTGATAGATACATACGAAATATTAACTTGAGAATTAACATCTTATCCAGGCCTTTCTTCTCGTTCGTTCCAAACAAGGTATATAATTTATATATTTTGTCGTCGAATACCACCGACAACAGTATACGGACTGCATCGGTGACATCTGCACCTCCCATGGAATTTAAATACGTCGTCTGCAAAAAAAAAAATAATCATTTGTCAACATAAAATTAGCTTTGCTAAAAAAATCTTTAAATTAAATATTTTTGAGAATTTCTTATTTCAAAAAAATTTTTAAGTACTTAAATAGTGTGTTTATTAAGAATCGTTTTTTAAAGTTTGTGCCACAATTATGCTTGATTAATTGGATGTTTTTAGATAAAAATTAATAGAAATGATTAAGATGAAGAGTTACAAAATCATACGATCTCTTTGTCTTTATGGTCTCTCTCCATCAGTACACAATGAAATGCAACTCGTTCTTTAATTTAAATAATGTTATCAACAAAAAAATTTAAAAAACAGCGTTTTCAACATTTTTCTCGAATATCTTATATATTAACGCTCTAATCCGAGTCGAAAGTCATTCAAATCCTTGCTTTGATCATCTACATTGATTTCTGCCTGAATATATTGATATTATTGAAATTAATCGGAAATAAACATTTAAAAAAGGCTTGCTTATTAATTATTTTCGATTCTTAAATTTTCAAACTTTAATATATAACGTAACTTGTGTGACCTCATACAACCAATCGCATATAAGAGTATTTTAGAGCTCAAAGATCTCGATAATGTCGCTTGCCAAATGCTAAAAGGGCGTATAAAAATTATACGCTCTTTTGGCTTTGAAGAACCAAAAGGGCGTATATTTTTTTTGTTTTGTGTCAATCGTTTTGTAGACATGTTCTAAGTCTAAAAATGAAAAAAAAATTTCAAATTGTCTACAAAAAAGATTCCCTGATATTTTGTGATAAGTCTGATAGTTTTGCCGAAAAAGTAAAAAGATCTCGAAATTTACAATCACTTGACTTCGAGCTCTAATAACTTAAGAACAGATAGATTGATCGAAAAATGATAAGAGAACTTTTTTGTAGAGCGTTCAATTTCAATTTCCTACAAAAATATGTATTAGTCAATTTGATCTATTGATTTGTTCACGAGTTAAAAATACTCAAAGTTGAAAAAAAAATTTCCCGTGTTATTTAGATGGGAAATTGAATTTTTTGATGAGCTAAGCCACTATTGGACTTAAACTCTTTAACCCAGTGGCATAACTTTTTATTTTCTATATACTACCAGATTTTCTGGTATAGCTGTAAAAAAAAAAATATAGCCTTAAAATGACACACCCAAATGTTCATCTTTATATAAGTCATTGGAAGTGACTGCCTAAAAATCATCATGTTCGCTCGTTTCACGATATACTTACACGATATAGATACATCGTATCACGTAAATACTAATTTTTGAGCTAATTATTGAACATAATTGTGAACAAATATAAAAAAACGCTCATTCGTTAATTATTTAAGATTCTAAATTCTTAAACTTTAACATAAAACGTAACCCTTTTGAGCTTGAAAAGCTCTTAAAAAAGGGAAACAAAGGTATTTTTGAGCTTGAAAATGTATTTGGGTCATTCCATGTCAAATCGACCAATAGTTGGAATCGACCCCTTCCGATTTGAATGCAATTTGGTCAAAAGTTTGCTTTTATCATAAAACAAAGTTGTGCCAAAGATAAAAATTAAAAAAATTTTTTTTGAAAAGTTATGCTAAATTGAAAATTGCACCATTTTCTGGTTTTTCAAATTTATTTTTGTAATATCTCGAAAACTATTATAGTTACAGACATGGGCCAAAGTTCATTTTGAAGAGGATACTTAGGACTGTAAAAAAAAAATTTTTTTGGGTAAAATTTTTGAAAAATCCAAAAATAGGAAAATTTTGAAATTCAAAAAATCGTAAAAATCAAAGCCCGCACTGAAAAAAATAATCGCTAGCAGCTGGCGATTAAAAATCGCTTGCTGGAAGCGATTTTTTCGCTAGCCGCTAGCGTTTTTTTCGCTAGCAGGCAGCGATTAAAAATCGCTTGCTGGAAGCGATTTTTTCGCTAGCTGCCACCGATTTTTTTGCTAGTGGGGCAAAAATGGGCCACTTAAGAAAACAAGGCTCACATGTAATGTAAATGCTTATATATATATATATATATATGTATATATATATGTATATGTATATTGTATTATTGTAATAATAATTAACTAAATACATGCCAGGACTGGTTGGTGGTTGGGATATTTGAAAAATACGCATATTAAAAAATATAACAATATTTTTATTTGTCACAGCACATAATATCACTGGGTTACACAATTAAATCGTTGATTTAATAATTTAATACTGTTAAATTGTCTGAGCTCATGAATACGTAATTAATTGAATGCAAAGTATAAAATTGAGCTCGAGTAATTGATTAAAATAATTAAAGTAATTAGTTTGAATTTATTTTGAACACTGATTTGATTGTAAAAATGTCATGGAAAACAGTAACATGAAATCAGAGGTTACCGAGCGAAGTTTATAATTGAACACTTGAATTGCTATTTTTAATAGCACAAAATGCATGAATAATTGAGTTCATTAATTTATAATATAATTTATCACTGAATTTAATTTAATTTGAATGAGTTTATAATAAATTGCACTGAATGGAATTTATTTTATGAACACGTGGTAGCATGATTGCAGAGGCTACCGAGCGAGAATCTACTATTAATTTTATTAAAATATTGAGCATGTTTATGATTAATTAATTATAAAATAGAGTTCTTTAATTTTATGAACACTGGATATAATTATTTATTAAATAAAAGGGCATCTTTGATGTCTCCCGTTTGAATAACCTCTTTAAAAACGTGGTCGATGATCACTGGAAGTCTTGAGTTTTTTATTAATTTATTTTTGAGCTCTGGTGCTAACAATTACAAAAATAATTATATTTTTGTTGAGCTTGATGAATGCAGAATTTATTTAACTGATTATTTTAATTAATTACTCTTAGATGAGCGCAAAATGAAAAGATTTGAAATAACACGTGTTATCACTTGAATGTATATTAGCGAAAGATAATGGCGGCCGTCTTCTCGACACGAAGCAGGAAAAAGGCAAATACGCATGCGCCGAGCTGCGCATGATCAAGTTTTAATTTATGAACGAGGCCCCAGTAGGTGCTGCCTCTATCTGCCGGAAGTGAAACTATATTTAAATTTAAATTAAATGAATTTAAATTCTTTTATAGTTTCGATTACGCAACATTCCGCACGCCATCAGCAACAGAGTTGATGATTGATGAGTTCTTGAGTACGTGATCTTTCGTTGAGCATGTCATTGAACCAGTTGAGTTATTCTTCGTCATCTTCTTGAGGTTCTGGTTCAATTGGTAGGGGTGCAAGCTTCGTGATTGGACGAGTGAGTGTTGAGTTCACTGTTTTGAGTGTAGCAACCCTGGTCAACCCATCTTTGCCAGGGTGGAGTGCGATGATACGAGCGAGAGGCCACCTTGTTGGTGGAAACCTTTCGTCGGTGAGTAATACAAGTGACCCAACTTGAATTTGATGAGTTGGACGTTGTCACTTGGTGATTTCCAGTTGTCTCTGAAGTTAACTTGTAGACTAATGATTCCAGAACTGTTGAACACGTTGTTGTAAAAATTGCCATCTTGACAATCGAGAACTATTTGTATCGATGAGTGCTGGTTCAGGAATCATGTTGAGTGCTCGTCCAATTAAGAAGTGACCAGGAGTGAGTGCATCAATGTCATCAGGATCTTCCGTGAGTGGCTCCAATGGTCTTGAATTCAATATAGCTTCAATTTGCGTAAGAAGAGTCGTAAATTCTTCAAACGTAAATGAAGATTCTCCCACTGTTCGAGTTAGGTGGTGTTTGAGTGATTTGACAGCAGCTTCCCACTTTCCACCCATGTGTGGAGCTGCTGGTGGGTTGAAATGCCAAGCAACACTGTTCACAGTGATGTGATCCAGTATTTCTCTTGACTCTTGAGTTCCTTGAGTGAACAGACGGTTGAGTTCATTTTCAGCGCCTTTGAACGTCGTTCCGCAATCGCTGTAGAGTGCTGTGCAGATGCCTCGTCGGCTGATAAATCTGCGAAGTGCTGCTATGAACCCACTAGAGCTGTAGTCACTGACTACCTCTAGATGTACTGCTGACGTAGACAGGCAGACAAAAACACCAATCTAGCCTTTGTATGTTTTTGCTCCTCTACGTCTTCAATTTTTGAGTGTTATTGGACCAGCATAGTCAACTCCAGTGTGAGTGAATGCGGATGATGGAGTGACTCGTGATACTGGTATGTGACCCATGAGTTGTTGAGCTCTATCAGCACGATGTCGTGCGCATTTTATACATTTGAGTATAACTGAGCGTACTGGTTGTCTACCGCCAATAATCCAGTACTTTTGTCGTATGAATGCAAGAGTAAGTTAAGTACCACCATGCATGGTACGCTGATGAGCATCAGAGATGATGAGTTTAGTGAGTGCCGCATTCCGTGGTAGAATAGCAGGATGCTTACTTTGGTCTTGATTTGGAGCATTCTCCAATCGTCCACCTACTCGAATGATGCCGTCGGTGTCAATGAATGCAACCAATCGAGCAAATGGATGACCATTAGGCCATGGTGCGTGTTTGGAGTGCATGTTGATCTCGGTTGCAAAATGAATACGTTGAGTTTGTTTGATACAGAAGTTGAGTGCGTAAATTACTTCACCAGAAGTAATTGGAGTCTTGAGTGATGAGTTCGGTGATTTCTTGATCATGTCACGGAGTCTAAAGCAGATTGCAGTAGCTCGTAACATGCGTAGTAGTGGTATTGGCCGTTCCATAATAGGCCACCTTGATTTCAGTGATGAATTCGATGAGAATAGGACCAATCCAGGCCGTTCTTCTGCTTGAGCTTCTGTATCATCAATTGATGGGCATTAAGGCCAGGACGATGAACTCTTGAGCAACCATGGTGGGCCAGTCCACCATAGTTGATGATCACGGAGTTAAGTAGGTGTCAACCCTCGTGTTGCGCAGTCTGCTGGGTTTTGTGTGCCCGGAATGAAATTCCAGTGGCCATCTGGAAGTAGATCTTGAATATGTGACACCCTATTCCGAACAAACTTCTTCCAGCGAGACGGATGAGATTTAATCCACGTGAGAGTGATTGTTGAGTCCGTCCACAAGTATGTTGGCGATTGAGTGAGATTTAGAGTGCTCTGGCAGTGTTTTATGAGTTTTGCCAACATGTGAGCTGCGGTGAGTTCTAACCTTGGTATCGTTAGTCGTTTTAACGGAGCTACCATGGTTTTAGAGCAGAGCAGCGTAACTCTGACTCCATGAGCAGGTGTGTGGACTTTGATGAACACGGCAGCTGCTATTGCCAATTGTGAGACGTCCAAAAATCCATGGATTTCGGTGGTTGAGCACGTGGATGAGTGGATCCATCTTGGAATTTTGATTTCAGATACGAGCTTAAGTTCATTCTTGAAGTTTCTCCATTTATGCCGATGATTAGCTGCCAATGGAGTGTCCCAGCTGAGCTTTTCGAGCCAAAGCTCCTGCATGAATACCTTGGCTCGAATGATGAGTGGTGCGAGAAATCCAAGAGGATCAAAGATTTGAGCAATCTCTGATAAAATGATCCTTTTTGTAAATTTTTGAGTTGAGCATGGTGGTGAGTACTTGAAGTAAAACTGATCTGAGTATGAGGACCAGTACATGCCCAGAATCTTGGTGCTGGAGTCTGAATCCTCGAATTTGTGATTCTTGATCGCTTCCACATGATTGAGTTGTTGTAATTTTGGATGATTGCTTGCCCATTTAGCAAGAGGGAATCCGCCCGCCTTGCAGAGTGCTTCAAGTTGATCAGCAACTTGTTGTAATGAGTTCAAGTCATCAGCACCACCAAAGATATCGTCGACATATCTTTCGTGGGTGAGTGGAATGATCGCAAAAGGAAATCGATGTCCTTCGTCTTCAACCGATTGAAGTAGAGCACGAACGGCCAAATATGGAGCTGGTCTGGTCCTGTAGGTGACCGTGGTGAGTTTATATGGAGTGATTTGGCCTTGTTGGTTGAACCAGAGTATTTGTTGAAGTGATTGATCGCGTTCGTCAACCAAAATCTGCCTAAACATCTTCGTGATATCTGTTATGAAGATGAGCTTATGAGTGCGAACTCCTATGAGTACGTCGAAGATGTCTAGTTGCAGTTTTGGACCTGTGTGAAGCACATCGTTGAGTGAAAGACCTGAGCTGGTGGATTTGGAACCATTGAAGACTACTCGCAGCTCAGTTGTAATGCTGCTCTCCCGTAATACTCCATGATGAGGAAGATAGTAGGCTGGTTCATTTGTTGTTGATTGAGTTGATTCCACCATGTGGTTGAGTTCTTTGTATTCCTTCAGAAAATCAAGATAGAGTGCTTTCAAACGATCGTCATGATCTAGACGACGTTTGAGATGAATAAGACAGCGGTATGCTGCTGAGTACGAATTTCCCAGTTGTTGAGGTGACGATTTGACTGGCAGTCGGACTATGTACCGTCCTAAACTGTCTCGTCGATGAGTTTGTTGAAAATGAGCTTCACACGCCTCTTCATCTGGGTTGAGTTCCTTGATTTTGCTGACTGGAATTTCTTCTTGAGTCCAGAAGCGTGATAGCAGGTCTTGAAGTTGTTGAGTAGACTGCTCGACAGCAGCATGATAAGTAATAGGTGGTCGATGAGTGTGTTGAGTGACTGGACCAAGTAATATCCACCCGAAGATGGTATCTTGAGCGATTGGCAGGCCTTCAGACCTTTTAATGAGTGCATCTTTAATAATAAGACCATAATGATCGGCACCAATGATGATATCAATTGGTCCTGGTCTCATGAACTCTGGATCTGCCAATTGTAGTTGTTTGTATTGGTCCCAGTTGAGTGTGTTGAGCGCAACAGATGGTAGTTGAGTAGTAAAACCACCTAGTATATGAGTACTGACGATGACTGAATCGTTTGAATGCCTAGATGAGAGCTTGAGTGCGACTTGCCCTTTAGTTCTACCCGCATTGGCTACACCAATACCAATAATCTGGATAGATAAATGAGTGCGTTTAATTTTAAGTGAGTTCACCAGGGAATCTGAAACAAACGATAATTCAGAACCTGGGTCCAGCAAGATGCGTATTGGATGAGTACTTAACTTGGTGATCAAGTCCACTAGGCAAGTTGCGAGTAAGATTGCTGGGCGATGAGTGCAAGTAGGATAAGTGCCAGACGTGTTGAGTGCAATTGAGTTCAGTTGAGCGTCGCTCGAGTCGTCATGTGGAAGCAGACGTCCTTATTGAGTGCGTTTAGCGGCTGAGTTGGATGTTTTTTGAGTACTGTTGAGTCCCGGGTGTATCATGGTGTGGTGTTTTTGTTGACACACCTTACACTTGAAGAGTGAGTTGCAAGCGTCAGGCATGTGATGTCCAAAACAATTCTCACACAGCCGTTTGTCAACAACGACTTGAGTGCGTTGAGCATTAGTGAGTCCCAAAAATTGAGTGCATCGCACAATAAAGTGATCTCCCTTGCACAAATCACAAGGATATTGTGCAGGAGGAAATGCCTTCTTGGGAGGCTTAGTGAGTGCAGCAGATGATTGCGTTGCTGGAAGTTGAGTGCCAGATGAGTTAGAAACAGCTGCAGCAGCGTATGAAGCTGTTTTCCCCGATGAGCGCGGTGGTTTTGATGATGATGCCTGTTCCACTCGTTCTTGAGCCCGAGCACGACTGACCAAAAAGTCATTGAGTGATTTGAGTGTTGGGTATTCTGTGGAAGCACCCATTTTGTTCTCCCAGAGCTCCCTGTTGTGTGAATCCAGCTTAGATATGATCAACTGCGTAAGCAGTGGATTCATATCCGAGTGCAGTTGTACCCCGAGTGCGTTGAGTGCGTTGATTACCTCTGAAACGGTGTTCAGAAGGTAATGGAACTGCTCAGATGAGCGTGAAGTGAGCGCATGCATATTGAGGAGCTTGTCCAATTGAGCACCAATGAGTAAACGAGGATTGTTGTATCTCTCCTTGAGTTGGTTCCAAGCAGGTACAAATTGGTCGTCGCACATTTGTACGCTAGCAAGGCTGAGTGCGGCCTGTCCCTGAAGACAGCTCTTCAAATACTGAAGACGTTGGACTGGAGCAAGTTCTTCAGCATTGATCACCATGGAGGTGAATGAGTCCCTGAATTCAGGCCAGTTCTCGTAACGCCCATCGAACTTGGGAATTGCGAGTGCTGGCAGATGAGTTGGAGCCCGGGTTGAGTGCACGACAGCTGGAGCAGCAGCTGGAACTGGTATTGAGTTGATGAGTGCAATGAGTTTGCCTTTGGCAGCAATATACGACCGATACACCAGATCGTATACCCTATCCTTGACATATGAGCTCTCCAAGAACTCCTTTGTGCAGGTGAGTGCTAATTGGTCATGAGTGAGGTTGAACTGGTGCCATTCACCCTCGAGTAACTCAAGCCTCGACTTGAGTTGAGCTAAACCGTCGGCAACGGTAAGTGTAGCGGCCAGAGCTTCCCAGTCTGAGAATGCTCTGAGCCGTGAGGGCTGGCTGATCACTTTGAGCTCGAGTCCTGGAGAAATCGTCGATTTCTTTGGAGTGCACCTGTTCTTGGATCTCGGGAGAGTATCTCCATCGACGTTGTTCCCAGTATCGGTGACACTGGAATCAGTGAGTGCATGTGTGTCGTCGACACTGATCACCGGAAAGAGATGTGGATCCGGGGTGATGCCTTCTAGACCCATTGAGTGCTGAATCTCCTTGGGAGGATCCTCCTTCTCCTCATTATCTCCCATGATGAGCTCCGTAACCTATTAATAGATTTATATGAGTACAGCTGCCCACTGATGATGCTACCGACACAACCAACCAACCATCCGGCTCGAAGGACCATAAAATGTTGTAATAATAATTAAATAAATACATGCCAGGACTGGTTGGTGGTTGGGATATTTGAAAAATACGCATATTAAAAAATATAACAATATTTTTGTTTGTCACAGCACATAATATCACTGGGTTACACAATTAAATCGTTGATTTAATAATTTAATACTGTTAAATTGTCTGAGCTCATGAATACGTAATTAATTGAATGCAAAGTATAAAATTGAGCTCGAGTAATTGATTAAAATAATTAAAGTAATTAGTTTGAATTTATTTTGAACACTGATTTGATTGTAAAAATGTCATGGAAAACAGTAACATGAAATCAGAGGTTACCGAGCGAAGTTTATAATTGAACACTTGAATTGCTATTTTTAATAGCACAAAATGCATGAATAATTGAGTTCATTAATTTATAATATAATTTATCACTGAATTTAATTTAAATGAATGAGTTTATAATAAATTGCACTGAATGGAATTTATTTGAAACACGTGGTAGCATGATTGCAGAGGCTACCGAGCGAGAATTTACTATTAATTTTATTAAAATATTGAGCATGTTTATGATTAATTAATTATAAAATAAAGTCTTTTAATTTTATGAAAACTGGATATAATTATTTATTAAATAAAAGGGCACCTGTGATGTCTTCCGTTTGAATAACCTCTTGAAAAACGTGGTCGATGATCACTGGAAGTCTTGAGTTTTTTATTAATTTATTTTCGAGCTCTGGTGCTAACAATTACAAAAATAATTATATTTTTGTTGAGCTTGATGAATGCAGAATTTATTTAACTGATTATTTTAATTAATTACTCTTAGATGAGAGCAAAATGAAAAGATTTGGAATAACACGTGTTATCACTTGAATGTATATTAGCGAAAGATAATGGTGGCCGTCTTCTCGACACGAAGCAGGAAAAAGGCAGATGCGCATGCGCCGAGCTGCGCATGATCAAGTTTTAATTTATGAACGAGGCCCCAGTAGGTGCTGCCTCTATCTGCCGGAAGTGAAACTATATTTGAATTTAAATTAAATGAATTTAAATTCTTTTATAGTTTCGATTACGCAACATATTTATATATACACATATATATATACATATACATATATATATATAAGCATTTACATTACATATGACATATGAGTGATATGAGTTTTGTTTTCTTAAGTGGCCCATTTTGCCCCACAAGCAAAAAAATCGGTGGCAGCTAGCGAAAAAATCGCTTCCAGCAAGCGATTTTTAATCGCTAGCTGCTAGAGAAAAAATCGCTAGCTGCTAAAGAAAAAATCGCTAGCAGCTAGCGATTATTTTTTCCAGTGCGCTATGAAATTTTTGGCTCATTTTTTTTTACAGAGTGCCTCTTACTAATCTTAAAATATCCTGAAATTTTTAAGAGCGTGTTTTTTTTTTCGAAGATATGAATTTTGGAATTTGAGAAAAATTTTTTTTTTTTATTTTAAACTTCGGATGATGTTAAGTTAAATAATTATTTAATTTTTTTATTCTTAATAATAATTAGTATAGCACTCTGAGCGATACCGACATGGTCTGGGTTCGATTCCCAGTTCGGGCTATCTATATCCCTGATTGGAAAATACGATTCATGACGATTAAAAACGACTAAAAATTTAATCCTCATTAATCGTCTTTAATCTTCATTCAATCGTTTTTAATCTTCTTTAATTATCAATTGAGGATTCAAAACGATGAAAACAGTTTTAATCTTCACGAATTGTATTTTCTAATCAGGGATTTTTTTCAATTTATCTATAAGATGTCTTATTGAGAAGGTTGATTGTAAGTATAGGATTCACTCTATTTAAAAATCACCAATTTTAAAATATAGTAAAACCTAAACTTACAATTAACCTTCTCAATAAGACATCTTATAGATCAATTGAGAAAAATATAGATAGCCCAAACTAAGAATCGAACCTAGACCATGTCGGTATCGCACTGTGTGCTATACTAATTATTATCGAGAATAAAAAAATTTAATAATTATTATCTTAACATCATCCGAAGTTCAAAAAACAAAAAAAAATTTTTTTTCCCAAATTAAAAAATTCATATCTTCGAAAAAAAAAAACACCCTCTTGAAAATTTCAGGATATTTTAAGATTAGTAAGAGGTACTCTGTAAAAAAAAATGAGCCAAAAATTTCATAGCGGGCTTTGATTTTTACGATTTTTTGAATTTCAAAATTTTCCTATTTTTGGATTTTTCAAAAATTTTACCCAAAAAAAATTTTTTTTACAGTCCTAAGTATCCTCTTTAAAATGAACTTTGGCCCATGTCTGTAACTATAATAGTTTTCGAGATATTACAAAAATAAATTTGAAAAACCAGAAAATGGTGCAATTTTGAATTTAGCATAACTTTTCGAAAAAATTTTTTTCAATTTTTTCCTTTGGCACAACTTTGTTTTATGATAAAAGCAAACTTTTGACCAAATTTCATCCAAATCGGAAGGGGTCGATTCCAACTATTGGTCGATTTGACATGGAATGACCCATTTATACTAATGTTTTCGAGCTCTTAGAGCTTGAAAACAGCGGGAAGTTTGGGTGCTGGCCTGCAGGACCAACGGATGCCCAGATTTTTTTTACAGAGATATGTTAAAAAAGAAGAAAATACTTACAACTCGTCTTATTTCTTCTGGAGACAAATCATTGAAGCCTTCAACGTCCTCTACTGTTTTTAATAGTAAACAGTTAGGCTTTTCAATGGGTTCATTATTAACATTTTGTTCACTTCTGTTAATCAGTATATCCAATTTTCGTGAATTTGATCTATAAGTAAATTTCATTATTACCTTTTATGTCATTTGAATGTTTTATACTATTCTCAAAATTATTAAACCTTCGATTTTAATAAGATCTTATACTAATAAAAGCATATGTTTAACATGAATCATTTGAATGATTGTTTTGGGCTCATAAATAATGAGCAAAACTAAGAAATACAAATATATATATAAAGGTGATTCGTTTTGAACTATTTTTTTTTTTTACTCCCACTTGAAAATATTATTATAGACATTGAAAAAAAAATTCCCTGCAAGTTTCAGCCCTTAATTTTAATTTTAAGTACTTTATATTTGATTTTGAAGTTTTCCCATTTAAAATGCATAGGAAAATTGGGATTTTTTTTTTCAATTCTCTATAACTCAGCCGCATTTCAAATTATCGGATCGCCGTTTGCGGCATTTTGTAGGTAATTTAATACTCTTCAAAAGTATCCGTAATAATTTCACTTGGACTTGAATTGTTTTCTCTGTATTGGTTCTGAAAATAATTTTTTTAATAATAATTTAGGTTTTTAGTTGATATTAACCAAATAACGAAATTTATAGAAAAAGTGCAGATAACGATTTTTTAGGAAATTTTATTCGCCACAAAAAAGGTCCTTTGAGTTAAGTGACTCAAGTTCTTCGTTCACGTGATATAGGGATTTTAGTAATTTTGTAAATAAAAAATTTGTCAAAAAATTCCACCAAATGCTATTTAATTTCAATTTTAAATCAGTAAATAATTTTCTTTCCATTAATTTAATTCAGTCATTAAAATCAGAAAGGGTCAAATTGATGAACTTCAGAAATATTTTTGATAAATTTTTTATTTACAAAATTACTAAAATCCCTATATCACGTGAACGAAGAACTTGAGTCACTTAACTCAAAGGACCTTTTTTGTGGCGAATAAAATTTC
The DNA here is from genome assembly GCA_964016945.1 of Microplitis deprimator. NCBI lineage: Eukaryota > Metazoa > Arthropoda > Insecta > Hymenoptera > Braconidae > Microplitis > Microplitis deprimator. The sequence continues at coordinate 13,886,142 of OZ024712.1, forward strand.
CTAAAAAATCGTTATCTGCACTTTTTCTATAAATTTCGTTATTTGGTTAATATCAACTAAAAACCTAAATTATTATTAAAAAAATTATTTTCAGAACCAATACAGAGAAAACAATTCAAGTCCAAGTGAAATTATTACGGATACTTTTGAAGAGTATTAAATTACCTACAAAATGCCGCAAACGGCGATCCGATAATTTGAAATGCGGCTGAGTTACAGAGAATTAAAAAAAAAATCCCAATTTTCCTATGCATTTTAAATGGGAAAACTTCAAAATCAAATATAAAGTACTTAAAATTAAAATTAAGGGCTGAAACTTGCAGGGAATTTTTTTTCAAATGTCTATAATAATATTTTCAAGTGGGAGTAAAAAAAAAAATAGTCGTTCAAAACGAATCACCTTAATATATATACGTAGATAGAAAGAGAGAGAGATTAGATTAGATTAGATAATAATTTTTTATTGTTCAGAGTAGGTTGAACAAAACATAATGGTTAACATTAATGTAATTAATAGTAATATAATTATACAGCAAGTAAATAGCAAAGATTATTCTGTAAATGTGATAAGTATAAAGTAATAATAATAATAGATAGGTAAGAGACAATAGGATTAACTAAAACGCAGTGGTCATCAGTCAAGTCATCCTGGAGTGCTGGAACGCAGAAGCAAAGAGTTAAGCTCAGTTTTGAACACTGCAGAGAGAGAGAGAGAGAGAGAGAGAGAGAGAGAGAGAGAGAGAGAGCGTGTGTGCGAGAGCGTGTTTGTGCGAATGTGTGCATGCGTGCATGTGTGTGTCGGGTGCGTTCGGGTGTGTGTGTAAATGTACGTGTGCGTGTGTGCATGTGTGTGTTAGGATGTGAATTTCACTCCGGAGGAATTAAATTAATAAAAAATTATCCACTCCGCGACAACTCCCCTTCGGAGTGAATTTCACTCCGAGGGGAGTGAATAATTAAAAATTCATTCACTCCGCATTCACTCCGGATTTAATCCACATTCACTCCGCGAATTTTTTACAGTGTAATATACTGAATTAAACAATTAAAATAATAATAATAATGAAACAGAAAAAAAATATCACTTACTCAAGTTTTTCATCTAATATTTGAAAATTTGTGTTTATATTCCTGAGAGAACGTCTTGTAAAAAGAGTTTGTTGTTAAATTATGAGTATATAATTGAGATCAATGTTTAAATTTAAATAATAATGTAGGTCAAAAAAATACTTGAATTTAAGCGTAATTTTTAAAATTGATAATAAAGCAAGTTTAGTAAGACAAAAGCAAGTTAAGTTTAAGTTGATTTTTTAATAAATGAAAAACACATTTTCAGATATGAAATCACACTTGGTTTTGACTTAGTTGACTTGAATTTTCAAGTTAAACAAGTCATATTAACGTTTAAAGAAGTTAGTGTAGTTAAAATTAAGTTAACTAAATAAAAAAAGTCAAAGTCAAGTAATTTTTTTGACCGGGGAAAGTTAATTATGTTTCTGCTGTTTATATTATTCATTCTTAATTTTTGAATTCGCTGAGAGGGCAACATTTTTTAGTTATTATAGTATTATACACACTAGGGTGTTTCAAAAAAAACATTTTATTTTTGGTTTTTAAAGTCTGATGGTCTTCAAAGTTAGTCTTAGGCATCAAAAAAATCCTCCCGAAAGAGCAGCTCGAAATCTCAATCCTGCTAAGTGCTCAATGAATGTTCATTTTCTCATTTAAATTACACGTAAAAAAATTTTATTTTTTATTTTTATAAATAAAAGTATTAAATTTTTTTTTTTTTTTTTCGAAAATCAAAGTACACAGTTCTAAAGATAATTTCCGGATTTTATCGCATGTTCATGTTTATATGGTAAATCTATATATTATGTATAATCAGTCACTTGTTTTAAAAAGATTTCTAAGATCTTATTCATTGTCCGTATGAATTTCGAAAGAAAAAGAGTTTTCAGAATCAAAATTTTTCTTCTTTCTGTGTTTTTAAATTAAAAAAAAAAGTTCTGTTTTAAAAGTGAGGAAAATTTTTTTCGCGTGTTCCAAAAAAATTCACAGATGACATTAGTTCAAACCAAAAAACCTAAATTTTTGTAAAAAAAAACTGTTGAACATAATAAAAACATAAAGTTATACTATTAAATATAGTTTAAAGTTTAATAATTTTTTTTCTGTTAGTCCTACCAAAAATAGACTTGAAAACTTTTTTGTAGAGAATCTAATTCCCTGCAAAAGAATGTTCTTTAATTTTTGAAAAAATATTTTTTTAATACTTTTAATTTTAAAAAACCAAAAAAAAAACAATTTTTTACATGCAATTTAAATGGGTAAATCAACATTCGTTGAGCTTTTATTGCTATTGAGATTTTGAGCTACTCTTTTAGGAGAATTTTTTTTATACCTAAAACCTACTTTTGAGACCATAAGAAAAAAAATTTTTTTTTTTAAAACACCCTAATACATACCCAACTCTCTTTATAAACTCAGATGGTACCATCATATACTTGATTCTTTCAATTGTCTGAGCTTTTTCAAATTCAATCTCAGTTGTTTGTGTTTGAATATTGTCTGATGAGTTTATTGTAGTAAGTGAACGCACGGTATTATTTGTATGCCTTTGAGAGGTGTCTGTACGAGCTGCAGCTAATACAGTTGGAGATATTTTAATCTGCTGCGATAACTTTTTAAAATTCTCTTTCGAAAGTTTAATATCAGAAATTTTCGTTAGTTTGCTTGCACCTGAAGAAGATGGGTTTGAAGGAAGTTTTGGTCCATGTTCATTAGAACTGTTTTCAGTACTGCTTCCAGAATTATTCATCTAAAAAATCGAAAAATCTCAATTATACCTATTAGGGTGTCAGAAAAAAAAAAAATAATAAATAAATAAGGAAGGGGGGGGGGGGCTTAAGAAATGAGGGCTTATATGTAATATAAATGTCAGCCCATTTTGCTTAACTCTCCCCTAATAGGGGAAAAGGGGCCCCTTAAAATTTTGAGTGCTTCGAATGATTTGGGGGCGAAATGGATCTCCAAAATTTAAGGGGCCCATTTGCCCCCCCCCCCCCCTTACCCTATTTTTTTTTTCAACGTCTTATGGGATTAAAAGTTACTTTATATTATAAAAAAAATCATTACCGAATTATAGCCAGATATCTTTAAAATTGAGTTTTAATTTAAAATACACGCGAAAATTTTTCATTTTAGTTTTTCGTTATTAAGACTATGAAATTTTAGTTTTTTTAATTCCGCCTAGTATAATTTCGTAGAAAATTAAATTCTCTACAAAAAAGTGCTGATGCATTATGTACGTCAAACGAACTGGGAATAAGTGACGGGGTTTCAAAGATCAACAAAAATTTAGTTTCTTTAGTCTTCAATTTTATTTTTTATTTTTTTTCTATCAAAAATTTTTTTTTTCAAATTTTGACAAGCACGTATTTGTAGGAAATTAAAATCCCTACAAAAAGTATCTGATATGATATATACGTGTGAGGAATGAGAAAAAAATTACATGGTTTTAAATGTCAACGAAAAGTGAAGTTAAAAAAATATTAATTTTTTGAACTTTAATGGCAATGAAAAGTGAACTTCATTTTCCATTAACGTTTAAAACCCTGCAACTTTTTTCTCATTCATTTGACGCACATATGATATCAGATACTTTTCATTGGGAATTAAATTAATCCTACTAGTTAACGAATAATAAGAAATTTTTTTTATTCTAAAAGTTTGATTTTTCCCCCTCAGTTTCAACCTCTAAAATTTTTTTCTATCAACTTTAAGCGTATGATAGAACAGATCTTTTTTGTAGAGGATTTAATGTTATCTAAGATATCAAAAATCAAATGTCGGAAAAAAATTTTTTAGTTATTACCAAAAAAAAAAAAAAAAAAAAAAAATTCTACGTATTTAAAATGGGAAAGGTGCCCCCCCCCCCTCCCGCGTCAGCTCAATTTTTGAGATACAAAGATGAAACCAGTGCTGCCAGATCGTGGGATATTTTTACCCCTTCCCGTGGTGAAATAGAATAAAGTTTAATGGTAAGAGTGGGTAAAAATATTCCACGATCTGGCCGCACTGCCTGAAATGTTAGAAAGATCATTTTTTTTTTTTAATAAAGTAACTTTTAAGATGTATTTAATAATAAAAGAAAAAAAAAATTTTTCTGACATTATAATATATATTGGGTACTCCATGGCAAATTGACTACTCTTGACCCCGACCCCTGTCAATTGGACTGACAACTTTTTTTTCTTTTTTACCCTATTAAAATCATTTTTCAGGAAATTTTCAGTCAAATCGAAAGGGGTTGGGGTCAAAAGTAGTCGATTTAGCATGGAATACCCTATAAATAAATTATTTATAAATTTGATAAACACTATGTTTTGGTTTATAACAGTTCATTTTCTTACTTTTAAAGTTTTTCCATTCAATGATGAGGTTGAAAGTGAAATATCTCAAAAAATTTCTGAAAAAAAAAAATTAATTTACTTTTAATCAATTTATCAAAAGCAATTATAGTTATGAAATATAAATATCTTCAAGGCAATTCTTCAATGGTACCCCCTACTTTTCAAAAAATTGCATTGACCTCGAATTTTTTGACCGTATTAAAATTTTTTTAATGAATTAAAAAATATTCAGCATAATATAATTCAAAAAAATAACAATACAGTTACAATCCCGTCGAGATATAAATAACAAAAAAAAAATACTGAAAGTTATGTCAAATTACCTGTTTCACAAAATTTTTTGAATAAATTTCATCTAAATTTTTAAGAAAAAATTATAGTCTTGAAATGTCAAATTTGGTAGGCTAAAATTTAATGATCAAATTTCGTTACAAATGTAATTTAACATAACTGTAAGTAATTATTTCTTAAATATATGTCTTGGTGAACTTGTAATTGCGTTCTCTTTTATTTTTAATTAATATCTTAAATTTTTATAGATTAATTAATAAAATTTTAACATGGTTTGACAAGGTTCAATTTAACAACTAGGGTCTGAGGACCATTTTTGTTAATCATAGTATTTTCTATAAAAGCATATTAATTTTAACAGGTGCAAAGAAATAAAATTAAATAGATGAAACAAAAAGTAACAAATTTTTTCACTTAAACTATAAAATAAATTTTATTTTTACACACGATGTTTCTGTATGAAAGTTACCTACCTAGACTTCGATAATCATTTTTTATATTTGAAAGAATATTTTCAATATGACTGTAAAAAAAATCGAATTTTATTGGCACAGTCTAAAATATTGTATATTTATGATGGTCACAATTATTATACTAATTTCAGTACTAAATTAATGATTTTTTAAAAACAATTTTTTGTTATCTTTACATTTTAACAATCTACCTATCCATCTGTATATATATAAATTTAATAGAACACTTAAATTGTTAAAAAAAGTTATTCATTTGACGATTCGTAAGTAAAATATTCATGATGAAGTGAATATTTTTTATAAAGCTAATGTTTTATCAATAATTTTTTATTATTCTTTATTATAATGATTAAATTCTTTATTATATTCATGTTGACGTTCTTTTTAAAAAATTGTTATGAATTAGTTTTAAGACAACCATTACATATGACTTTCTACGTAACAATTGAATTACCCTAACTTTATATCTTTAATTTTTACCCGACAATAATCAAAATTTTGAAAAACTTACCTTAAAAAACAAAGTTATTACTAAATGTGAAAGTAATCCTTTTATCTTGATGTATCACTCAAAATATATACACGTTTTTATAGACAATACGACCTTAGCCAAAATGAGAAACAGAACTGCACTGCGCCTTAGATGGTATGTCTACTGCCGATTGTTGAGACAAGTGACACCACGCTCGAATTTGTAAATACCGCTAAAAGGATATAGCTATATGGGTATAGATATATAGAGTTTACGACGTTATAACCATGTAAGAGTATTAGTAAATAACCATGTAAGAGTATTAGTAATAAACTGTAGTCCAGAAAAGTTGAACCTTACGAGAGACGCGCGCTATATATATATATATTATATAGATCAAATATTATACTCGGCCTTCCACAAATCTTATATACTTTTGACGCTTATATCCACAAGTAAAAGTGAGATAAATATATTGTTCATAAATTGCATTGTAAAGAGCGTGAAGGGTTAAATGTGGCGTTCTATTTATATTTATAATTTCTATTAAAAAAAAACAATAAAAAATACATGTTATCAGTTATTTATCAACAAATATACAAATAATTGGTGAGTTCATATTACCTTTTTTTTATTTATTTTATTTTATTTTAAATGTTATATTGTTGCTTATTTGTAATAACAACCCTCATAAATTGGTAAGAGTAATTAAAAATTAAATAAACTTTTGGTATAATATTATAACCCTGAAATTAGCCGACACCCGTCATTTTAAAAATAAAAAGTCTCATAACTTTAGAAAAAAAAAAAATTTTCAAATAAAAAAAAAATGCTCGTGCAGATTTTTCGAGTATTTTTTTAAAAAAATTAAAAAATAAAAACTCGAGGTATAATTTGAAAGTAAAGTTTAAAATTACTTATTTTTTTTTTTTTTAATTTTTACAAACCTCATGACTTTTTGATTTTTTTATACAATTTTTCGAAATCTAGACGAGTATTTTTTTTATTTTTCCGTTCACCGCTATTTTCAACCGTTACCGGCTATTTTTAAATAAAATATCTAGTAATTTAAAAAATAACAAAAATTTTTGAATTTTGAAAAAATACTAGTGTAGATTTTTTAATTTTCTAAGCGTGTATTTTTTTTGAAAAATCAGAAATACCCAAATTCTTATTTTAAATAAAAATTCATAAATTTATAATTAATTAAAAGCTAATTCATTTTTAAAATTTTTTGGCGCTTGAACTTAAATTTATAGTAAATTTCGAGATCTTTTTACTTTTTCAGCGAAACTATCAGACTTATCACAGAATGGGCTCTGACCCCCATTCATAGTCATAAATACGGGAGCCTCTGACTATAAATTTTAAAAAAGAATTTAGGTAATCCGGCAAATCGTATGTATTTGTAAACATTAGGGTTTGTCATTTTAAGGCTATATTTTTTTTTTACTGCTATACCAGAAAATCTGGTAGTATAAAGAAAATAAAAAATTATGCCGCTGGGCTAAAGGGTTTGTCCAATAGCGGCTTAGCTCATCAAACAATTCGATTTCCCATTTAAATAACACGGGAAATTTTTTTTTTTAACTTTGAGTATTTTTAACTTGTGAAAAAATCAATGAATCGAATTGACTAATACATTTTTTTGTAGGAAATTAACCGCTCTACAAAAAAGGTCTCCTATCATTTTTCGATAAATCCATTTGTTCAAAAGTTATTGGAGCTCGAAGTCAAGTTATAGTAAATTTCAAGATCTTTTTACTTTTCCGGCAAAACTATCAGACTTATCACAAAATATCAGGGAATCTTTTTTGTAGACAATTTTATTTCCTCCAACTTATTATTCGTAAAATTTTTTCAAATTTTGCATTGTTTTCTAGTTATTTTCATTTTAATTTCAAGCTCTTAAAAAAGTAGTGTTCTGATAGATTTCAAGAGCTCGACATTGAAATGAAAATAACTAGAAAACAATGCGGAATTTGAAAAAATTTTACTGACAATAATTTATAGGAAATAAAATTGTCTACAAAAAAGATCCTTTGATATTTTGGGATAAGTCTGATAGTTTTGCCGGAAAAGTAAAAAGATCTCGAAATTTACTATAACTTGACTTCGAGCTCCAATAACTTTTGAACAGATAAATTTATCAAAAATTGATAAGAGACCTTTTTTGTAGAACGTTCAATTTCCTACAAAAATATGTCTTAGTCAATTCGATCTATTGATTTGTTCACGAGTTAAAAATACTCAAAGTTAAAAAAAAAAAATTTCCCGTGTTATTTAAATGGGACATCGAATTTTTTGATGAGCTAAGCCGCTATTGGACTTAAACCCTTTAGCCCAGCGGCATAATTTTCTATTTTCTATATACTACCAGATTTTCAGATATAGCAGTAAAAAAAAAAAATATAGCCTTAAAATGACACACCCTAGTAAACATATGAAATGATTTTATCGAAAAATTTATGTCTCGCTAAGAAAGTAATACTTTTAATCACAAATATCTTAATGAATTGAAATCGACGAAGTTACTCTTTCCAGTACAAAAAATTAACTTCCCCTTGTTTTGATAAATATCTATTATCTTTCTCATAGTTAAAAATTTCTATTTATTGTAAGTAAAATTTATAATTTTCATTCTTTTATTACAGAATTATTTGGAATACTCGTATGAAAAAATACAAGTATATTCAAATATATATAAAAATAAAGAAGGCATTACGTCATGGATGTCTTGAAGAAAGTTCGTCGCCAATCGTTTGTTCAGAAGCCGTGGAATGATTTATCAAAAAACTTCAAAAAAAAACTATTGAATAATTTTAGAAGAAAGATTTCAGATAAAAATATGGAAAATAGTCAAGAAACTTTTCGATTTAATAATTTTGACAAAAGCTTGAACAATGTACTATCAGGCCCAGCTTGTTTGACATTAATTTCAATGCACAGAGAGAAAGAAACCAACAGCTTAAAAAATAATAATGCAAAGAAGGGCTTACCAATAGATTGTAACGTATGCCTGGATAGTGAGGACACTAATAGGAATTTTCATGAAGTTCTAACGGTCAATAATTCTTCAAAAAATTTTTTTTGTAGTAATAACAGTGAAACAAATAATGTCGCAACTGCTACCTCATTCACTGCTAATACTACTACTACTACTACTACTATTCGCAGTGCTACTGTTCTTGAGACCACTACTGCTCCTACTACTATTACTTTTACTACTACGACTGTTGCTCCTACTATTAACACAACCATCATAAGTATTAATACCAATTTTAGTAGTAATACTGATACTAACTGCAGGGATGCTAATACTTCAAAGCAATTGCTAAAAATTTCTCAACCAAAACAAATTCCTTACAATTATAGTTTTATAAATAATTTAGCTAAATGGTTTGTCGAAAATAATGTAAATCATACGCAAACAAATGCTCTTCTTACAGTTTTACGCACACACCCAAATCTAAAATTTTTACCAAAGGATGCTCGAACAATACTGGAAACTCCTCGTTACAAAGCTAATGTCATTGTAATGCCTCCAGGAGAATATCTCCATACAGGCTTCGAAGCTGGAATCATTGCAATTTTGCTAAAAACACCTCAAAATACAATCGCTAATTCGTTGGTAGTAGATTTTAGTACAGATGGTGCGGAATTAAACAAAGTAAGTTGTATATGGCCAATTCAAATTCACGTTGTGAATATTGTCGACAGTAAGCCTGAAATTGCTGGTATTTATAAAGGACCTAGTAAGCCCAATAGTGCTGAACAATTTTTTGAACTTTTTGTCAAAGAAGTAAATGCAATAATTAAAAAGGGTGGTATTCATTTTAATAAAAAATTAGTACCTCTTGAACTTCGATGTTTCGTTGCTGATGCTCCAGCTCGAGCATTTACTCTTAATCATATGTATCACACTGGAAAATTTTGCTGTTCGAAATGTAAAGTTATAGGCTTATCAGTGAAAAGATCTACATCTTTGAGTGGGGTAAATCATCCACCAAGAACTAATTTAGAATACAGAACATATTCTGATGGTGAGCACCACAAAGAAGGAAAATCTGCTTTACACGATTTACCCATAGACTTAGTTAAACAAGTCCCATTCGAGTATATGCACCTGGTTTGCCTAGGAAATATGAAAAAGTTACTGAAGGCAATAATATCTGGTGACTACAAACCGAAAAAACTGAAAACGCATTTGACTAAATTTTTATCAAGTCGCTTGAATTCTTTACGGGAATATTGTCCTCGTGAGTTTTCTAGAAAACCAAAAGAAATCGACCATTATTCAAAATACAAAGCAACTGAATTTAGACAACTTTTGTTGTATACATTTGTTAATGTATCCCAACAAATAATCAATGATGCAATGGATAAACATTTTTTACTTCTCCATGTCTTGATCCGTATATTATTAGATGACTTCTCATCACCAGAAAATGTCAACTTTGCAGAAAGAGCTTTAAAGAAATACGTTTTAGATGCTGAAGAAATATATGGTTTTAATTTCCTTTCACTGAATGTTCATGGTCTTCTACACCTCGTTGCTGATTATAGGCTATATGGATCTTTGCATTCTTATTCTGCATTTGTATATGAAAATAATATGCGTCTATTTGAAAAATATAATCGCAAACCAAATCAATCACTGCAACAACTATATAATCGGCGTGAAGAAGAGTCGAAATTTTTGAAGAGCCATACTGATCATTCCTGTAAATCTTTCAAAGTCTTCAAAAAACATAATAATGGTCCAATTAATGATTTTTTTTCTAATTGTGAGCAGTACACAGCTTTAGCAACTCCAAACTTGTTTTATTCTATAAGCAATAGTGATAATACATGTATTCTTAAAGATGGACAAATTTGCATAATCAAAAATATCTTGCTATATAATAAAACGTATTTTTTTGTCACTACAACGTTTAATAATATACAACCACTGTATCATGTCTTGGATTGCCCTTCTACTGATTTTGGCGTTTATTTATGTAGTACGGAAAGTGAAATGATGACTATTGTACACTATGATTAAATAAAAACCAAATGTTATCGTATGCCACTTTGGCATAATCAAAATCTATTCCCTTTGTCTAAAGATACAATGGTCAATGATATATACGTCATAGCTTCTTTTGTGTAAATGTAGCTTATAGAGAAAACTGTTTAGTTATAGAAAATTACAATATAGTAATCTGTATGTATACAGTTGTATAAAAACAAATGTATAATTTATTGATAATTAAATATTTTATGTAATTGTGTTGTATTTATATATATAATATATTAGGGCGTTTCAAAACCAGGCTCAAAATTTTCGTTTAGATGCGAAAATAGTCTTCTGGAAATATGAGTCTTTGATATTAATATTAAAGTTGTGCGGATCGCACTTTTCGATTTCTCATAAGAATAACAGAGGAAAAAATTATTTTTTTTCTTCTGATTTTTGAAACTCATGAACAATAAATTGCATTGCAATGTCCATTGAATATTCTTGAAGAGAATTGAACGCTCTGCAAAAAAGTCTCTTATCATTTTTTGATAAATCCGCCTGTACGAAAGTTATTGGAGCTGGAAGTCAAATCTATAATATATTTCGGGATCTTTTCCAGCAAATCTATTAGACATCAAAAAATGTCATAGGACCTTTTTTGTAGACAATTTTATTCCCTACCAATTATTCTCAATGAAGCTCATTCGAATTCCGCATTGTTTTCTAGTTATTTTCATGTCAATGTCAAGCTCATAAAAATAATAATCTTCTAATCGATTTCGAGAATTTAATATTTTAACAGGTATTCAGAATCTATATTTATTTTTCTCGCCTCCGGACGGAAAGCGTCAACTTTAGTCTCGCTGTGCAAAATGAAGTTGCCGCTTTCCGCCTCCGTCGAGGAGAAAAATAGTATCGGCTTCGCCTCGCGAGGTTGGCCGCGACCAACAATTACATGTGATCTGAGACATTTCTTACTTTACTTCCCTCGATGTGTAATACACTATGTCATCTCTTACAACCCATATATTTTGTTATATATAAGTAATTAAAAATTAAGTATAGATTTTTAGTACTCAGTTTTAAAAGCGTTTAATAACTTCTGACCAAAAATATAAGAATTATTGCTTGAGATAATTTTTCCGAGCATTTGAAAATTGTTATTAACAAATTAAAATATTCTGAGATTTCAAGAAACTTAAGAACGTTTTTAATCAGCGCTTGTAAAAATTGTCGTAAAATATTTAATAAAGTGCTATGAAATTGTAAAAAGCACTGTACAGTTTTATAAAATTCCATAAACTTCTACGATACAAGAGTTATATATTTAATAAAATTGTAAGATGTTTTATAAAATTTATAAGATTGCTAAAATTATATAAAGTTGAAATAAAATTTTAGATATTCAAAAAATGAATTTATATAACATTTAATAAGATTACATAAAATCATTTTTTTTTATTTTTTGCGATTTGAAATTTTATAAAGTTTTAATTATTATACACAGAAAGAAAGGATTTCTTGGCCAAAGATAAATTTTGCACTATTAATTGAAAACAAAAATTTTTGTAGGACTAGAAAAAATTGGAACAAGTAAAATTTTTCTTGGGCAAGTAAGAATTTTTTGCGTCAAGAAACCTTTTTTTTATGCACATTAGATACTATAAGTACTATGAAGATCATAAATTCTTTTAAAATTATTAATATCGCATTTAATCTTATAAAATTGTATAAAATTTCTTATGAAACAAAATTTTATAGCTCAATGTTCGAGCCGCGCAACCGCCGGAATAAACTCATAAATCATATAGGACTGAATCAGAGTTCTCAATTATTTTTTCCGCAACTTAATATTTTTCTTTAATAATTATTGTCTGTAAAATTAAAATAAATTTTACCAAGCCATTTTCGATGTTGAATTTTATAAAAATATTTTTTATAGTTTCTCTAGCAAATTGATTGATCAGAATAAATTTTTATACAACTACAAGAGTGTATCTAGTTGTACTTTTTATCTTAATATAATATATTCTAAATAATAATTGATAACAAAAAAATTTAATTTTATTGTGCAACATTTGATCTGAAAAATTAACATTCTGCGTGATTTAGTAATCACAAAAGGGAAAGATTCATATTGAAGAGAAGTCAGCTCACGACCTCTAGCAACTATTCAACAAAGTAAATTTTAAAATCAAAAGGTTAAAAAATATCTCTCCAGTTGAGGTCTTGTTGACGTCATTTGTTGCGTCTCAAATTTTGATGTCTCACAGACGTCAAATAGCAGCTTTAAACTGACGTCAAATTTATGTAAAATTTGACGTCAAAGAGCATTCAAAAGCTGAACTGAAATTTTATGTGTACCGTACGTCACTGAGACGACAAAAGTTTCAGCTCAAAAATTGCACTGAAACTTTGGTTATCTGGGTAAAAAGTTCTTTAATATCCACTAAGTTTCGAAATCTACTTTTATCGACAAGCGGAAACACGAAATCTTCATTACCATTATCAGATTCCGATTAAATCTGCGTTACTATGATCGGGCTTCAACCAAGCCTGCATTATCATGAGCAAGTCCCAACAAATCTACATTATTATCAATGAGAAAAACGCCCAAAATATCGATGAAATAAACCTACATTACCGATAACAGCCTCAAATATCGATAAACTAAATCTACATTACCGACAACAGCACAAAATATCGATAAATTCAAATCTACATTACCAACGATCGTCACTTACCATAGGTCGGTGAGGTAGGGTGTTGTTTTGATTTCGGGGCCAAAGGCCCTCTTATTCATCTACTAATTACATTTCTTAGAAGTGCCTGAAATATTGGTAGTAAATGTCACCATATATTTTAGAGAAAAATTGTTTTACGAAATATCACGATACCCCGCGGACCCTTACTTTTCCTTTTTCCACCATAGAAAGCTTTTCTATTTTATGATTTTAATTACTTTTCTCGGAACCACTTAAAAGATTGGTCGTCAATGTCATTATAGAGACGTAGTCTTCAAAAATTTACATGGTCTCCCGCGGAACCTTATACTTTTCTAGAGTATGAAATATATCGACCATAAATGTCATATATTTTATAGACCTTATTTTTAAGCAGTCCACCTCGGACTTATTTTTCTATTTACATCCTTTTTCCAAGAACTCCTGTAATAAATATGTCATTCTTAGCTGCTAAAAGAAATCAAACCCTTCTGTTCTATTTTTCCTCTTTGTCTTTAACCCACTCTCTGAGGCATCTTCGGCCTCACTTTTTTTTCAAACCTTACGTATATATACCCAGGAAAAATAATCGAAGTCAGTCATTACCGTTATAACTGACCCTTGTCGGATCTATCCGCGAGTAAGACTCACTGAGTCGATTTCAACATTCGTTCTCGTGACGCTCCACGCCTAAGCAATCGGGGGTCCTAGATCGATAACCGCAATTCGATTCTTTTATTTTTTTTTAATATCCGAAAGTCATTACTGCCGCAACTAAAATCCTTGTCGGATCTATCCGCGAGTAAATTCTAAAGTTCGTTCTCGTGACGCTCAATAGCCTAGGTAACCGGAGGTCCCAGATCAATAACCCGAATTTAATTTTAAACTATACATCCAAAAGTCATTACTTCGGCAACTAAACCCTTATTGGATCCATTCGACCCGCGAGTAAGGCTCACTGAGTTCATTCCAACATTTGATCTCGTGACGCTCCACGCCTAGGCAATCGGGGGTCCTAGATCAATAATCGCAACTCGATTCTTTTACTTAAAATATAAATTACGCGACTTAAATTTTATTCTTAAAACCTTTCCTCGTGAGGTCCTACGCCTAGGCACCTGGACTCCTAGGTTCGATACCTAGATCAAAATCATTTAGGTTTGCATTAAATTTAACTAAACTCCTTCACGTGACGCCCACAGCCTAGGCAACCGGAGTCCTTGTTCAGGAATAGTTAATCCAGTTAATAATAACCCTAAAAATCATTCTAAATTCACTCGAAGGCAAAGCCGGCCTCTTGGTTCAGCGTGCAGTACGTTCGTGTGAAAAGATTCAACCTGTGAATGTCAACTAAATATCATCACAAACATTGTAAAACTATGTATATTTACTGTCCTTTTCTCCGGCATTCAAAAGTGCTGGTAATTTAAGTCATAGTAAAATATAAATAAAACAGAGAAAGAACACGGTCTTCTCGAGGGCCCATATTCACCGACCCAACATCCCCTCGCTCAGAAATCCCGGACCTACCCTAACGCCACGCAGGTCATTGAACGGGACGGTCTATAGTACATCCGCTCGGTACAAATAGACAAATAAGTTGTAAAACATCACGAAATTATAACATTCTTATATCAGCCACGAGACGCTAAATTCCTTGGTTGGATGACAGAATAAAATAATTTCACACTTTAATTTATAAATTAACAATCGGTGCCTGATCCCTCATACGTTCTCACACTAACCACGTAATGTTCAATTGAACTCCTTGGCTGAGTTATAGAACGACGTAATTCGGTATCCCGAAATTGAATCGTAAATTAAAAATCGGTCTGTCAGTTGACCCTGCGGGCCAGCCTCAAAACTTCCCGCAGCTTTCGAGCTTCTTGAGCTCCAAAACATTGTCGAGATTACATTTTCGAGCTCTTTGAGCTCGAAAATACTTTTGAGTGCCTTTGTTTTTGAAAAATAACGTTTTTTACCATTCTTTCTCCAACAATATCTCTCGAACGAAACCACCGATTGCAACGGTTAGGGTGGCTATCGACGCGTTTTATTGAATTCTAGAGCTGATTTAATTTTAGAATTGATTTATAGTCATTTTTAAAAAATTTCAAAAAAACTAAAAAAAAAAATGTTTTTTAATTCTTTCGTTCACGGTTTCTCTTGAACGAATAAATCGATTTTAATGGCTGAGGTAGCATTCGACGCAGCTTATAAAGTTTCAGAGCTGATTAGATTTTGGAGTCAATCCATCGAGCGAATTAAAAGTTATACAAAAAAAACATTTTTGAAAAAATTTTATTTTTGGAATATCTCCGGAAGTACTCTACCGATTAACCTCAATTTTTTTTTAGCTTCAAGATAGTTGCAAGCCGCGTCGAATGACACCTTGATGATCAAAATCGGTTCATCCGTTCAAAAGTTATAGATATTTACATACGTACGTACGTCAGTACGTACATACATACATACATACATACACTTGGACATCATCGTGAAATTAGTCAGAATAACTTCCTAGAACCTCAAAACGTCAATATCTCTCAGAAATTCGATTTTTGAAAATCGGACTGAAACCAATAACTTCCCGGATTCTTGAAAATTTGCAATTTTCTTAGCGGGAAGTTAAAAATAACCCTTTCGCCCGTCGTTTCCACTCACTCCGATCGTGACAGTCAAAGAATTTGGTGACAGCGGTTGGATACGCTGGCGAATCGTTCTTTCATTAAAATTTTTTTCGATTCTTAAATTTAATAAATCCAAAACTCCAATGTTCTGCCTCGTTGAAATTACCGAGTTAAATTTCAACTTGTAATTTTTAAGTCCATATTTAATTTTCAAAATTTCATACATTCAATAAATTCTCAAAATTTTTAAATTTCAAATTCTGGAAATTTTAAATTAAAATATTTACTTTTCAAAAGAAGTTTCTCTACAAATTTTTTTTGCAATTTAAAGCCATCTGTATTAAACTTAAAAGCGAAATTTTCTTGCGACTTTTTTCAAAATAAAATTAACTCGGATGAAATTTTTTAACTCAATCATTGAAATTATTATTCTAAAAATCATAACTCAAGTAATTCTCTAAATTCTTAAAATAATTTCGCTAAAATTCTATTTTTCGCAGAATATTCGAAACGCGATTCGAAATATTTTCAAAATAATTAAACTCAATAACCTTTGAACTCTACTTGAGACTTTTCAAACTTTATTTTACTTTCATTAAAATAAAATCTTCAAATCAAATTTTAAATTCTTCCCGAGAATCTTTCTAAATTCTCGTGCAGCTGTTATCTAAGCTATTCTTTTCTTAAAACTACTTACAATTTTAATTTTGAAAATCTTCTCCAACTCTTATTTCATTTAAAAAAAAAAAAAAAAAAAAGCCATTCGGCAGCCGAAATGAGAGGTAGATTTTTCAATTAATTGATATAAAAAAATAGTTTTATATATACATATCTTGTTAGTGTATAGTCATGATATGAAATTAGACTAGTCTTCTAGGAGTGAGGGTGAAAAAAGACAACGATTATTATTGATAGAGAACTTCAGGAAGTTGATTTGACATAACATTATACAGGTAATGTACCAAACAAACCTTCACATAAATAAAGTATTGAAAATTTAATTAGTATGAGATTATAATTGTAATCGCTGTTACCATGACAAGCCCAGTTAAAATAACAGTAATACTTTTATTTAAAATATAAAATAGCAGTGAAATTTACAGGTTATTTTATGCACAATAAAATACAACTGACGAAACTGGAGTATAATGGGACAAGCATAAGTCACGTAGAATGAAAACCATATTTTCAACATTTTTTGATTTTATTAAAATTTTCAAGGCTATCAAATTATTGGAAGAAATGGCTTAAATATAAAGTTTAAGGTCATAAATTAAAGCTTATTAGTCAAGCTTTAAAATACTTTTTACAGAAATTATCTATGAGTTTTAGTTTTAAAGTTATATAGACTTTAAAAGTGATTTATAACTGATTTTTTAGAAAAATCGTTAAAATTTCAAACAGCCATAACTTCTAAACTAATCAACCGATTCAGCCCATCTTCGAACTCAACCGTGGTAATTACACATAAAATTAGTGTAGAAAGATTCATTAAGATCGGATAAGAATTGTAGACGCAATCGTGTCCTCAAAAGTCGGTTCTATTACATAAATATATATATATATGTTTATATTTATATAGATATTTATATGTGTATTGATAAAATATAAAGCTAATACTAGATATATAATGTTCTTTCCCCTTTTTTTTATGCAGTGTCAAAATTACGTGCGTAGTTAATATTTTATTAAGTAATTAATTATACTACTATTAAATATTATTATGTATGTATGAAACAATGTTAGTATAAAGATAAAGTAACATGTGTATTATTAGGTTATATATGTATCTAAAAATATATATATTTTTTTTTTTTTTTATTATTATTATTATTTTTTTTTTTTATTTTTATTATTAATTTTTATTTTTTTTATTTTTGTAATCACTCGTAACCAGGAGTTGAGAAATGTTTAAGAAAATAAGTTACGATCCTGATAGATACGAGTGGTTACGTGAGTTAGCAGAATGAAAAGAATTAGGAGTTAGTTAGGTAATTTTATGTGTGCAATGTTATGTGTTTATGTGCGTAATTAGCTTACCCTTGCAGTTAACTTACAATCAGATGATTGCTTATTCGTATATCTTTTTCTGTAAAATTTCCTAATGTGAGAATACCTTCTTGGAGATCGGCCTATGCCGTTTCATTTTTGGACTGCTGATACCAATGCCACTCCTTTCTATTCTTGTGATTACAATCCTTGCCTTCAATTGAACAAGGGGGATTGAGTGCCAAGTCGTCATGGTACACTAGTTGTTTTGGTTGATTTTGAGGCATAGAATATGGATGATAACGAAGTCTTTGATCATGGAAGTTTGAGGAAGTTGATAGCGATGGGTGTTGCAGGTCGAGGGGTGGATGACGTGTAGTATCTTCTCTGTCATTGCTTCAAGATACGAGATTGTCAAGCAGCTGAGGAAATGAAAACGCTTCTTGTAAGTCGGTTGTAAAAGATTCGAAAGGTTGTTTGTAATGATCGATGATTGCGTCCAGATAAATTTGTGTGCTTTCCCGATGGTAGAAATGTCCAACCATCATAAGGTTGATAAATCTGTAGACACAGCTAATTTGGTAGCTGCGAGATAGATCAGGTTCTTCAGTTGACCAAGATACTTCTTCAAATAGTCGTGGTAGGTCAAGGTTGGAGAGAGGGGGAATTTAGCTCGAATTTTCGTATATTTGCGCTGTCTTCTTAAGTGGCGTTGACTGACCCAGTAGTTTCTCATGACTTGCGTTCTGATATCCTCGTTTTGGGCTATGATCCATGCAGCTTGTATTTCTGCATTAGGCTTGATATTATTGGTGGGTTTTATGAGTAAGGACCCATAAGAGATGCAGAAATCTGCTTCTAGGGTCCGTGGATTTCAATGATTTTTAAATCGGTCACTGCGACGAAGACGTCTCAAGGCCCTTAGGCATGTACGTCGACGCCAATGCACTCGTATTACAATTAAAGAGACGAGGTAGATGAACAGCATATCCACATTAAGGGGACGAGTTCTCGAAGAGTACCCATCTGTTGTCTCATGAGGCATGTCATCCGTTTTATAAAGGGAAGGATTTTGACTGGTGATCCCGTACCCACTGTCTTATGCAGATGGCGTTAGTGAAAGCACAGTAATAATTTTTCTTGAGTCCGTGGGTCGTGCAGGTAGTTGACGAGGTGCGGATTACGTCAAACTTAGGACACTTACAGTCTTCAATCTCTAAGTTTACAATGTCGCGATTCAGGATCTTTTGTAGATAAGTAGCTTTAATTGATCCTTCAGTGTAGATCTTTCTCGCGTTCATAGCGTAGCTTTCAAGGATAATGATTACCTCTTGGAGTTGTGTATCACCGTCTTCCCAATGAATACCGTGAAGTTTCTTAGTTACCTAGTCGTTTCTTTGTTGATTACGTGTTGTCAGTATATGATATGGAAAAGGCTGTTCTATTATCCAGTGGCCTAAAATTGATTCGGTAGTAACAACCGAGGCAACTTCTTTTGGGATGGATTCTTCCATATTATTCCAAAATCCTTGGATGTCAATAACTATATCCATAGCACTTTACAGTAGTATTAATTTCGATTGACCCTCCAAAGGGAGAAGAAAAACGTGTCTCGTAATTCGTCGAATTGATTGTAAGCTGAACTTCTTTGATAACTGAAACGTGTATAATGGAAAAATAAATTTTCTGATCAATAAACTCGCAAGTAACTGTTTCTGAGAGCCTTGTATTCACAGGCTGTGCAGGCGTTTTCAAGATCCTCTTGGCTTAACGAGGAAGGTTTTCTGATTTTAAATGATAGCAAGTATTTTTCATAAAGTTTGAGATCTGTCGTTGGATCAAAGTCGTGAGCTTTGTCGTTGAAAAAGTCTTGGTGTATCAAATCGTTTCTTGATCTTAGGTGTTTTCTAAATGCTCGTTTAACTTGTGATGTTCTTCAGAAATTTCGAAGGGTGAAGTGAGCAGTTAGTCGATGGAAGTCTTCGAAACCTCTTTGATATTCAGATTATATTTGACGTTTGTTTATACGTGCGTTCTGCTCTTGGTCAGTGTCGAGTCTGTTTTCGATAAGGTCTTTACACATAATTTATTGTTATGTGTTGAGGACGTCAAAGGTATAGCTTCAATTATTACTTCAAGATTCTGGTCAACCCCTTCGTCAACTAAGATACTTCTTCGGTAGGTCGATCGAACGTCTATCACCGGAGAATCGTTCCTAGTATAACAAAGAAATAGGTCTTAAGGTAGTTTTCGTGTTAAAAGGACTAAATACGCCGTTAAGACTAATGTAGTAATTAATATTCGATGCAGGAGATAAAGTTGTAAATCTTCATGCGTTTCAATTGAATCGACAAGTCTTAGTTCTTGTACTATTTTTTTTAAGGTGTAGTTAGGTGGTTAGTTTCCATTCTTTTTGTTAAGGTGGTTTTTGTTAAGGTGGTTAGTTTCCATTCTTCGGGGGCAAGATGAACATCCTTCAGATGGTCATAATAGATTCCTGAGCTGGGCTCCATTGGTCTTAGGTGGACTGCACTTCCTTTTACGTTGGACACAATGGCGATAATGTTTATGAGGATCCATTGTAATGCTGCCATGTTGTTTGCTAAAAGTAGTTATTTTAAATTCTTACTATATTCTTGAAGTTGAGATAGCTTATATTAATCTTAAAATTTTTAAAGAAGATGGGCATGCGGCATGCATGGGATTAGTTTGGAAGTTGTAGTGTACTCTTATTTGGAATCTGGAGTTCATCAGGGTCAGCTTCTCCAGCAATGTTAGACTGAGTGTTAACCGTTCGGGTTTTAGGGGTACATAAGGCAAGTATGGATATATAGTTCGCGCATGGTTCATTTCTTGACATTCGCCTTTTGTTTGTGGAGACTCTGCGTCGTTAGGTGCAGGACTTTTTCCGGGCTTTGGTAGATGTAAAAAAAGGTTGGTTACAGAGTCCTATAGTGCTCCTATCAACCACACGCTCCATCCATAAACAGTATGCAGCGCATAACCGTGGATTAAAGTGTCCATTGCGAACTTTACAGCTTTAAACGTAAGATAAACTCCAAAGAGTGTTAAGCTGAATGTACCTATGGTGTTAAATAAATTATACACCTTTCCCCAGGCTTTAGCGAGGGACAATCTGATGGGTTCTTCATCCAGTAGGTTATTAATCTTGATGGTGTTGTCAGTGACGTATTGACCCGTCGCGCCTCTGGCAATAGTGTTTAGTACCGCAGTTCGTTCCAATGGGAACATCATGTAGTCCTTCAGCTTCACAATGTCGTTGTCTGAATAGATACCGCCCGTTGCCAATCCTTGGGCTGAGATGTACTTCCAGGAATGATTTGTTGAAGCAGTTAGCTGTTCTGGTTTTGCGACTGATGATAGTTTTGGATTCAACTCATACCATGAATTTTCTAGCCTATACATTGGTGCTAATAGAGGGTTACCGTCTATTTGCGTTCCAGTTTTGACTAATATGTGCGTTCGTGGCAACATATAGTAGGTATCGTTACCTCTAAGTACAGGTAATTCTTGGTAGCATTCTTTCGTGTCCCGTCGTCTCACATCGACAGCTATACATTTAGCAAACCTTATTACTTTGCCCGATACGTGCGCGATGTATCCAGGCTTCTTCATGAACTGGAATGCGAATTCGTCAGGTGCCAGAGTGGCTAAGATGAGTGCATTTTGTAGGACCTTCTTTTCGAGTTCACATTCTTGTCTGATCATGTCGTGGTGAGGCATCATAACTTGACTCTGCACATGTCGTTTGAGGTAGACAAATTTCGTATTTACGTATGTGAAAAGATCCATCGATTTAGTGTCTATGCAATTGGCGTCGTGGAAAAACTCAATGTTGTCAGAATCGAGTATAAAGTGTCTCGGATGCTCGGTCTTGATTAATTTAGTTGCACAGTTGGAAATTTGACCTTTAGCTGTTAGTGTGAATGTTACACTTCCAGTGGTGACTGAATATACTTCCTCTCCAAATTTTCGGTTGACGTGATCTTGTATCTTGTTGGCAGCTCCTTTGTAGAGTACGGAAAACTTGCGTGAATTACACTGGAGGCAACAAGTCCCAGAAAGTATTTCCTCCTTCAATATCCATACACTTTCCCTGTTGATACTTGCAGCGAACTCCGGACCTTAATATTACTTCATTTTGGTCCAGGTTGATGGGGGTGAAGTAGTCTTGTAGAGTGAAGGGGGCATATCCAGTTACGGTAACGCCTTCCCATTTCTCATAAGCGTCGGAGTATGTCCCTCCATAACAACAGCCACTAGCCGTGAATGATCCTGCTAGTGTGACTGAGAATCTGGTCGTCGCATTTTTCTGAATACCTGCATGCGTTTCGTCTCGATACATGAAGAGTCCAGTTACATGGATTGTCTTGCAAGTTTCATGAGTTAACTCGTGAACAAATTCCATACTACTATTTATTTCTCCGAGTAGATGGTTAATGTCTCCGCAATGATAGATAGTACGCTGAATAGTAAGTTTGCATTGAATGATTTTAATACTTGCAAAACTAGTAGATTGTAGTAGTTGGACTCGGGTGTCTTTTATTGTTGGCTTCCCAATGGGTATCTTGCTGTCTCTAATGTCTAATAGGGATAATGAAGTGACGTTTATTGACGGAGTCCCGCAATCGTAAGCGATGAACCCGTGCGACAGTTGGATCGCTAATGTTAGCCAGAGAATAAAATTCGCAAGCTCCATAGTATACAGTTGAGCTTACTTGCTTACCTGTAGTAATTCATTTAACTAAAACGCAATGATTAGTTGGACAAATAGATAGTGATAATTGTGTTAATCAGATTGGGTATCAGTGCTACAGTTAGTAGAGCTTCTAGTGTTACATATTTTTAACTTATCTATATGTTTAAGTGATCGTTTACCCTTTTCATCTTCTATTATAGCTGTGTTATTATCTAATTCCTCAACTATCATATAAGGGCCTTTATAGTGTAAATCGAATTTACCTTCTCGTGGTTCTTTAATAGCGTAAACCTGATTCCAACATTCAGAGTACTGGGGTTTAAGTGAGCGTCATAGTAACGTTTAGAACGATGTTTAGATTTAATTAAACTAGAGGCCGCGAATTGTCTCATGTCATCCATGCGGTTGACTAGATTATGTAAATACGAGCCATAAGTCTTGGTTTTATCAGGTGGTGGAAAGGAACTAGGTATACGAGCTCTCTTACCGTAGATAAGTTCAAAAATGGTGAAATTGGCGGATTCATGTACCGAAGTATTGTATGAAAACATTGCGAAGGGAACAAGCTTGTCCCAATCATCATATTTATTTCCATAATGCTTAATAAATTCTGCTAACACGATGTGACTACGTTCTAGGGCTCCATTCGTTTGTTGATAATACCCTGAGGTAGTTACCTGTTTAATTTTGAAAATTTTAGCCAAATGATGAAATATTTTACTAACAAATGATCGACCTCGGTCGCTCAATATTACGCGGGGCGAACCAAACTGAATTATTACATTTTGTGCAAGTGCATCTGCAATAGTTTCAGCTTTTATGTCGGGGATTGGTACAGCTATACAATATTTTGTGAGATTATCGTGTATTGTCAAAATATGCATATTTCCTGATGGTGTTAAAGGTAGTGGGCCAACTGCATCGATTGATATTTTATCGAATGGTTCTGCCGGAGTGCCAGTAATGATCATCGGCTCTTTAGTCTTGATTCGGACTAACATCTGCTCTTGACAACTCCTGCAGGTTCGGATAAATTCTGTGACGTCGTCTCGCATGTTAGGCCAGTAGAAACGTTCACGGATCTTCAATATGTTTTAGTGATGCCTTTATGACCACCAGTAAGAGTTTCGTCATACTCTGCGATTATGTCTCGATGGACATCCTCATCAGGCATTGTTACACTTCCATGACAAATAGTCAACGAACATTCACAGTCATTGAGGCATTTTTGAGAAGGTCAGTGACGATTGATTGATTCAAGCCTGCCGCGTTTGTAGCAGATGATCGCGATCGCTCCAAATCTTTGGCAATTGAACTAGATTGTCTGGCAGCTGTTTCAGACTTGGTCGCAGGTAATATCATGACAACAGGATTTCTTGATAATGCATCTGCATTCAAATTCAATCGTCCTGGCTTGTAATAGAAAACATACTCATACTCTCTGAGTCTTGTTCTCCATCGGACCAATCGTTGAACAGGTGGCTTGACAGAGTCAATCCATTTTAATGGTTCATGATCACATACTAGAGTAAATCGTTGACCGTATAAGTATGGTCGAAAATGTAGAATACCGTAAATAACTGCTAAACACTCCTTCTCGGTTGTTGTATAATTTCTTTCTGCCGATTTGAGTAGTCTCGATAAGTATGCTATTGGTCTATCCTCGCCAATTTTTCCTTGAATTAGTACTGCGTAAATAGCGAGATCTGGAGCGTCAGTCGTAAGTATGAAAGGTTAAGAAAAATCAAGATATTGTAGAACTGGGGATGTGCATAATGCTTTACGTAAGTCGTCGAAACTCTCTTGTTGAGCTGTGGTCCAGATGAACGGATTATCGTTCTTCAGCAATTCTGTTAGCGGTTTCGCACGGCCTGAGAAATTTTCAATAAAACGGCGATAGTATCCGGCTAGGCTGAGGAACTGCCTGATGTAAGTTACTGTCTTTGGTCTTGGAAACTTCTCGATAGCTTCTTTTTTCTTCGGATCTGGACGTACACCACCATTTCCAATAATATGACCAAGGTATGCGACCTCGAGATTCAAAAATTCACATTTGTCAGATTGTAGAACTAGATTAACTTGAACTATTCTATTAAAAAGTCGTTGAACAAGTCATTGAATCGGTCCTTGATCGTCGTAAGCACTCGTATAATCGGCATATTATTTTCTACTACCTTCAGAAGCATGATCAACGCGATATTAACGTATATCATCTGATCTCGTGAGCCCAGATCGTACGATTGGTCCTTGATCGTTGTAAGCTGTGAACTAATATCAACCGTTTAGCACCGGTATAGCATTGATTATCTATATCTTATTTTTAATCCATTTAATTTCATTTGATTTTAATATTGAATTATACCACGAGAAACGTAAAGAATCAAAGAATATTTTACCGCGATAAATGCGAAGATTTGAATAATATTTTACCGCGAAAATACGCGAAGATTTTGAATATTTTGAAACTATTTTACCGTGCGAATACGCGACGATTTTATAAACAGATTTATATTTTATTTTACCGCGTAGACGCGAAGAATTTGAATACATTGGAATTATTTTATCGCGAGAAGCGCGAAGACATTCGTTTTATTTTAATATACGAAGATTTGGAAACGCATAAACATCTAAATCAATACAACAAAGCATACTAAATAAATAAATAAAACGATAAATAAGAATCATATTAATTAACCGCGAGAACGCGTTGTGAATAAGTGTCCTGTGTTACTGCTAACAGTCCTGATACCTCACCAAAACTTGTTTAGGGTAAGTTTCAAACATTGTCACTATTATCTGGTATTTTCTAAATTTACTTTGAAATATTTGTAAAACATATGCATGAAACATTTACTTTTATATTTACTATTTTGAATATTGCTATTTATAACCCTTTTGTATTTTGAGAATATTTAGTCTTTAATAAATAAATACTCGTTAACATAAAACAATTGAAAACATTATTTACCAGACAATTTTACCTTAACAATGAGATACTAGCTTCACGAGGCTTTTTGGCAGCCCACCTCCCTTTATCCCTTATTTTTCTACCTGTCTAGCCGCTCAGACCGATAGTTAACAGTAGGGGGAACACAATCTTACGTTTACCGCTCAACGTTTGATTGTGAAAAATAGATAGTCACATCATAAATTGGAAATCATTTTGGGTTATTATCAGTATTGTCTTCAAGAATATTATGTAGGCACGATTTAAATATAGAATAGAATGAACTGAGCATTCGGGGACGTGAGCCCAGACCATAGGATTGGTCCTTGATCAATGCAAATACTCTTTTATTCAATGTATTTAAACGAAATCTTGTACCTACGCCCTTTGCGATCTCCAATCGTGACAATTTTGGTGTCAGAAGTGGGATATCGCCGATCATTTTATTGTTAGATTTAAAATTGTCTTACATTTGAAAAAAAAAAAATAAAAACATTTATAATTTAAAAAAAGGAAAACTTTCATACAACATAATTATCTTTTGGAAGAGATATATATAAATATATATATCTATAGAATTTTCAAATACTAAATTATAATTATAAGACTTGAATTGTCTAAATTTTATAAAGATTAAATCACTTTTGAGAAAAAAATATATACATCTACATATATAGATAATTATTAAAAATTATTTTAAACTCTTTTGATAAATACTTTAATAAATTTTCAAATATAGCTGATGAAGGAATCCGCAATCTCACCTCCCATCAGAATATAACTGACGCTATATTTACGACCATGGGAGAAACAATGATGCTACAGCAAGCATTGTTACAAATCCCCCAGTTCGACGGTAAAAACATGCCACTAAAAACATTTCTAGAAGATGTCCAAAACGGTGCAGACGTTATACCTGCAGATCTTTTAGCTCCCGTTATTAAAGGAGTAATTTACAAACTTAAAGATTTAGCTGGAGACGCCGTCACCGGGAAAGAGTTCGAAAACTTAGATGAGTTAAAAGCCGCTTTAAAAGAATATTTTTCTAGTGAGAAAAGTTATTCCCAATATTGCGCAGATATTCAAGCTGTTAAATTGCGCCAGGGCGAATCAGTCCTTCGTTATTACAATCGAATTAAAGTCCTTGTTACAAACGCTTTAGCAATTTTTAAAGATAATTTTAATAATGATGCCGAAGTTAATGGTATGGAAAAATTATTAAACGGATTAGCTCTAGAAGCATTTAAGCGCGGGCTACCGGACGATCTAATCTACGAGGTTTCCGTTCAAAACCCTCAAGTTTAGAAGCTGCGTATAGGATAGCATTACGCATAGAAGAAGATTTAAAAGGCAACACTGCCGGAAACTGTAACTACCTGAGGCTCGCTCAAGCCGAAGAAAACGAGACAACCGCAATTACTCGTACACCTCGCCTTGTTAGTTTTGAAGACGAAGAACGAAGAGGAACCATACTTTTTAAAATAAATAGAGACGACGTATCGCGTCCTATTAACAATGATAAAAATAAATTCAATTCTAACCGAGAATTCTCTAGACCTCGTGGAAAACAAAATTCATTCAACAGAAATAATTACGACAACAGAAACAATTATGACAGAAATAATTACGATAGAAATAACTATGACAGATCTAACTATGATAGAAACAATTACGATAGAAACCGATCTTCGGGGAGATATTATCCACAATATACTCCACCGCTGATGCCATACGCACCATCTTACCAACATCCCCCATATATGCCGGGATATTACCCTCAACCTATGCCATATCAGAGTCATTATCACCCTGATATGTATTTTAAGAATAACTCGTACTCTAACGCACAGAGAGACAGGTCAATGTCCCTTGTCCCTTCTACTAGCGGTAACGAGCCTTTAAACTACCAGGGCAATCGCCGGACAGACGCACCGACGAGCGAGGCCCTATCATCGCGTCAATTCTCAGGGGTCAAATTCATAACCGCAACAGAAGCGTATACTGGGCAGGAGGAAATGGACGAGGCCCAGTAATTGTTTTACGCGCACCGGAATTAAAAAATGGCCAAGCACGCTTTTTGGTCGATACAGGTGCCGATATTCATGTTATAGAACTATCTGTCTTGAAACCCCGCATTATCATAGCTGCTCATGAATCATTAACTGTAACTGGTATAACTTTTGATAAAGTAGCCACCGTGGGTTTTACTGAACTTACTTTCTTTGGGAAATCACAAAAATTTCAAGTACTTCGAGATCCACTACCTATTCCAACCGATGGAATCCTGGGAGTAGACTTTTTCGAAGACGAGAGAGTACAAATTTCATTTCATTATAATACAATTGTCACCATGTCTAAACCCATAACACCTATACCTTTCGAGAGGCCTGTGTTGCCCGAACCTCGAAAACGAGAAAAATTTTATAACGTTCCCTACTATTTCACACGTCCCACGGCGGAGTGTGGTTAGTGTCAAATAGGCGTTATGGCACTCTGTTGGTGAAAATATAACAATAAAATAAACGAAAATAAATTCCTATGGAGACAACCCAAATTCTCCACTGGAAAAACACAGCCCGTCTCAGGCTGGGTTAGAAATCCTTGTTGGGCGCCAGTTCGTGCCCTCCACGAACAAAATTAATTCACCAAGAAATGAAATGAAAATGAAAGAGTGAAAATGAAATAATAAAATCAGGGAGCAGTTCCAAATGTTGGAAAAGGATAGCAAGAATGAGACCAGTATAAATTAAATAAACAATAAGAATACACCGGGTTGACCACCAATTGTTGTTTGCTATATTTTAAATTAATCTCAATAATGTAATACTCATTAAATCTGGTTTATAATAATAATACTTGCACAATAATAATATAATGTTTATAAATATCAATCGCAAAATAATACTCGGGTGTTGGTAAAATACACGTCCAATAATAAGGTATTATTGTGGACAATAACCTCAAAATAACAATCATATATTATTGTTAAATAATATACGCACAATAATAATTTCACAAAAATAATAATATATTATTTATAAAATAATATCTGCAAAATAATAATCTCAAAATAATAATAATATATTATTTATAAATAATAAACGCAAAATAATAGTCTTAAATAATAATAATATATTATTTATAAATAATAAACGCAAAATAATAATCTCAAAATAATAATAATATATTATTTATAAATAATAAACGCAAAATAATAGTCTCAAATAATAATAATATATTATTTATAAATAATAAACGCAAAATAATAATCTCAAAATAATAATAATATATTATTTATAAATAATAAACGCAAAATAATAGTCTCAAATAATAATAATATATTATTTATAAATAATAAACGCAAGATAATAATCTCAAAATAATAATAATATATTATTTATAAATAATAAACGCAAAATATAATAATCTCAAAATAATAATAATATATTATTTATAAATAATAAACGCAAATTAATAATCTCAAATAATAATAATATATTATTTATAAATAATGAACGCAAAATATAATAAATTCTAGCCACAAATTTATAATATATTGTCAATAATAATACTCTCTCAGTGACAATATATAATTTATAAATAATATTCTCAGAATAACAATAAGTGCTAGCCACAAATTAATACTATATTGTCAGTAATAATAATCTCGCAGTGACAATATAAAATTTGTAAATAATACTCTCAGAATAATAATAAGATCTAGCCACAAGAAAATTTATAATATATCGTCAATAATAATAATCTCGCAATGACAATATATTATTTGTAAATGATAATCTCAACAATAATAATTATTCCCAATAAATATTTATGGTGTACCCGCAGATTTCATAATTCTGTGTGTAATGACTATGATCATGGCGTATCTCAGCATGAACGCTCTCACTCACACATACACTAAACACAACAATTGGTCATCAACGCGGGGAAACGTAGATTGCACGCCAATAGATTAATCAAAGGTACTTACATTCGTCGTTGTAATATAATACTTTTATAGGCTCCATCAGAAAATATATATATCGACTCCACTAATATTTAATTATCTGATCTGACCCAACTGGCAACTTATTCAAATTAATTTTATTAATTACGCAATTAAATGGCGTCTCAAATTAATATTTTACCGCAACAGGCACACACCCTGCTCGTACAAGTAGCTATCCACGTCTGACCACGGCAGCACGTGAATTTTATGCCGGCACTTCGGCCGGCGCCATTTTGTCATAGGTCTCACTTCAACCAGTGGAGATATATATCTGTCGCATGTTATCTCAGTAAGATACTACCGAGATCAATTCAATTTGGCAATGCAATCCACACAATCCCCAACACCAGATGACCAACAGTTCCCACATACATTAATTATTGTAGCTAATTATTTATAAATTAACCAATAATTACATGTATGAATATTTAAATTTATATATAATAAATTTGTTTTGATGCCACTTGTTGCATCAACGCGCATGCTTAGACCCACCAAGACCACAATCACAAAATAAATGCAAATTTTTACCCAGTATCACCAAAATTTAAATAGTTTCACAATACTCAGCAATTTTTGCTGATTATTGTACGATTTATCATTTCTAACGTTAGTATCTAGCACACACGCAATAACATAATATAAAAATCATAAAATTATACAAAATAATAATAACAATAATTGTATGAGACGTGTGAGCAGCGTGTGCTGCCATCTGTTGCTCACCGACTGTGATGTGAGACTGCCACGATATTTCAATATCGTGACAATTTATACCTGGAGATATTCCACAATGGGACGACGCGCCAGCTACTTTTAATATACAAGCTCGCACTCACGCTCTTGTACCCTTAAAATGAAAGAAAACAGATCTAATCACGGGATACCTACCGCGGATTCAAACTAATAATGAACACATATACATAGGAGAAAATTTAGTTACTAATTATAACGGAACTTGCTATGTATATGTAATAAACGCTTATGAAGACGACATGAAAGTTACCATACCACCACAAGAAATATTTCCATATGAAAGTGAAGAAAATTCAGAAGACTTCTTTAGCTCAGATCTTGAGAGTGACGCACCCGTAGACACAAGAGACAGAGTAGAAAGAATTATCGAGAGTCTACAAATAAGTCATTTAAATGGAAAAGAAAAAGATCAAATTGAAAAACTAGTAAAAGATTATCCTAATCTGTTTCAATTACCTGGAGACCCACTCTCAACCACATCTATCATTGCTCACACTATTCACACCACAGACGATGTACCCGTATCTATACGTCAGTGTCGGTACTCTCCAGTACACAAGGAAGAGATGATCAGGCAGGTAGAAAAACTTTGTAATGACGGAGTTGTCAGTGAGTCAAATTCACCATACAGCTCTCCACTTTGGATCGTACCTAAAAAACCGGACTCCAAAGGAAATAAACGATGGAGACTTGTTATAGATTATCGAGCACTAAACGCAAAAACCATTAGTGACGCTTATCCTTTACCTAATATAACAGAAATTCTGGATACACTAGGTGGAGCGAAATACTTTACGGTAATTGACTTAGCGAACGGGTTTCGTCAAATTAAAATAGACCCAAAGGATTGTGAAAAAACAGCCTTCTCAACTCCTCGAGGTCATTATCACTTCAATAGCATGCCCTTCGGACTTCAAAATGCACCAGCCACATTTCAACGTGCCATGGACAAAACACTGGTAGGATTAATTAAGCCAGTGGCAATCGTTTACCTGGACGATATTATCATACACGCAGCTACATTACACGATGTGAGAATCCGCAGAGTTTTTAATAGATTGACTAACGCAAATTTTGAATTACAACCCGATAAATGTGAGTTTTTGAGTACGGAAGTCGCATACCTCGGACACATTATAAGTGACGACGGTGTCCAACCAGACCCGAAGAAAACCGAAGCAGTAGAGAACTTTCCTGTACCTCAAAACCCAACAAACATACGTCAATTCCTCGGTCTTGCCGGATATTATAGACGTTTCATTGAAAACTTTTCAAGTAGAGCCAAACCTCTTTCTGAAGTATTAAAGAACGACGTCTCGTTCAACTGGACAGAAGAGCAACAACATAGCTTGATTTTTTGTGAAAATGCGTTATGCACCTCGCCGGTTTTACAATATCCCGACTTTAACGAAACATTTATTCTCACAACAGCTGCCTCCGATTATGCTATCGGTGGTGTACTGAACCAAGGAAAAATCAGGGAAGATAGACTAATAGCGTATCTATCTAAATTATTGAAGCCAGCCGAACGAAACTATCCTACTACGGAAAAGGAATGTTTTGCCGTTATTACGGGAATTCTACATTTTAGACCGTATTTATATGGTCGACAATTCACACTAGTTTGTGACCATGAACCTCTTAAATGGATTGACTCTGTAAAGCCACCTGTTCAACTTTTATTAAGGTGGAGAGCAAGACTTTGAGAATATAAATATACTTTTCATTACAAGCCAGGTAGACTCAATGGGAACGCCGACGCATTATCTCGAAATCCCATCTTACCTGAGGTAAGAGCATGTTCCTCACTACTACCTACATCTTCACAGGCCAGAAAAGTAATGACCGAAAATCAAGGCAGGCAAGCCACATCAGCTGCTGCATACGAGCGAGCAACTTGAAGTAGAAAACCTCCTCCTCCTCCATCTTCAATTACCGAAGCTGTAAAATCACGTCATTTAAAAAAACCTGAAGTAAATCAACCGGACCCTAAACCACCGATTTCTGCACCATCGACATCGCGACTACTTCTCCCGATTACCAAAAAACGTAAGCCGGGGTGACCACTTAATAACAAAGAACCCCCGCCGAAACCACCACCTGCAGCGCAAGCCAGCAATAGCGCATTTCCTAGTCTGGTACGTAAGCGCGCATCACCACGAAATCCAGATCCAGAACCACCTTCTTTACCCCCGAAAAAACGTACAAATGCATTACGATTTGCATTCGACGTAGAGAACGCTTCATCTGCAGACGAATCACCGACACATGTAACCTGAAATAAACAGACTAAAGACAAACAAATTATTGAAGTGTCCCCTGGACCCTCATCAGAAAACGATTCATACTGGTGGGATAATCCAAAATCAGGTACTGATGACGAATCTCAACGAGACAATGAATTAAGAAATGCTACTGCTAAACGTCGCAAGTCA
Organism: Microplitis deprimator; assembly: GCA_964016945.1. NCBI lineage: Eukaryota > Metazoa > Arthropoda > Insecta > Hymenoptera > Braconidae > Microplitis > Microplitis deprimator. Next base: position 13,919,004 of record OZ024712.1, read on the forward strand.
TCTATAATAACCTTTCAACACCCCGTCGGAACATCAAGACCCAATACAGACCTCGACTCAAACTTAAGTACAGACGAACAACACACGCATACAGCAAGACAAGGAAACCCGCAAATGCCGAGAATACCTGAGGAGCAGGTAAACGACCTAAACGACCTAAACGACTCAGATGATTCTAATGATGCGCCGGAACGAATAAACTTGAGAGGAAATAACAAATCACTTATTTCTGGTTAAACTAACGAACTATTTTATCCTAACATACATTTAAGAGAACTGAATAAAATTAAAATTCACACAAGTAACGAAAATCTTACTTATCACAGAGACAATTACTTACATTTTATTTTCGCTGATTGCGAATTCACAACTCCTATTTCTCGATTATTAATTGACACTGATCAAATTGACACACAAGACATAAAATTTAAAAAGCCCAAGCTTTATCAAATTTTAGTCACACCTGAAGGATCTCATAAAATACTTAGTGCTGTAATTAAAAATAAATATTTCGAGTCATTTTCAATTTCAGATCTTAAAGAAGTTTTAAAAACTGCCAAATCAATAATAGAAAAATATGATTTAAAAACTATTAGAATTTCTAAAACCGGAGACATGTTAGATAATATAAGCCATTCCACTATAAGTGAATTACTTGAGGAAAGCTTAGGTGAATGTGATTGTGTTCTTACACTATGTAGAGGTAACGTAGTTATACCTGACAAAGAAATTCGGCCCGACATCATTTCAGAATACCATGAGAGACTCAACGGGGGTCATAAAGGTATTACCAAAACATACAGACGCATAAGAGAAAGGTTTTACTCAACTTATCTTAAAGACGACGTAACGGACTTTTTCAAAACATGTACTAATTGTCAAGAACAAAAATTAACTCGTATAAAAACTCGCGAACGGATGATAATATCCGATACACCCGCAAAATCTTTCGATATAATTTCCATTGACACTGTAGGTCCTCTACCTTAGACTCATAGTGGAAATCAACATATATTAACTATTCAAGATAACCTTACAAAATTTTGTGCAGCTGTACCAGTCTCGGATATTAAAACCGATACTATAGCTGACGCTCTAACTCGGGGATTTATATTACAATTCGGAGCCCCTCGTATAATTCTGAGCGACCTAGGTCAATCTTTTGTGGGTATAGTTTTCCACTACTTAGCAAAGACCTTTAAAATTAAACACGTTACTACTTCAGGATACCACCCGCAGACCAATGGGTCACTCGAACGAAGCCATATCGTATTAACTGAATTTATCAAACATTATGTTGACGAGTATCAAGATTGGGACAAACTTGTCACGTAACGATTTAAACTATTTAATTTCTAACTAGTTGTAAGTTCAAATATTTAGATTATACGTTTGAATTTGAATCGTTGCACGGGCATTCCGCCATTTCGCCGGTTAAGTCAGCAGTCCGTTCACAGTACTAGCGCATGGGTGCAGCGTGTGATTGAGCACGTGCATAAACTAAATTTATTTTATAATTTAAGAATACAAGCAATTGATTTTTGTTAATTGTAAGTTTTTGTTTGGAATTCTAAAAAATTTGGGTCGCATAATTCAGCGTGACATTATGCCCCAACTGTTGTGTAATATTGTATTTTCAGGAAACTTGTCATCCGGAATGACATAACATATAATTCAGTCCCTTATTTTCAGTCAAGACACCGAAGTCCTTTACTCGGTTAACGGGGACCACATTATTTGGTGCCGAGCATGGATATGGATAAAAGGAGTGTGTATATTGGCTGGACAATACACTTAGACTATCCCAGTTTTCGCTGCTGCTGCTTGGTGGCGAGTCAATTGGAGGTGGTTTACGCTTCTGCGGGTGTGGCTGCTTCTGTTGACAGGTTTACTAATCACTTTCACTTTTATTTTAATTAAGAATTGCATTCGAATGAAAGATTGTCGATTGCCGAACTTTTAAATGGAGGTAGGTCGAAATAATGAGCGTAAAGGTTAGTATAGGTTGCCGAATCTGGCTTAGATTTCCCGCACAACCGAATCTCGGAATAAAAATGAAATTGTTTTAAAAATCACCTCGTAATCTGATAACATCCGAACCGACCGAGAAAAGTTCATAAAAATCGCACAAACGTTGGCTCCAATGACAGAATTAACGATTTGAATTTTAAAAAGAATTATTTAGACAGACGGATTATTCCTCTCGAGCGTTGCTCAAAAATTTTGAAGTTGCAGATTACTTTAAGAAAAAATATAGAATACGGCGGCTCTCGCGTGATAACCGATGGGTCCTTATATACCCTCGAACTGAATAATTACTGAGAGAACATTTTTGATCAACTGGGGGCATTAAAGTTTTTTTCGAGTTGAAAACCGGGGGCATGGGTGGTCCCATTTTTAAGGGAACCAATATGCCTCAACTTGGTTGGGATAAGGTGGAAAACCTGGCCCCTCGATAAGGGAGATAGATACATAGTTCATTTGAACTTAAAGGAGATACAATTTACAAGGTGGAGAGAAGTAGGTGGGCCCCAAAATTGTACTTGTTAGAAATTTGGAGGAGGCGGGATAAGATATTACAAGATAGGGTAACGAGAAGGTGGAGAAATAATAGGTGAGATTTTCTTTGTTCTAGGCAGGGTAGGGGAAGTGTATGTAAAATAAGATGTGTAGCTACGCAAGGGGGATAAGGAGTTATCGATAAGACAAGACTCGCGGCTGCCGGAGCTGGTCACAATGGCCACCTTGGACATCGTGATTTATAAAAGTTTTATTGTAATCTCGGCTTTGTGTTTGAGTTTACACAGCTGCCTCTTGTTAATTTTTTAGAGAATAGATACAGTGGTAATATTGTAATTTATATACCTCAACGTTAAAACGCAGAGTAGCTGTTATCTATAGCCAGAACAAAGAATCGTAGAGTAAGGAAAATGACCAGTATACTGAGTTTAATTTTAATAAATAAAAAAAAAAGACGAGTACTAGTAAACCTCGGTAAACATAGAGTGGTTGGTGATGACTCAATGCGGGTAAAAGAACGCAGCTGAGGAATGCGGTTGCTGTAATATTCAGATTCTGAGAATAACCGACGATCGCCTCATGTTACTATGCCCAGGTGGTTGAATTAAACAATCTTTCATTATGAGAGCTCGCGAGATAAGAAAACTAAGAACGAAGTTACCAAAACAGCTGCTCACAAGAGCATAGGTTTTGTCTCTTATAATAATACCTTATTATAATTTACTTAATTACCTCAGAACGTAACACACCTCCGCACTTAAAAATGAACGTCGGGGTCCAATGACCGCGACGTGAATGTCCTCGTGTAGTGTCCAGTCAGCATTACATAGTCGTTTCTTAAGTCTATTGATCATTTAATCATAGCACTCTTTTCTGTAATTAGATAATTTAAATTTGTTATGTGCTCAACAGATGGTATTTAACTTCAGTGATTATTATATTAGCGGACAGCAGTTGTCCGGACTTATTTTTTTATTAATTTCTCTTTCTTTTCTCTCTCTTTGTTTATTTTATTTTTTTATATTTTTTTTTCAAATTTTAAAATATATTTATTTTTTTTTCTTCTTTTTTTTTTGCCGGGGAAAGGACAGTACTTACGATTACAAGAATTCTCTCTCCTAATAACTATGGCTCGATATATATTTTTTTCTCTCCCCTTTTTTTTCTGGTAATTAGATTATGCAATGAGATGAAACGGAATATCAAACAATGACACGAGATGATAATGCTAAAAGTCATTACGGGTACATGAAATTAGCAGTTTTGATAGATAATAAGGGTCAGGCGTCGGCTTCCTTGCCCTTGCATGAAGTGAAGACTAAAAGAGCGAAGAGAGAAAAAAAACAAATAAAATAAAAAACATACTTAACAAGGAAATAATGTCTAGTGATTATTACACAGGTGAATTATAATCTCTTTCTGCTTAAACCCTCGACCGTCAGGGCGAGAGAGTTATTGACACACCTGAACCAAGGGAAAATATGTATGCATATTTGCACAGTTGATCTAGCGTACGTCTATGATATTATTGTGGAGAATCATTACCTGGCTACCCATACTGTTGACGATATCGCTGCAGGTAAGAAGCAGGTGTTGGAAAACTTCCTTCGGTGATTTCTGGTTTTGTCTTAGCGATGTCCAGGGGGTTGGGATTTCCTCGGTAGTTTTGGTAAGGGCAGGGCGCCCTTATAAAGCGGCGCATTTTCTCGACTTTTATTAGTGCAGTTACAACTTCTATTGTGAGTAGTATTGTTTTATTAAATTTCCTATGTCGTCGTCAAAAAATGGTGAAGTACGTCGGGCAAGATCCCCGAGCTGGTTTAACCAACTCAGGAGTAGATAGAGGTCACCGTCGCCGTCGATGGATCGTTTTCGTCCGCTACAGTGTAGCTCTGTTAGGCCCAGGTCACCCCAGTGGCCTCAACCATCCCAGGGATCACATCGTGAGAGGTCATCCGGATGAGATAGTTCGCCCCGCCGAAGCGTGGACAGGCGGCCAGGAGGACCCCGTGGACGTCCAATCTGTCCTCGTTGCCAGACGGACGATATTTATTACAACGTAGGTGAGTGCGAGGCGAATCTAGTGGCACGGATAGCGCATCGGGTGGAGTCGGACACAAGGGGGCACGGTCTAGGATTGACTCTGGAAGAGGTGCATGTCCTGTGTTCCGATGACCAGGCATACGACCTCATAGAACTCCTACGATTACCATTGATCTTCGTCCAAGCGAGTAGCAGTGCTAAGAAGGAGCGGATTATCCTCCTGGATCCTTTGATACAACCGGTCAAATTGGATAGTGAAGAAGCCACTCGATGGTTGGACAACATTCTTACACGAGAATTAGCCAAGGTTTCCCCAGGGGACTCTCTTCTTCGCGTAAGGACTTATTGTAATTATTATCCCCCTTCTTTTCAAGTTTATTGCGTTTCATGTCTTTTCTTAACCTTACGAAAAAAAAAAAAAAAACAAACAACATGTATTCATTTTCCCTTTTCTTGGTTTTAGTACTTGATGGAACTCCAGCACTTTGACTTCCTGGAGTGGCTGGACCTCAACAAGGCTCCTGCTGTGGTTTCCTTTCGGTTGGATGAGCTGCGGAAGGAGTATCGAGGGTTGGGCCTTAGCCTCAAAAAACGATCTTCAGGGCCAAAAGGGCATAACTGATTGACATTATGCATGTATATTCGTATACTTTATGTACTAAGTCATAAGGGATTGTTTAAATAAATAACCTTAATTTGGAGTTGCAAGTATATTTTTTTATAGGTGGCCCGATCCTTATCCCCTTTTCCTTAACTATGGTTGTGGTTTTTTGTCGTTCTTGGAGTATTGGGATGTAAGTTCAACATTGATGGTGACCAGGAGAATTCTCTTATTCTTAATTTGTAATTAACTCTAAATACGTCCATTCTTAAATAAGTTACCGCTCTTATGTTATGACCTGAGTTTAATACCCCTGACACTGAAGGAAGAGAGAGAGAGTTGAGCATTTAGAACTTAATTCCTGTCCCTCCTCTTACATAGTATGATTCCTTGTATTTCTTAGTTAATTATCTATACAAAAAATAAAAAAAAAATTTTTTTTTGTAAGTTGTGTTTTTTTTTGTTTCAATCAAATTAACCAGGAATGTTAAATAACTTCTTATTTTTAGTAAGTATTATAAGAAGGTAAAACTTCTTTATGTTTACCAAGGGTCTTACGGTAGTGCCTAGATAAGGCATTCTCGCGGTCACCGTTTTTGTCAAAGAAAAATAATGAAGAGGGAAAGAAAAAAAAAAAATAGAGAGAGACAATAAGAGAAATCATGGATTTTGTATATGATTATTAATTCATTTGAACGCATTTAATAAAGAAATATTTATATAATTATATATTATGCGTAACTAACTAAGTTACAAGTATTGGAAGTTTTTTTTTGAAGCGACGCATATAATAATAGGATATAGGTATGAATTTATTTAAATTGTGATTCAATTATGGTACCAATATTGAAGTTTTCCGTTGGCACACAATATTTTAGGTTATAACAATTGATTCGTGGTTAAATTTAACGCATATAATGATAGATTATGTAAAAAATTTTATTTTTCAGGGGGTTGTGTTATAGACATTAAGTTTTTTTCGACACATAATATTTAAGATTACAAACAACTGGTTAGCGACGAAATTTGTCGTCTATAGTGATAAAATATAATATAATTTTTTTCGATACGTATTATCTAAGATTATGAGCGATGGATTATCGGTCATATTTAACGCATATAATAATATAATATATTTAAGAATTTTGAAAAAATTTTTTGTAAGTTAACAATGTACCAATGTTTTTTTTTTTTTTTGACATATAATAGTTAAAATTATAAGCAATTGGTTAGCGATTAACCTTGTCGCCCATATTGATGAAATATAATATAAATTTTTTGAAACATAATATCTAAGGTTATAAGCAATTGATTATCGGTCATATTTGACGCATATAATAATATCATATTTTTTTTTTAGAATTTTGAGAAAAAAAAATTTTTTTTTTTTTTTGACACATAATAGTTAAAATTATGAGCAACTGGTTAGCGACTGAATTTGTCGTCTATAGTAATAAAATATAATATAATTTTTTCGATACGTATTATCTAAGATTATAAGCAATTGATTATCGGTCATATTTGACGCATTTAATAATATAATATTTTTTCAAGAATTTCGAGAAATTTTTTTTCTTTTTTTCATTCGTATTCTAACAATGTACAGTTTTTTTTTTTTTTTTTTTTGACATATAATAGTTAAAATTATAAGCAATTGGTTAGAGATTAACCTTGTCACCCATAGTGATAAAATGTAATATAATAAATTTTTTGATACGTAATATTCTAAGATTACAAGTAATTTATTAACTATTAAATTGTAAAGCATATTATAAAAAAAAATTGTAGTCGCATAACGATAAGCGTTACCATTTGGTTAATATTTGGCCTACATGGTAACTATCTTTTTCAATACTTACTTATGAAAAAGGTATTACACAAAAAATAAGGTGTAAACGTTTAGCCTATGAATTTGCAAGCAATTAGTTGTGCCCAAAATTAAATGCAATTCCCGATATTCGAAAATTTATTATCTAATAGGAAGTAACAAAAAAGTATTAGTATAAATTAACTGATTATTTTATCAATTAATGGATTATACATAAAAAAAATTATTATTTTAACCTTCTTCTCAGAACACAATTTTAGATTACAAGCAAGGGAGTTGCACGATTAATATTCGGCACTCATGGTGATAGCAACCTTAGTGTTAGTTGTACATAGGAACCGAGAGAGAGAGAGGGAAGGGTGAAGGAGGAGGAAGAGGGAAGGAGAAGAGGAAAAGGAGAAAAAAACAATATATATATATATATATATATATATAAATATATATATATATATATATGTATATATATATTGAGACAATGTGAATTGTCTTTGTCGTCCTCAGCCTTGCGGTTTCCATTTTTCCCCGTCTTGTTGCCGTCTGAAACTACACAAGTCATAGTGCCGTGGTCACATGACTAATTGCCAAATTTACGCATGTCCGTAAGGGTGAAGAGGGGATAGTCTCGAGGCGAGTCCCAAGCCCTAAATTATCGGTCAATCACTTCGATCCTGGATCAATTAACATTAAGACGTATAAATTAACTACTATTGTAATTTACTAGCAATTTATTTGCGACATTCTCTATATTACTGGCAATTATCTTGCGACATTATATCTTATTGCTTAGTTATTAAGTTTCAATATTAAAGTTTAATAAATTCAATATTACTGTACGTTACTGGCGATATACTCGCAATATAAACTATACTGTGCTACGCATCTCTCTATATTACATCCAGCGCTTGCATTTTCTTGTAAGTTATTTTTATTATCATAATTGGCAATAAACTTGCACATTTTGTTAATCATTCATTTTATATATTATTTGTCCATTCTATTCATATCCCATTTTACTGGTAAGATCCTTCAATAGATTAATAAAAGTATTATTAATTAAATTAAATAGTCATTCGACTATTAAATAGAAAATAATCTATACTCTATAAGCCGTGAGGTAAGTTAGTGAATTTTAACGTACGTTGCCGAGTTTGAATAAGTGCGGGTCTCTGCTTTGCAAGAACCTTAGCCCATTGCTCTGTCCAAGTAAAATAAAATTTTGTTAGTGGCCAGCTTAAGCCAGGGTTCAACCCGCGAATTCTGGTGGCTGCTGGTTAAAATCGCGAACCTAAAAAGCGATTTGTCTCAATATATATATATATATATATATATATATATATATATATATATATATATGTATATGCGAGGGAACAGGAACAATCAAGGACTTAGTCTCAGGATAAATGGAACCAGTATACCTCGCGAAGTTAGTATTGTAGAATCTTAGCAGCAGAGCAAGGGAAAGGGTTTAGTGAGGACGGACCTTCCGCTTCTTTTGGTTGGATAACATTGTAAAGGAAAATAAGCGGGTTAGGGTGATTCCAACTAAGGGAAAAGGGAGTGAATGAAGTACAGCGAAAAGTTGTCGAAGGTGACTTACAAGGTAGGGAAGATAAAAAGGAATTTCTGGATTTTTTTTTTTCACTGTCACCTCGAGTGATTAAATTTAGACCTCGTCATCCTCGTCACTACTGTATTCCACCATATCGATGCACTCTGCCAGTAAGTAATTATATTTGAAGTGGGTAGCCTTTAGCAAATAAATTCTCATATCTGCTCTAAAATCACTAGCGGGGTGCCTGTCCTCCAGGTAATTGAGCAGGAGTGAAACCAAAGAATCGGGTTCGAGAACATTTTATAGACGGACTGTCGCTCTTGCAGGAAAAGTTCGGTATACTTTTTTACGAGTACTGATAGTCCCACTTAGGTAGCATTGCCCGTGAGTTTCACGATATTGCATAGCAAGGACCGGATTATCGCACAGGTGTCTGTGAGGTAGCGTTTGCCGGTAGTTAAATAACACCACCGTAATCTGATGGAAGTACCAGATTAACATGATCCGGCTCGTCATATGTTTTCTGACGTTAATATCGTGACCCTGCGCGATTATAAGTTCTTGAGTGCTGTAGCAAAGGGCGTTATACTCATCCGTGCCTAGAGATACGAATTTGATGTCTCTGATCATCTCCAGTAGTTGCACCCTCCTTGGTTTTCCAAGGTTGTAGAGAGATGTGACGTGGTTGTAGGTGTCACGACCTTCTCGGTGGAACCGTTTAGCCTCGGCGTATGTTGCAATCACCGTAGATGAATAAGAGGGCGTTTGACCCCGAAATCAAAACAGTATCCTACCTTACCGACCTACGATAAGTGACGATTGCTGGTAATGTAGATTTAATTTTACCGATATTTTGTGCTGTTGTAGGTAATGTAGATCTATTTTATCGATATCTGGGGGCCTTTTTTCACTTATATGGTAATGTAGATTCGTTTTTAATGATATTTTGTGCTGTTGTAGGTAATGTAGATCTATTTTATCGATATCTGGGGGCCTTTTTTCACTTATATGGTAATGTAGATTCGTTTTTAATGATATTTTGGGGCTGTTGTAGGTAATGTAGATTAATTTTATCGATATTTGGGACCTTTTTTCATATATGTGGTAATGTAGATTTGTTCTCATCGATATTTGGGGGCTGTTATCGGTAATGTAGGTTTATTTCATCGATATTTTGGGCCTTTTTCTCGTGATAATGTGGATTTGTTGGGACTTGCTCATGATAATGTAGACTTGGTTGAAACCTGATCATGGTAACGCAGATTTAATCGGAACCTGATAATGGTAATGAAGATTTCGTTGGGACCTGTTTCCGCCGATTGATAAATGCAGATTTTTAGGACTTATCGGATATTCAAGAACTTTTTAGTATATATATTTTTGAATTTTTACTGTTTTACGTGAAATTGGAGGGGATCAAACATTCGAGAATTATCTTGAATTTTCTAAGCATAAATTGGTGAGGATATATTTTTTTTTTCGTTCTGGATCGTTCTAGACCTTTTAAGAGCTGTAAGGGTGTCGGTTTATGAACAAAAATTCGAAAGTTTTTCCGAGAATATTATTTATTTTATTAGAAGTGGGGGGTTTAACCGTTGATTGAACCGGTTTTGAGCCAATCATTTTTACTCTGTGCTCCCATAAAGAATATTTTTTAGAGGAGGCTGCCAGTATAAAACTAATGCTTTTTTGTTAAGTCCTCCTAGTTATAGCTGTGCTAAATGGAGGAGCTAAGTGATAGTGAAAAACATTTTTTACGTATTAGTCATCCGGGTCTGATAGACACTGATGAAATAGTTGATAATTATTTTGGTGACATATGTCCAGAGTTTATTGGTTCTTTTCTTAGTGATCTATTTTCTTATTATAAAAATTTGGATATAATCAGAAGCAAACGAGATTCATCGTGCCCAAGTTGCATTGCTCTGAAAGATTCGATAAAGAATTTATATAAAATCATTCAAAATCTTGAAAAATTAGAGAGTTGAATAGTTGATAAATAAATAAATAACAATGGAGTATATAGTGGATTTCGTTAGTTATATAGTTTCCAATGGAAAATTTATTGTCAAGGAACTATGTGTAGTTGATATTTATAACCTAAATATTGAACATAATTCAATTACAAGTCCTGATTATGATGTCCCAGGAATTTATCTTTATCCTTACAAAAAAGATTGTACTAAGTGTAAAAAATTAAAAGATGCATTAAAATAATTATAAATTCATACTTAACATTTATTCCAAACTTATATAATTATATGTACTTATCATGCTACATTAATTAATTAATTATGTGTATTGGGTATAAGCAAAGTAAAATTTATTAAAATATATTTTTTAATTGTGAAAAAATTTATTTATTTCTTTCAACCTTGTTATCTAATACAATAATTAGTATTAAGTTAATTTTCTTACAGTACTACTTAATGGATTATATTCAATAATACGATCATGCAGAATTAAGCAGTATGCTGATGTCTGATCGGGAAACTGATCATTTGATTCAAATTCAACACGAATGTCAACTGGTCCAGATTTGATTGATTCATTTTGTTTTGAACAATCAATAATGTAGAGTGGTGCTTCTTCCAAAAATCCTGCTTTAGTCAACAATGAATCCGGCTCTTTATTATAGTATGGAGTTTGAAAATTAGTATACATATCATACAATAAAGCATACTGATCGCGATTAATGTTTAGATTCAAATTTCCATATGGATAACTTTGAGAATTAAGGAAAACTTTTACATCTCGGATATTACAATGATCAAAGTGACTGGAATTTTTCGTCACAATATTTTTTCTTGCAGTTTGAAATCCTAGAACCAAACATCGTGGTTTCTCCAATTGCGTTGAAGTTTTGATAGGTCAAACATGTTTCGTTGTTTTCGGAAGTAGTGGATATTCATATAATTGCCATGTACGATAGCTTAATGGAATAGCTGGATCATTTGCGATAAAACTGAGTGCTTGAATCTTCTGTTTGTCCGACATTGTAATGTATGGAACATTCCATTCCACTTTATTAAGAACTATTTTAACTTTTTCAGCAGCTTTTCGAGCAGCAGGTGTATGTAGATATGCGTTCATATCAGTGTTTGATCTTATGAGAATTAATTCATGCTTAGCATTCATAATAATCCGATTATAATCTTCAGCGAATCCAAGTAATAAATTCAGCGGTATAGAAATATCAAAATATCCGTCACCATTAGTCAATTTATCATCAGTTTGTAACCACCTGGCATTTTCCATTAAATTAGCCTGTCCGGGGGTTAAAGATATATAATTCTTCATAAGACTTGTAATTCCAACATTCTTGCATCTATCAATTTCAATGGCATTCAATTCGTAGCGTATTTCTTCAAACATGTGACAAATGGCCATGTTAACCAACTCCATAGTTTCACTAACCGCAGTGTCATCTTCTTTCGTAAATCTCCCACAAATGTGTAAAGTACTCTTACTCGGTAGAATGCATAAATCTTGATGTTGAATACTTATTCTTATTTCATCACTATTATTAAATGTTGTTGAAGCATAAGGTTGATGTGAATGAACCTCATAGTGAGAAATCGATTCGTCGAAGATCATTGGTTTTTGGATGTTTAAGATTTCCGCCATGGTAGTATAATGCAGCACAAATTGATTTTTCTTATTTAACCGATCTTCCACGTAATTTTAATCCCAAGCTTTTGAGGAATTGGGCGTTCTGAGATGTTAGCACCCTGACAGGGGCACGACGACTGATGGGCTTTAGGCATGATGCTTGACTTTTATAACTACCTCCAATTTTTTTATCAAATACGATCCCTATTATTTCACTGATTTTATATGCAATCTTATTGTAATTGTTTCACCTCGAAAATTCACCAAATTCTCATCTTGATCAACAATTCGCAGCTAAAGATTGTGTATTGACTGTACAGCGACTGGTAAGTAAATGATGTGGGATGGTACTTCAATGATCTTATATCCTGGTGCCACACTTGGGAAGAACTCATGAACTGTGTGAACTTTACGGTTATTCATGTATGCACCAGTAGTAATATTGCACTCAACTCGCAGTGCATTGATTTTAAGAATTATTATTGGTAAATCAGATTTGTGTAGAAGGTATGGCGCAAGTCAACGATTTCCAAATCCCAATAATGATGCGATTGAATCTTTCTGCTCAAAATTTACAATTTGATTACATTTAATTTCACTATGTAATTCATTGTTATTTGCTTTGATACTCAATTCTACACCCTCGGGTTATTCCTTTATTAAATACTTTTCAATGTAACGTAGTTCATAACTTCCGGTTGGTATTGTTATAATTTTATCCGCTTCGTTCCCATTTATGTTGGATAAATAAAACTTATTACAACCTTCATCAATATTAGGTATAGAATTGAATGTTAACAACTCTACAAGACCCAAGACATAACTTTTTCCAGATGATAATTCAATGGGTGGAAAATATTGAGCTTCTAATGTAGAGGTCGCTCCAGATAGTGTTAACGTCAACGAATCAGCCATGACTAATCACATTTTGATCTTGTCTTATATATTTATAATTGATTTTTTAGAAATTTAAGACACAAGTGTCCACATATAACGGTATCATAATCTTGATATTTCTGATGATTATATTTCACGCTACCAACATCGAGATATTTCATTAGTTCATTTGGTGGTTGAAGGTTACCAAAACTGTCAAAATAAATGACATCATCACCATTCTTTTTGTATGCGACCCAATGAGTTCCACCACCATTTTTATCATCTAGATTTATGATTGCTGATTCCTTTTTTCATGGACCAGATTTTGGTAAATTATTTCTCATGAAAACACCTCGGAAATATGGAATTTTTAAATCCTTTGCATATTTGATTAAATCAAAATTGGTTAGAGCTCGATGAGGTAGCGTTACATGTTTTTTGAAGGAGGACTTAAATATAATCCCATTCCAGACTTATGTGGTGACAAGTATAACTCTTTTCCCAGAGCTATAGCTTCCATTGTTGAATTATGCCGTTTAGCCTCCTCCAATTCACGTTTAGCAGTCTTAGCAGCAATGACAGCTTTAGCGATACCAGCAGCGCCCCCAGCTAATGCGCCAGTAGCGCTTAAACCAGCAAGAATTGGTATTAAAAATGGTAGCAATCCACCTACTTTTAGTGGTGGTATGGGTAATACACGCGATGATCGTATATTTTTTTTCCCACCAACCATTTTTACAGCTTCACGAGCACCCCGTAATGCAGACTTGAACGTCAAAATTAGTACACCTTCGTTCATCGTTTTTTTAGCTGATTTTATAATTTGTCGGATGGGGACAAGTCGTTTTTTTGTCTTTACTGTCTTTTTCCTCTTTTTACTATTTCTTTTAGACTTCCCCCTCTTTATTTTCAACTTCTTTTTAACTGTAGCCATCTTTTTCATACCCATACCCAAACTTCTCTTTACTCTCATGGTTTTATTGACTCCCCAAGCCACAGCTTTTTCACCAAGGCTAGCATCTTTTGCATGAAGACGTTGTAAAGCTCTTTCAGCAAGCTCTTTATCAGCCGCATGACGTGCTGCCATATTGTCAGGATTTTTAGAATAAGCAATGTCATGAGCTTTACATGCTCTGTCCAGAGGATTTATACCTAGATCACCTCGAGCTAATCTTTTCGTTAATTTTGTACCAGGTCCACAGTACTGATATCCCGGCACATGTAATTCTATCGGTAGTTTATTTATAACACTGTTGATAAAACCTTTGCCACGTTTAGTTTCAACTTTACTGATACGTCTGCTCTTAGCCATTGCAGATCTATGACTAATCTCAATCGTATAAATACCCGGTACTTATAAGCCTATTGTTGAGTCAGAATTAAGTCATCAGCAGATTAACATAGTATTTAGTGACATCTAAAATAATTCAAAATGAAGTTCGAAAAACAGACAGCTAAATTACCTGTGATCAATTTTGATCAAATAATTCAAGGTGATGAGAAAAAAATTCAAAAACGTCATGGTTCACTGCTATTAAATACTGTTCGAGCAGTCCTTTGTGGGCCATCGAACTGCGGGAAAACAAATGCACTCCTCGCACTAATTACTCATCCTAATGGTTTGAGATTTGAAAACATTTATGTTTACTCCAAATCATTGAATCAGCCTAAATATAAATTCTTAGAGTCAGCACTAAAGCCTATAGAAGGAGTTGGATACTTTCATTTAATGATCATGAATCAGTTGTTAATCCAGATGATGCACAACCGAATTCTCTTGTGATATTCGATGACGTAGCTTGTGAGAAACAAGATCATGTCAGAGCATATTTTTTGTATGGGGCGACACAAAAACGTTGATAGCTTTTATCTCTGTCAAACCTATACACGGATACCAAAACATCTGATACGTGACAATGCTAATTTTCTTGTACTTTGTCGTCAAGATGAAATGAATTTGAAGCACATATATGATGATCATGTGAATACAGATATGCCCTACAGTGAATTCAAAGATTTATGTTCAGCATGCTGGAATGATAAGGAAAGTGACAATAAACATGAATTTGTTGTTATTGATAAGGATAGTGAATTGAATAATGGACGTTATAGAAAAGGTTTTGATTGTTTTATAAGTATGAATTAATCATACCCTGTACAAATTGACCCAGTCATGAATGACATTCAAGTGCGCAAACATGGCGTGTAGAAATATTTCTCAGCAGAAAGATATGCTGCTTCAGATATCTAAAGTTAGTGATGCAATAAGACAGAAGCATAAAATATTAAAATTTGATAAAGATACTTCTGAACAAGCTGCAAATGAAATGTTTAAACCTATAGTGACACCGTTAAGGACATTAGTTGAGAATTCTAAAGCTTTGAACCATGAAATTAAAGAAGAAGCTGTGGAAAATTTTCCGTTGAAGAAACGCGAATGTAGTGACTATCGAAGTAACTACCAAACTGTTTATACTAATGACAGTGAAATATATGATGGTCAAAATACTTATGATGACTTAAATGGTGGTGGTACTAGTACCACCAACTTGGACGCAACCATTATATCGAATCCCCCAACCTCTACAAGTACACCACTGAGATATCACAGCTCCGACTCCAAATATATTGAGATGTTAAATAAAAAAAATCCTAAAGGCTTCGATACAAGATTTGGAATTCGTAAAAAAAATAATCAATTATTTTTTGGCAATTCACCTGTCCAATTTGGTGATAATACAATTTCAGTGAATCATCAAAATTATGTCTTATCACCGGGACTTATAGAATTATTATTTAAAAGTGATCCATATGAAAAATCTATTACAAAAAATGATTAAGATGTATACCATATACTAATCATTTCCACAAACACACACAGGAAAAATTACGAATCCGAAAGAAGTCTTTATGTTGGAAGGAGTTCTAAATATATTAAATATGTTGCTGACTTTGTTCAATCACCAATAAAAAAGGGTAAAGGACTACCAGACTTAATGACTGTTTCAAAGAAGCAAAAATATGTAGATTATATTTATTGGGATGATTCTAATGAACTTGTAGATCGCCTTCGTCTATTGATGGCATCTCAAACAGCTGGCAACTCTAGTCATTCGAATGAGATAATTTCAATTATTGAAGAGCTGCGTGAAGCTGAAATTATTTATTAAGAGAGACATTGACAATAATTCATCATTTATAAAATAACATTCGAGAAGAGAGTATCATCAAAATGAGTATCGATATATTTGGACGTGTATCTTCCCAATCGGATCTGACACAATTTAAAGGCTGCAGTAGTGGTGTTGGACCACCTGGAAAAGGTTTCAAGTTAACAAATGATGGACAGTTTGACTTAGACCAAAAGAGGTTATGTAATGTTGCTGAACCTAAGAATGAAAGTGATGCAGTCACATATAATGCTATAAAAGCTGCAATAAACCATATGGATGATAAATACAAAACTCATCCAGACCTCATTATCGAATTGAAAACCAAAGTGAGTGCATTAGAAGAGAGTCTTAGTGAACTGATTCTATATAGTCAACAGCAATCGAACCGTGTATCAACGCTTACGAGATCTGTAATACGGGATGGTGAAATATTAGCTAATTTTGAACGTAGAGTATCTCAACTTGAAAAACATGGAAAATAAGAAGAAAGTTATGGCTCAAGAGCTTCACAAACCAGCACGAAAAAATTATACATGTCGTCATGTTGACATTCGAGGACTCGATGAAACTTGGCAAGCTGATTTGGTAGAAATGATACCATATAGTTCTGTAAATAGTGGATTTGAATATCTACTGACAATTATAGACGTATTCTCAAAGTATGCTTGGGCGGTTCCTATTAAGAGCAAAAGTGCTGGTGATGTCAGAAATGCTATGAAGTCTGTATTACAACAAGGGAGGCATCCTAAAAATCTACACGTTGACCAGGGCAAGGAGTTTGACAATAAAGAATTCAAAGATCTCATGAAAAGTCATAAAATTCATTTGTACTCAACATTTAGCAACCTAAAAGCATCTATCTGTGAACGTTTTAATCAAACTCTAAAAAATAAAATGTGGCAATAATTCACTGCTCAAGGTAGTTATCGATGGATCGATATGCTTAAAAACTTAGTTGATGCATACAACAATACCAAACATCGCACAATCAAAATGAAGCCCACTGATGTAACCGCTGAAAATGAAAAACAACTATTCAAGAAGATTTACAAACCCCTTCAAATATATCAACCGTTGAATAAAAAGCAAAGCAAGTTTAAAGTTGGCGATAAAGTGCGAATAAACAAATACAAGCACGTTTTCGAAAAAGGTTATAAACCAAATTGGACAACAGAAATATTCACAACAAAAAGCGTGCAAAATACTAATCCAACAACGTACAAGCTTACTGATTATCAAAACCAATCAATCGAAGGTGGATTTTACAATGAAGAGCTTAGTAAAGTCCAATATCCTGATGTCTACCTTGTAGAAAAAATAGTAAAAAAGCGTGGAAATAAATATTTTGTAAAGTGGTTAGGATTTGATAGCTCACATAATAGCTGGATAGACGAATCAGATTTATGAAAATTTATTGTTTTAAAGATGACTCTTATATGCGATGTATTTTAATGAATAAATAAACAATTTTTTCTATATAAATATTTTCTTTATTTTTTATTACTATTTTTTTTCTTTACAAATTTTAATTTACAAGTTTAAAAAAATTAATAATTATACATTATTTTTCTACTTCCATATATCCCCATGGTAGTGTATCTGTCGAATTTTCAAGCAAACGTCTTTTATCATCATTCCAACTTAATGCTAATATTTGTTGTAAAACTGTCCTAACAATATGTTTATTACTTTTGATTAACCATTCCTTTTCTACAACGTTGCAATGTTCTGAAAGACATTTTTTAAAATCATCAAACTCAATCCTTCTTAAAGTTGAACCTTTAACCCCTTTAGCTCTTTTTTCAACTTTATTATCTTTATATTTTCTATATGTATAAAGCTTGGCTCTTAAACCTATGAATTCCTCCATAATTTTACCATTATTTTCATCTTTCATAAGATCTAATACTTTTTTATTTTTTAGTGGGATATTATATACATTATTTGGTGAATAATCAGATGTATTAAATTTATTAATGTCACGTTTAATAATTTCGTAGATATTTGGCACTGTAAAATAATAAATGAGACTATCAGTATCTGTATACATTGACTTTGAGGTATCATTATGAAAATTTTTTTTACATAGTTATAATGAAAATCATAGATGAACGTCTTAGCTAAGTCAAGTATACTAAATCCAATATATATGGGCTTTGTAAAATGCACATGAACGTTTTTTAATTCGATTATTACAATGTCTTCACCAAAAACAGTTAAACTATGAAAATTAGGTTTAGAAATTAGAGATTTTGCACCAAAACGTCCTGTCCATTCTGTAACTATTCTAATTTCTTTATGTGTTCTAAAATTTTCCATTGTTTTCCCAAATACAGCATTATTCATGAGCTTAAAAAAGTTTTTTTCAAATTCATTCTTCGCATTCTTACGGCAATCAGTATTTTTATCAATGTATGGTTGTAACCAAGCTGATTGTTCGAAGCCTAGAACACGATGAACTCTTACGAGTCTCATACCTAACTGAAGACACTTGTAAATTCTTATAATGAATTACATATCTTTCTTTTGAATATAAAGTAGTAATTAATTTAGATTGCTTACGGTTTGGTGGTACAAAATGCTCAGGACATAATGGTAGATCTTTATGCAGATCATGAAGCTCTATCGGATATTCTAAATCTACCTCTAGTATAAAACCTTTTGATTCGTTTGAATTGAAAATAATATCTATATTATCTACAGTTATATTTTCAACCCATTCAAATGACTTACACGGTAAGGGCATGCTCATTGCAGCTCCATATAAGTTATTCACATCAAAATACATTAAATAAGATTCAGGTTTATTTGGATCAAAGTCATCAGCCATAAATCGATTATTAGCTACAGCATGACGATTTGTACACTGTGACACACCACCTCTTATACCTTTTTCTATAAATAATACCATTTCAGCATCATCTAGCAGTTCTAATTGAATACCAGTGAGCTTTAACATAGCATCAAAGGCTAATCCTGGTGCTGTATAATAATGGAGGGGATCTAAATTATAAGTATTACTGTAGAATCTATGTACTCATACGGAAATACTCCTTTACGAGTCGCTAAACTAAACTGTTCATGATCAGAGTAATACATTCGTGTCATTTGTTTATCATTATCTGTAAGATATGATGCTAGTTTCTCTAGACCCGATGCCATAAATCGAAACGAGTCAATAAAACGCAATTCAACTAATGTATTTTTAATAGACTTTGTAAAAGATATATAACTTTCTTTATTAATAGGTAAAACAGTAACTGAACCTTTAAATCCGGTTACTAATAATTTAATAATAAAATGTGAATCGTAACCTGATAAGTTATGAAAAATAATAGGTATTTTATGAGATTGTTTGTAATTTAAATTGCATGAATTATGCGCAGGCCCACGATATTTGCCTGTGAAATGACAATGATCACGACATTTATTATCATTAGAATCGATTATTTTCTCGCAAATATGACAAACTTTTGTTTCGTTATGATATCTTTTTTCATCATTATTGAGCGGCTTCATAGGTATAGGGTTTTTAAGTTTAAAATCAACTTTTCTTCCCAAAATTTCCAACTCCTTAATAAACCAATCAATACAATCAGAAGAGCGTTTGAGCTCAAACTTTGAGAACGATGAATCATAATTACATAAGACATAATAAGCTATACTATAAGGAACGTGTTTTTCAGTACCATTATCAGATTTAAGAGTACATTCTTAATCGGCGTAGACAACAAATGGAACAGGATCTTTATATTTAAAATTTTTAAATTTAAATATTTTATTTTCTTTGTCAGGCAAGCTCATTCTAATCTTATTATATTTAATACAGTCTAATTTATGCTTTTCTAAAGAAGTTTCAAATCTAAAATGACACAAGCATCTCTTACAAAACCATAATTTATTTTTACTTTTTGATATTTGGCTTTTGACTAAACGTGATAAATTTTTTATTAAAGTAAAATGGAAAATTGGTCTATAGTTCTTAAGATTATCATTATTAAGATTATTATTATTATTAATCTTAATATTAATATTAATATTATTATTATTAGCTTCAATTATTAATAAATAAATTATAGGTTTCTTACATTGATAATTAGTACTAAAGTATAATGGCGCTATTACACTAGATGCTGCATCTTCTTCATTTTTGGTGAACTGCGATTCAAGTCCGTAAACATTTATCTTCAAGTTGTTCAACTTTTCAAATTTCGGAATGTCTTTGAGAGTTATAGGAAACTGAATATCCTTATAATTAAAAAGCGTACTAAAATGTGGAAATGATGATGTCCTTTCTGGGTGAATAGTTTCAGCACCATATACTGCAGCAGTTACACACCAAAGGAAACAAAATTCATCGTTATTTTGGATGTTGAAAACAGCTTTTTTATATTGTATATCTTTAGGCAAGGTTGTAAACGTTGATAACCCAGCTCTCAATGGGGCATATCTAGCGATGTTAATTGTTAAATTTATCACTTCGACTAAACTCCACCCTGATTCTTTTTGATTAAACTCTTTAACTTTCTTCAATAAAACATCATACACACTACTAGCAAACCAGTTGTCAAGATCTGTCGTTGCCAATATCTCATCACTTGGAGTTTGAAATGTCTTTGTTTCCTCAACAGTAAATTCACTTTTAACATTTTCAAATTTACACATTAAAGTTGTACTGACTTTAAGATTTCCAATCCGCTGCATATTTTCTCGAATTTTATTAATTGTTAAACTTTTTGCATCATTCAGAAATGTTCTTAAATCAATATGTCCAATATTTACAATGCAGCCGGTTGTTATGCGATTCTGAAATGCGTTTTCCATATCTCGCCACTGAATTACATTTCTAGAATTCAGATCTCCACCAACCACTTGACCACTTAATCGTAAAAACTTCTCATAATATGAATGTAATAGTGTAATGTTTGCTTGTATACACCGTCTCTCTTGAACACTAACTCGAGGATTTAATAGGATACTATTAAATGATATGATAGTCTCACTATAAACATTACAAGCTCTAATGCTCATATCTCTACTGATAGGGTTGTGAGTTAAAAGATCTTCATATATTTGAGCAATCGTATTCACAACGTTAGAATATAATAGTATCGCCATAGTTAAAGAATAAAGATTTTTTCGTGAAGCATAAAGTTATAGCGAACTCGTTTTATGACAAGCAGAAATGAACTGATGCATCATCTCTAAAAACGTCTCTTTTTATATAAGATCTATCAAAGAAAAACCGACAATAAAAAGATAAAAATTTTTCTTGAATTTTTAAGATTTACAATCATTTTTTCCGAGAAAAAATTTTTCTAAAATCGTGTAAATGTATAAATTATGTTAATTAAAATATAAATTTGAAAAATAATTTTAGTTTTTTTCAGCTGAGTAAATATAAAAATTATGAAAACTTTTAAAATAACAAATATATATATTTAGGTTTGTTATTGAATAATGTATTTTGCAGATTGCATAACTGGATAGCGGTGGTTTTCAAAAGTATCTTAATCCTTTATGGTAGCAATAAACAAAATTAGAATAAAATGTAAAAATTTTTCCAAGATAAAGTTTTGAGCAAATACGTATATTTTAATAAAATTTAAATGAGATCCTTTAAAATAATAAATACATATATAAAGGGCTGCTATTGCATAATGTATTTTACTGCTTGTATAAACAGGCAGCAGGTTTTTCGAAAATATCTTAATTCTTTTGAGTTGACGATAGACAAAATTAAAATAAAATATATAAAATTTCCTAAGATAAAGTTTTTGAGTAAATATCTATAAATTTTTCAAAAGGGTGTTCGATGAGTAAATATGTAAGATTAAAGCGGTCTTGAATAAATGGAAATTTTTGTTTACTATAATGTAAGTTTACAAAATTTTTCTGTAAAATATTTAAAACTTCTGAGCAGCTGAAAGAATCTATTAATGGGTAAATGAATGCAAATTACGGCTAAGCAGTTTAGGGAAAATATTTTGGAGCAGGTAAATATTCGTATTAGGATAAATCGATCGCAAATAAATGTAAATTTTTCTAGAGATAAAATTTTGTTGTGCAACTGAAAATTTTTCAATTTGTAAAATAAATGAAGATTACGGGGTCGGCTTTACAGAAAAAAACGTGTAAATATATGTATTAGTATAAGTTCCCAGCTGTTGTGGATAAATGTAAATTTTTTTCTTAAATATAGTTTTAGTGTAACAATAAAATAATTTATTTTTTGAATGCGTTAAAGGTTTAAAAGAGAAACTTCTCATAAAATTTTAAGTACAGAATAATTTTAACTATTCTATAAAGTAATAATTTTCGTTAAACATTTTTTAAATTATTTATAGAAGATAGATTTTCTATATCAATGAATATTTAATCTAAAAAATTTCAAATTAAGAAAAATATCAAGAATGTATTTCATTTAATATGTAATTTATATGTTATTAAAGCTAAATGTATTTTTAAAACTCCATAAATATTTTTTATAATAATTTGATTTTACATCCACGAACAAATTATTTCTATCAATCAATCAATCAATGAAAGATTTACTCATATTAAAATAGTTATAGAAATTAAAAAATTTTTAAGTGTATTTAGTGGGGAGTTCAAAAATATGCTTCGAAAAACATAAGGCATACCTCCTAGAAATAGTACTTATTAACACATGGTAGGGGTTGAAAAAATGCATACTTAAATGTATAAGACAAACCTTCTTACAGGTATGTAATGTACAAGTGTATAGCGTGGGTAGGTCAGAACCCCTACTTAGATATGGATAAGAAACTGTTGCTCCACCCGTTTTCATGGTCGAAATTTAAGCAATAGGGTATCGTCCTAATAAGATGGGATGGTCAAAATTTTGCTACCTTCTTAAAGATTTCCAATGTACAATTTTATGGTGAGGGCGGATTAGGGGCCCTAATTAGAAAATAGATAAGAAAACTGTTGCTCCACCCGTTTTGTGGCCAAAATTTAAGTGATAGACTATTGTCCTAATGAGGTGGGTCGGTTAAAATTTTGTTACTCACCACTGACCATATAAATATCGGCTACAAACTCTACATAGCTCAGTACAAGCATCTTGTAAAATTACTTGCTCTTCAATTTTTGAACATTGTGCGTGTGTTTTTGTGAAAACTAGTTCGATATATATATATATATATATATATATATATATATATATATATATATATATATATATATTGAGACAAATCGCTTATTCTCTTCGCGATTTTCACCAGCAGCCACCAGAATTCGCGGGTTGAACCCTGGCTTAGGCTGGCCTCTAACAAATTTTATTTTTATGCTGGATAGAGCAGTGGGCTGGGGTTCTTGCAAAGCGAAGACCCGCACTTATTCAAACTCGGCACCGTATATAAAAAAGGTTTATCAACTTACCTCACGGCTGATAATTTTTATACTACTTTCTTACAGCTGACTTACTTATTATTTCTAACTTAATTAATAATAATTTATCGTATTAAATGGTCTCACCAGTATATTAAAATAGGAATAGAATAAGGTGGTGAATAAAATAGGGAATTTATTAGGATAATGTGCAAGTTTATTGCCAATTATAATAGAATCAATTACTTACAATAACGGTTCACGCAGACTACAAGAATAGTGGTCCTGGCTGGCACGCAGGATAGGCAGTAGTGACCACGTGGAATGAATCCTTATCACACTGATTTTATTATTTAATTTAATAATATTACCGCGAATATATCGCCGGTAACGTATAATATTTTATATGCTTAAGTTTTAATTATAATTAATAACTAATAAACAATACAAAAAAAAACACTATTTCGCAAGTGAATTGCCCGGAAAATTATGCGGCTTACAAACTACAAAATATCGCAAGTATAACAATTAATAACGTCTGAACGTTAACGGATCCAGGATCGAAGTGGTGACGGATAATTTTTGGGCATCGGGCTCGCCTCCTGACTGTCCCCACCTCTTCCTAACGGCATGCGTCAACGTAACGAGTTGTCATGTGACCACGGCACTATGACATGTGACATTAGACGGCAACGAGACGGAAAAAAGCGGGAACCGCAAGGCTGAAAGCGACGAAGACAATTCACATTGTCTCAATCTCCCCCACCAAGCCAAGGTTACCCTTTTGAATTTCCGTCTAGGTTGTCCGACAATAATAATAAAAAAAAATTATTTACAGTGGTGCGAATCGATTGCCCAAAATTGCAAATTACTTGCCAGTATGTAAACAAAAACATTTTTTAATTGTAGGAATACTGCCAGATATAAATTAAAAGAAACGTTGCTGGTCAATCACCAGTACTACAAGTAAATTGCCAGTTAAAAGTAAAAGAACATTGCTGGTCAATCACCAGTATTGCGAGTAAATTGCCAGTTTGAAATTTTTATATCAAAAAAAAAAAAGAAAAGATCGCAGCCGTTAGGGGTATTATGACCAAATTTCCCAGCCCAGTCCCCCTAATCTCAAGCCTACTTCGATCCTGGGACTTCGACCTAGATCTGCAATCTTTCTAACTAAAAAATAGAATTAAAATTATTAATTTTAATTTTTTTTTTTTTTTTTTTTTTTTCGCTTAAAATAAGTGTAAATAATAACATAATTTTAAATATTTATGCTCCACAGCCTCTGGGCTGTAAAAAAAAAGAATAATAATTTTTCTGCTGCCAACTGCTACAGGACTCGGAGCTGTAATTGAAAATTATTACAATTGGCAACAATAATAAAATGAATCAATGAGATGAATATGATTAAGTGTATGTGTTTTATTCAGATTTACAATCTAATTCGGTAACGTAGCAGAGTGAATAATTTTAGTCGGTTTTCTTAACAGCTCGTAGATGACTCCGATGAAACTGTTCGATTTCTTCTGGACTATATTTCGCTGCGATCCAATCCTTGTAGCCTGGGTATCGGCGGTTGCAGGAATTACAATGCGGGTCAAATAATTGGGCTGGAATGCCGCAGCGTTGACAACGTCCCCGTAGATAGTCTTTGTATTGTTTGTCATGTGGACGGAAACACGTTGCCGTTGTAACTTGGTCCTGGTAACACACATGACACATGTCAGGCCGCCATGGTAACCGACATTCGGAAATTTTGTGATCCCGTTGCCGACAATTTTGACACGCGTTCGTAATGTATAATGACTGAGCTTGCGTCGTTACCGTTTGTGTCCATGACTCTCTAAGCTCGGTGTGGCATACGCGAGGCTTAACGGTGACGCAGATTTTTTCGATGGCCTTGCAAAAGGTGTTGAAATCCATAAAGTGAAGACCGTTATGGATTACGACTTGTTGTGACGTATCTTGAGCCGCTGCGGTAGGATTTGGCGATGGTACAGTGTTTATGCCAGACAAAAATTGTTGGTACGCCTCTTTTGGTTGCAGTGGGACCTGATACTTCGGAGCTGCGGTCGTCTGGGAATACGGTAACGAATTGGCGAACGTTACCATTTGGATCTTGGTCTTGATGTCCTTAGAAATAGCACCAGAAGCTCTCAGTGTCGTTACGTCCTTCTCAGTCAACTCTTGGCGGGTCATTCTGCGGGCAAGCAGTGATGATGGTGGAAATCTGGCATTTTCCGGTGATGGACGTTGATATGCGCCCTCACGGATTTTAAGTCCAGGATTTGGACCACACGCTGACGATTGTTGAGCCAGTAACGATATCATCGACTTATTATTTGGAGTGATCCCAATATCATACTCCACTGGAATTGCAGACTGTGTCGGTAACGTCTGACAACTAATTTCAGTAGTAATTGACGGTGTTTTGGCGGTGACGGCTTGAAACTTATGCAGAAATTCTTCTGGACTGGGCAGCTTAATTTCGGAGATCATCTGCTGACTTTTCTGGACTTGTTCCGATAACTGTTGAAGCTGAGCCGTGAGATGCATGGTGGTATTTAATTCTGGAGCAGTTGGAGGTACTTTTAGGGACTCCAACTGTGTTTTGAGCTCTGCCACTTGCTCAGTGTCGGTTTGGACCACTATTTGCAGATCCTCGAGTCTCTCATCGATACGCTCCATCCACTGGGTATCGAATCTTGATATCCCGGATGATGTTGACGTGACCGTAGGAAGTTGACTAATGGCACGGTCCATACGAGCATGTAATTTACTAAATTCATCTTTCATGAATTTAGTAAGTGTCTCAAACATTGCTGACGTAGGAGTTGTAGTACTCGGTACATATAGTACGGATGATGGCCGACCAAACTCGATACCAGTGGTTGTTTGCCATGGCGGCAACGAATTTTGGGACCCAGCGAATGATGTTGATCCAGTTGACCACGTTGGTGATGGTGCGATTGCTGTTGTGCTGACCGGTGCTGCCGGTGACGAGATTGGCGATGTTGTTGCAGTAATAGATGGTAATTCTGATGTAGATGCAGATTCGGTGACTAATGAAAATGACAATGAGACAGATGGTAGTGTAGTTGGATGAGTGGATGGCGTTTCTGAGTCAGATATTTCACCCTCAGACTCATGAAGTGAGACTTCGGTATCCGAGTCTCCAAAAATTTTCACTTTCATGATGAGTGATCTGGAATATATCGAAAATAATCAGTTACGTCTTCGAGACCGTCTGGGAATTTTTAAGTCATTGTAATAATATGTGCCAATTTCGTTACCGGCATTATCTTGTAATTTAACCACTAGAGGACTTAAAATTTTAGATACAATGGCGGGTCCCGAATATTTTGGTGCTAATTTAGCACTGTACCCATCTACTTTTTTACTCAATTTTTTATTTAAGTAGTAAACTTCATCACCGACTTTTAAATCTATTGGAGTATCAGAAAATTTTTGTTTATTTTGTTTACGCGTACGTTCCCGAGCTTTCAACATATTT
The DNA here is from genome assembly GCA_964016945.1 of Microplitis deprimator. Taxonomy (NCBI): domain Eukaryota; kingdom Metazoa; phylum Arthropoda; class Insecta; order Hymenoptera; family Braconidae; genus Microplitis; species Microplitis deprimator. Next base: position 13,946,079 of record OZ024712.1, read on the forward strand.
TGCTCAACAAAATGTCTTAATTCGATTGCACGGTCCATTCGGGCTTGCCAAACGGTAACGTCAGATACGTCTAGATTTTCAAAAGGATCGGTATCGTTAATCAGTCGTGCGTCACGTCCGTGATTTAAATAAAATGATGACACTCCTAAGGCAGTGTGTACCGAGGTATTGTACGCGAATTTTAAATCATCGAGATGTTCATCCCAATCTTTTTGATTTTGACTCGTAAACGCGACAATCATAGGTTTAATTGTGCGATTACAGCGTTCGACGGGATTTGCACAGGGGTGACCGATAGGGGTTGGTGTGAATTTTATGTTAAATTGACTAATTAAATTAATTATGTCTTTATTGATGAATTCTTTGCCATCATCAGAGATAATTTGACAAGGAGGGCCCCAATGATTAAAAACAGCCGTCAGGTGATGTTTTATAATTTTACCCGATTGTTGTTTCAGAGGAAAAATTTCGAGATAGCGAGTGTACAAGTCTTCGATAACGAGAGCATATTGGTTCCCCATAGTTGAACGAGTATATGGGCCGATGGTGTCAATCGAGATAATGGACCAAGGTTGGGTTGGTGGTCTCGTGCCGATATATCCTTGCGGTTTTGTCTGGTCACTTTTGGTCGTTATACAAGTCTCACAAGCTGAGACGTAAGATGAGACGTCCTTGAACATTCCTGGCCAGTAAAAATGATCTCTTATCCGTTGATAAGTTTTATCGATCCCAAGATGACCTGATAGGGCTTCACAGTGGGCTTTCTCGATAACTGGACGAATTTCTGGCTCAGTTAAGACAACTTTCCAAGGATTTAATTCACCGAGTATTTCCTTGACAGCTAATGGACGGTAAAAATACAATTTATCATTCTCATATTTCCACTCACGGTAATTATCCGGATATTTTTGAACAACGCGGACTTTTTCATCATACCAAGCGGAATTTTGCGCAACTACACACAGCGATGGAGAATTAGGATCTGAAACGAGTAAATTGGCAGTCCCTGGTTCTTCATATCGACGTGAAAGTGCGTCTGGAGCTTCATTCTGCGTACCCCGATAGTGAACAACCTCAATATCGTAAGCAGAAATGTCAATAGCCCACCTAGCTAATCTACCTGTAGGATCTTTTAGCGAGTAAAGCCATTTTAATGCAGAATGATCAGTATAAACCGTGACTGGTAAACCCTCGATGTAACCGCGTAGTTTCCGTAAGGACCATACAACAGCAAGACATTCTTTCTCTGTTGTTGTGTAATTTATTTCAGCTTTATTTAAAGGTCGACTCAGACAGATAATTAAATTTTCTCGATCAAGTTCTGGATCATACTGAGTTAAAACAGAACCTAATCCAGTGTTGCTAGCATCAGTATATAAACGATATGGTAAATCTGGGTGAGGTAATGACAATGTTGCAGCCTTTAACAAAGCTTCTTTCGTTTCAACAAAAGCTTTCTCTTCAACATCTGTCCATTCCCAAGGAACTCGAGTACTTGTCAGCTTGTTCAAAGGACCTTGGACTTGCGCGACATTTTTAAGATGTTTATGGTACCAGTTAACTAATCCATTAAATCTTCGCAGTTCCTTACGGTTAGTGGGTCGTTTATAATCTGCAATCGGTTCTAATCGAGCTGGATCGGGTTTCAAACCCTTTTCATTGATGATAAAGCCCAGGAAATGAACTTCAGAGCATCCAAAATGACTTTTTTCTTCATTCATCTTTATTCCAGCCTTGCGGAAGCTTTCAAAGACAGCTCGAAGAAGAATTTTGTGTTCTTTTAAGTCATCGCTGATAATTATCCAGTCGTCGAGATAAGCAAAAATTTTATTTTCGGCTTCAATGTGAGAAAATTGTGTTTTTAACGACTCAACAATTTCTCGTCGTACCGTATCCGAGACTTCTTGATAAGTACTGGGGGCATTTGTGAGACCAAACGGCATCCGGACCCATTCAAATAGACCTCGTCCATCTACGCAAAATGCTGTATATTGACGGCTATTTGGCTCAACTAAAACATGATGAAAGGCATCACTGACATCAAGTACTGAAATTACTTTAGCACCCTGCAGACTTGACAAGATACGGTGCATGATCGGTAACGGATAAGCAGATTTTTTCGTGACTTTATTAAGTGGCCGGTAATCGATGCACATGCGCCAAGTATTATTTTTCTTCGGTACCATTACCGGCGAACATGCCCAAGCACTACTCGAAGGCTGAATATAACCCTTCGCAAGTAATTCATCTACTTTATCATGCATCGCTTTCATTACTGGAGGACTTCTACGATAAGGTTTGGTACGCACCGGAGTGTCATCGGTTAGTTCAATGCGATGTTGAACTAAGTGTGTTAAACCCAATTTGACCTGTTTATTTTTCTCGAATTCTTGGGCTAAAAATCGTTCAAGATCGGCCCGTTCAACTGAAGAGAGTGCATTTAATGATGTTAGATTGGTAAATCCGGACCGAGAGAAAAATGAATGAAGGACATTACTGGTATTTAATTTCCAAGTATTCTCCTTGGAATTTACTTGAATGTCTGCTAGTTGCCAGAAATCAAGACCAAGAATAACTGGAGTAGATAATTCAGATAAGACACTCAACCAAGTAATGATATCGTGACCGTCAAGTTTTATTTTAAATGGCGCTTCACCACGTGTTTGCGTGGACTTGGAGTTAGTCATTGTTACCCCATGAGTGCTAGTGGGATCAGGTGTGAGATCTTGCAGCTGATTTTCTTTGATTTGTTCATAAGCAATCTCAGAAATATAGCTGCGCTCACTTCCACTGTCCAGTAATGCTTCCAATTCATATTTACCGATAGAAATTTTAGCAATCATGCGACTGACTGTCGAAGGTGCTTTAAGACTCGCTGAAGACGTCATGAGACTGTAATTATTATCATTACTGAGCATCGGCAATAATGTACTTTGTTTAGTGTCTGCATTCAGTGATATCGTGAATTTTGGGGCATAAGCAATTTCTTCACTGGAATCAGAGCGATACTCGTCGATCTCTGAGTCATATAAAGGACTAATATCCTCCCTTAGATCACAGAGAAGGGTATTGTCTGTCTCTGAGTCAGTCTTAAACTTTGTGACAGTTTGTCGTTGCCGTTCGTCGATCTCACAGTCCAGTAATGAAATTTTAGGTGAAGATTTTAGTTGATTTTGATTAATTTTATTTTTAGAATTACGCGACGGATTTATGGATTTTTTAATTTTAGATTCCAGCGTTTTTATCGAATTCTTGATTTTTGGTGTTTTGACATTTAGAATTTGCTGTGACGCTTCAGAACTCGTCTCCCAATTGGACTCTGCATCTGCCAGCTTGTCAGAAATTTGGTCGAGAGGAGTTGTGAAATCAATTAAATCAACGTTGGAATTTTCCGAAACGTTACCGACCAATTTTGGAGCATCCGAAGCGATAGGATAATTTAAAAAGAATTTTCCGTTACTGATCATAAATTCAGGCGCGTCGGGATTTAATTTAGACGACTCAAGCGTGTCATTATTAATTTCGGTTGGCTTATTCAGTCCATTTGTTGATTCAGAAGCCCTGGTAACGCGATGAATTTCTACCAGGGCGCTTACGCGTTTTTTGGAGACGGAGGACGGGGACGGAGAGGCAATCCCGCTTTAATACGTAACTCATCAGTTACGGGCCCACAGCAAACTTCAGCAACATGACCAATTCTCCCACAACGACCGCAGACAGGAGCTTTTGGTGTAATATTTGGTGACACTGGGGGTGTAGTGACTTTTCCCGGTGACGTATTAACAGTAGTTTGATTTAACTTCTCTAGAATAGTTTTCATCATCGACTCAAAGTTACTTAGTAAAGTAGAAGACTCAGAGTTTGGATTTTTAAAATGTGAATCAAATTGTACCGGGTTTTGCATGTTTTTGAAATTATTGAAATTTCTATTTTTATTAAAATTACTATTTCTATTAAAATTATTGTTTCTGTTGAAATTATTTCTATTGGAATCATTATTTGAAAAATTATTATTACCGGGAGGTGAAACAGATAATTGTGCAGTTTCCATACTGTTTAATTGGTTTATTTCTGAATCTTTGATGGAATTTAATTGAGTACGCGTTTTAATTCTACTGTTGTTCTCTTTATGACTTTTAAAGTGGGGATTCAGTGCATCAGCCGTTGGCTGCCAAGCGCTGACCCGTGTGTACAACTCTGCGTACGTCATTATGGTCGTGTCCGAAAATTTTTGTAGGAAATGCGGATTGAATCGCGACGTTATGATTCTAATTTGCTTTGTCTGCGGTAACGGGTCTTCTAATTTTGCAAATTCACTTTGCATACGGTTAATGAATGCAACTCCTGTCTCGTCGTTGCTTTGTTTGGCCGAGTAAATCCCCTGCAACACCGATTCATCTGTCTGTTGCACTTGCCAAATTTTAAAATATTCTTTAAACGCCGCCCAGCTGTGAAATAAATGCTCGTTGAGATAGTACCATTCCAGGACGTCGCCGTTGAGAGTGTTGGTTACGACTGCGTGGAAATTTTCAAACGAAATTTCATTACTGACCATTCGCTGCTCTATTAATTTTAAATATTTCCTTGCATCCATAGGGGAAGATCGATCACGAGAAGGAAACGAAACACCCCAAGATTTGACAAGACGGCTGAGATCGTATAATCGCATAGAATTGGAACCACTCGTGTTTGAATTTCCCGCTGGAATTGTGTATGTGTTATATCACGCTGATGGCTGTGTTTGTGGGTACATGGGTGCGTATGCTGGTACGTTATTACCATTGTGTGATTGTGTGTATGTGCATGGAAGTGAAGGCTGAAAGTTCATATGCGGCGGTAACATTTGAATCGGTGGTGGGACCATCGGGTGCGCGTACGGTTCACGCGCAGGTAGACTCGGCATAGTGAACTGCTGCCCGCTCGCTTGCGTTGCCGGGATAAACGCGTGTGACTGTATATTCATGTGACCGTTGGAGAGGGGGTTTGCTGCCTGTGACGTCACAGTAGCAGCAGGAAATAATTCTCTCGGCATCAAAATACTTGACGCATCTGACTGAAAATTCGGGGGTGGTAATTGTGCACCCGGGGGTCGTAGAACCGTACTTGAAATCCGAAGCAAATGTTGACGTTCGGCTTGCAGAGCTTCAATTTCTGTTCGTAGTCCCGAAACTACGTCTTGTAATACGGCGACGGAGGTCGTATTTTGAGCTTCAGAAATTGGTGCAACCCCACTAACGTTGTGAGGATTAACATTAACGTTACCGGTCACATTAGTGGTCGAAACATTATGATTATGATTTACAGGTAGACTTTGGGTACATATAGTACTGTTGTGGAAATCATTGTTTGGCATAAGATTGACGAGATCGTCCATTGCACTCGTACTTGCAATTGCCGCGCCCGATGTAGTGGGGAAATGTAAGAGATCAACGGGGTTGTAAGCGGAGGTGACCGAAGGAAGTAACTGCGGAATCGGTGTCCTTGGTAACGTCATAATTCAACGAGAAAAAAAAAAAATTTTTCTTTATCGAACAAAAATAACTTCTTTGCAGGAATAATATATCAAGATTTTATTATCGATTTTATTATTTAATCCAAACTAATCAGATTATAAATAAAGTTATTTCAGCAACCGTTATCAAAATAGAATTTAATTCAAAGCTGTAAAGATTATTCGTTTATTGGATAGAATAATTAGTAATTTATTTTGGCTATTACAATACTTGATGAATAATAAATTATTATTTATTACTGCAAAGATCTTATTTGAAGTTTGTTTAATTATTTATTTTATTTTGTCGAGCAAAAGATATTTTATTTTAAACCGGAAACGTTTGTAATCTTTTGTATCACAAAGAAAGTTATTTACTGCGGACAAAATTTTATTTTAAAATTTTAAGTATTTATTTTTATTATTTACTTTAGGCTGTCTTTATACTTGAGTAGAGACTGTAAGCTGTAAAGCAAATAAATACTAGTGTCTCGTGTTACGGCGCGTATAGCTAGTATATGCTCAAGGTTACGACGCACGAAAATCTTATGGAACAAAACCTGCACACAATATTACAATGACAGTTTCTAAATAATTTATAATAAATAATTTATAATAAATAGATAAATAGGATTAATAATTAAATAAATAGGGGAAGTAATTAAATATTTTATGAAATTAGATGAATAATGAATGATGGAAAATAATGAAGATGAATGTAGGGGATAAAATTTTTTAATACTGGTAAGAAATTTAATTGGTGACTAGAAATTTTGGAAAAGGATTTCAAGAAAAGCCGTGAGAAAAATTAATATAATTTTTCGTTGCCGATTTGAACTACTGCAAAGTCCCTGTTCGAGCGCCAGTTGAGACAAATCGCTTATTCTCTTCGCGATTTTCACCAGCAGCCACCAGAATTCGCGGGTTGAGCCCTGGCTTAGGCTGGCCTCTAACAAATTTTATTTTTATGCTGGACAGAGCAGTGGGCTGGGGTTCTTGCAAAGCGAAGACCCGCACTTATTCAAACTCGGCACCGTATATAAAAAAGGTTTATCAACTTACCTCACGGCTGATAATTTTTATACTACTTTCTTACAGCTGACTTACTTATTATTTCTAACTTAATTAATAATAATTTATCGTATTAAATGGTCTCACCAGTATATTAAAATAGGAATAGAATAAGGTGGTGAATAAAATAGGGAATTTATTAGGATAATGTGCAAGTTTATTGCCAATTATAATAGAATCAATTACTTACAATAACGGTTCACGCAGACTACAAGAATAGTGGTCCTGGCTGGCACGCAGGATAGGCAGTAGTGACCACGTGGAATGAATCCTTATCACACTGATTTTATTATTTAATTTAATAATATTACCGCGAATATATCGCCGGTAACGTATAATATTTTATATGCTTAAGTTTTAATTATAATTAATAACTAATAAACAATACAAAAAAAAACACTATTTCGCAAGTGAATTGCCCGGAAAATTATGCGGCTTACAAACTACAAAATATCGCAAGTATAACAATTAATAACGTCTGAACGTTAACGGATCCAGGATCGAAGTGGTGACGGATAATTTTTGGGCATCGGGCTCGCCTCCTGACTGTCCCCACCTCTTCCTAACGGCATGCGTCAACGTAACGAGTTGTCATGTGACCACGGCACTATGACATGTGACATTAGACGGCAACGAGACGGAAAAAAGCGGGAACCGCAAGGCTGAAAGCGACGAAGACAATTCACATTGTCTCAATATATATATATATATATATATATATATATATATATATATATATATATATATATATATATATAGTTATATATATTTTTATTTTTGATTTAAACCAAATATTTTTGTGCGCAGTTCGTGTGGTTTTAATAAGTTTTATCCATAAACAATTCAAACGCTAAAATGGACATCAATAATGTAAGTGTATTTCAAAATAATTTTTATTTGCTTCCATTACCATTACATTCTGAATTTTGATTTTTTTTTCTTTTTAAATTAGTCAAGAAAATTATTGATTAATATTTGAGTTTATTAATTTCGTATAATAAATAGGTTTTTTCATTTTTCTGTTTTAGATTGTTGAAGAAGCTTGTTACTTCCCCGTAAAATGGATTGAAAAATTTGAACTTGCGATATTGTGGCAAACTTTGATGCGACATATTTGCCAGCAAATAGGTGTTGGGATGGATCCCACCCAAATCATGATCCAAATAGACCAGCAACGTGCAAGGCTGGTTAATCTTGGGAACCAAATTTGGTGTTTTTCTATGGTTCACGATGATGATGATGATAATGAATTAAGATTTGCAACACTGAGAAATGTGTCGTATGACAAAAATTATTTTTTCGTTGATATGATCACAGCTTGGTGTTTAAAATCAGGCCTCATTGGGGAAGGGTGGCCAGAAAACATAATAAGTTTTCTACGACCAAATGGAGAGCCAATAGCTAACGCTGAGAACAACCTTGGCTTTTTAATCCCTGAAGATAATACCGAAGAATTCATGGATGATGATGAAGGAAGCCTCATTAGTGATGACGAATTCGAAGAGCTTGTGAATTTATCATCGTCATCATCATCATCATGATCACCAATGCCACAAGATGGAATGAGATGGGATTCGCCACCACCAGCATATTCACCCCCACCACCATACTCATCGGTTAATATGCCATCAACTCGCATGTATGGACCATCGACATCGACATCGACATATATGCAACCACGAGTACCAACACCAGTGTATGGGCCATCGACATCGGCATCAACATCTATCCAGCTGCTACCTGTGATGGAGGTAAACAATTATGATGATGATGATGATTCAATGTACAGTTATTCCCCATTGTCATCATCATCACCATCAAGTTCATTACAACCAGAAATGGTGATTGAAAATCCGGATATTAATCGCGCTCAGTTGATGCTGTTAGATGCTATACTAGCTGCTCAGTCAACTCAGACGAATTTTCAACCACAACAACAACAATACCAGCAACAGCATCAACAACAATACCATCAACAACAACAGCAAAATGGGTATTTTTATAATTATGAAAACGAGTTTCATTTTCATAACAACTATCATCAGTATATTCATAACGATGTGGAACTTAATTTCGTTCAAAATAATTTTATTGATGCTAATGATTATGATAATGATGATATGAATAACTTTTTTTAATAATGACAATTTTAATTGATATTAGTATAATGATATATATTTTTAAGACTTTTAATTTTTTGTCAAGGTATAATCCTTGTATTTTATAATTATAGTAAGTTTATTTTCTATGATCAATGAATACATTTGTATTGTAAAAACTCAAATATTTTTATGCATTATAATTCAAATAAAAAAAAAATACATGCGGAATAAATTTTAAGTATGTCATAATTATTGTTAAAAATTTAATGAAGTTTAAATATAACAATCGATTTTTTTTAATTATATAAAATAAGAAATTCTTGCAGGAATTATTCAATATCGTTTATACAATCATTTTTTCTTTTTATCATTTTAATAGAGCGATTACGGAATAGTTGATAATTTTAAGTTTTTATTCTTAATTTATACATATATTTTTGTAAAGTATATTGAAATTTTTTGATTAAATAAAAAAAAAATTTATATATTCTGATTGATATTGTTTTTATTTGATAATTTGCACATACGATTTGTAAATTACATTAAGATTTTTTGATTAAAGAAAAAAATAATTATATATTTATATGTATATTTACAACAGTGCTATAAGTTTTACTGGTTTAAATAGTTATAGAAATAACTGCTAGCTATCTAATTCATACAATATTGAGAAATTTTGATAATACTGCTAATATATTAATCACGATAAGACATTTCAAAATCGTTGTATTCACCACCAAAGTAAGTAAGGTAAAGCTTATGATATGGTACGGGGTTCAGCAACTCTTCGAAATAAGTAGGATTCTTCGTTATCAACGCTGCCGTCCTCCTTGGTAAAAATACATTGAATTCGTTATTGATTGATGCAACAACTCTAAATCCGAATTTCGTTTTGACATTTTTGAAAGCAGTTATTTGATAATTCCCATCTCTTTCCAATTCGTTTAGCTTTTTGGTTGGTAAAAATATGGGTAATTTGATGGCCTCGTTTACTTTTGAAAGATCTATTATTCGCTAAGTAAGTATTTCAAAAATTAATTTTAAGTTATCAAGTTTTGACTAGTTTTAATAATTTTTGACTATTAAAAAGACTTACCTGTTGAAAACGACACGATAGTGCACTACTCACAGAACGAATCGCTAAATAACTGAGGATAATGATAAAACTTGAGTTTTTATACTGGTAATCCCCCTCTAAAATCATTCTTTGTTGGGGATTATTTACAGAAAAATTATTTGGGGATACAGAGTAAAAAATGATTGGCTCAAAACCGGTTAAATCGACCGTTAAACCCCCCTACTTCTAATAAAATAAAAAATATTCTCAGAAAAACTTTCGAATTTTTGACCATAAACCTCCCCTTACAGCTGTTCAAAGGTCTAGAACGGTACAGAATAAAAAAAATATCCCCACCAATTTATGCGTAGAAAATTCGAGATAATTCTCGAATGTTCGACCCCCTCCAATCCTACGTAAAACAGTAAAAAAAACGAATATATATATATATATACTAAAAAGTTCTTGAATATCCACTAAGTCCCAAAAATCTGCTCTATCGATTGGCGGGAACAGGTCCCAACGAAATCTTCATTACCATTATCAGGTCCGATTAAATCTGCGTTACCATGATCGAGCTTCAACCAAGCCTGCATTATCATGAGAAAGTCCCAACAAATCTACATTATCATCAATGAGAAAAAGGCCCAAAATATCGATGAAATAAATCTACATTACCGATAACAGCCCCAAATATCGATAAGAACAAATCTACATTACCACATATATGAAAAAAGGTCCTAAATATCGATAAAATAAATCTACATTACCTACAACAGCCCCAAAATATCATTAAAAACGAATCTACATTACCATATAAGTGAAAAAAGGCCCCCAGATATCGATAAAATAGATCTACATTACCTACAACAGCACAAAATATCGGTAAAATTAAATCTACATTACCAATAATCGTCACTTATCGTAGGTCGGTAAGGTAGGTCACTGTTTTGATTTTGGGACCAAACATCTACTTATTCATCTACTACCGTATCGGCGTGTGGATATGGTAGGTATATGGGAATTCCCTGCAGCGCTAGAACGAGTTCCATGGATCTTTCTCCCTCTCGCTGGATTTTTTTTTCATTTGTCTTCGCTACTATTGCTTTCTCCGTCGAGAGGCTGTATGTGGGAGTAAGCTAACCGGTTAGGGTGAATTATTCTAACCTTGTGGTTTATTGCACACCTCGAACGCGAAGCGGAGAGGTAGTGCTCTACTGTCGTCAAATGTCAAAGCAGGGTTGTCGCCAACTTAAATCACCTCCACTATTTTATATAGTACATAACCAAAAAAAAAAAATGCACCAATGTCAAGAGGACATTCCAATAAATAATTCCAACATGATTAAAAGTCACCTTGTTGAGTATATTATTAAAAAAAGTTGGTCGAAAAAAAATTTTAGTTGGATGTCAATTGGTCTGTTTATTGGAATGTCCAGATGTAAACACGATATCTCGCGAGCCATTCACTGAATCAACTTGTTTTTTTTTTATTTTGTTCAGAAATTTTATTCAGATGAACCTTTTCGTTATTCACTATCGTAGCTCTTATAGTTTTTTTTTTTAAATTAATTAAAACTGATGTTACGTCCGGCTCCAATGCGGGACATTATTAATTTTCTCTTTTAGAAATATTATTTTACTTAAATTTATTCACTGTTGAAAATACGTGGCGACCAGATTTTATTTTATTTTTTTTTATTTTATTTTTATGAGTAACACAAGAGATAAGAAATAATGTAGTTTAGAATTAGTAAATTGTTTGCTCTGACGCACGTAGAAATGCTAGAGCAAACAACCAAATGCGTTTTTAATGACCCCTCCGGTCACAATAGATTGAAGGCCAAAGCACATCTGGAAACACTTTCCATAAAATTGCCAAAATATTTTATCAACAAAAGTGTACTTAAAATATTTTAAAAAAAAAAGAACAACGGAAAGTTTAACAATGACTCATTGTTAAATAAATAAAATAAACAAAAAAAAAAAATAATCTTATAAGCCCTTACATTTTTAAGTGCACTTTTGTAGATAAACTTTCAACTGTCCACGTAAACGAAAACCCTAAGAAATAAATTTAATGACACGTTGTCCAGAACATTTAAATAAATAATATTAAAACGCAATAACTCTTAAATAAAAAACTTTCGACAAGGAATGTGCAAAATAAATTTTAGGAATCCAAATAACAAAAAAAAGAATTATCTGAATAAGTAATATTTGAATAAATAATTATTATCAATTTAATAAATATGAGTAAATTTATAAGAATGAGTACAGGAATCGGCGGGACGCCATTCCATGATAAACCTCATGGAATAAATAAATAATTCGGCATAAAAGAAAATTATTACAAAGAATTAATAATTATTAAATAAATAAATGAATCGGCAGGACGCCATTCAATGACAATTTTATATAAATAAATAAATATGAAACCTTATGTAACTAAATAAATAAATCAATAGAATTTAAATAAATAATTCAAATAAAAAAATTATAGGAATCAAAATAAAATTTAATCTAAGTAATTAAACAAGTTACTAATTTAAATAAATAAAATTATAAAGACAATATAAAATTTTATATAAATTAATAAAATTCAAATAAATAAAAAGTATAAAAACCAGTATAAACTTTATATAAATAATTAAATAAATTAATAAAATTCGAATAAATAAAAATTATAAAAGTCAATATAAAATTTCATATACATAATTAAATAAATTAATAAAATTCAAATAAATAAAAGTTATAAAAATCAATATAAAACTTTATACAAATAACTAAATAAATGAATAAAATTTACAGGAGGAAAAATATAAGAATAAAAATAAATAAGTAAAATTTATATAAATAAATAAAAGGAAATCTATCATAAGGAAAAATGTATAGTATAATCAATAAATTAAAGATACATCAAATATTGTACATGTGGGTGTATGTGTGTATGCGCAGACACATAGGCCCGCATCGGAGTATGCCTTTACCACTTCCCTAGCGGAAAAATCCTAGGGAAAGGGAAAAGACACAAGAGAACTGCTCCGATTGGACACAGTTTTCCCCCAAACGACCCACCAAATAGGGCCCGGTGGAAAACATAAAAAGTGTTGACCCACATCAATCACGCAGTTTTTTCAGTTCCGGGTCAGTACGACAGGAAGCCATACACTAGTTCCGCACTAGTTTTCTTTTACAAGTGTTCTCACACTTTACGCTAGTTCCGTACTAGTTTTTCTTTTACAAGTGTTCTCACACTTTACGCTAGTTCCGTACTAGTTTCTTTTACAAGTGTTCTCACACTTCATTATTGATTTTATTTAATTGTATAAGTGTCCTCACACTTTGGGTTATCAGTTTAGAAATATCAAGTTAATATCGCAAACAATTGTAATCGCGAATAATATAGTAAATTCAGTGTAAACCAGAAGAATACTCCAGCCTCAGAAACTTCAGGTACTGTAATTTTAAGTAATATTTTTGTTTTGTATTCAACCGAATTTCCAACCAACAAAAATTTTTAAGAATCATTTTATGATATTAAAGAAAAGGTTAATAGTGAATCTTTTACTGTAAGAATTCTAATTATACGAAGAAGAGTAGGCACGTGGCCACCTTCATCTCCGATATAATTTTGAATTCATGGTAATTTGTGTCTGTGTAATTAGCGTTGGCGGGTCGCCACCTAATACATATATCAAATTATTTTTGAAATACCGAGATCTATTGTAATCGTAGTTTTAGAAATCTGTATTGTAGAATATATATAACAGTTAAATTCGTACTTCAAAATTTTTCATTTCAAAAACCCTTCCAGATATTTACTCAGTGTGATCCCGGTCTATTGGTCGCAAGACTAGGGCCGAAAATATTTATAATAATAATTTGTCCATTACGGTGCAAGCCGTTTTGGACATAACAAATTGGCGCTCGAACAGGGACACATCTGAGTTTATCTGGGAGTTCAGAATATTTGAAGTTAAATTTTGAATTTTTGGGGAAATAGCTTTACTACCTCTCCTCCTCGACGTGCAAGGAATAGCACTAGCTCCTTTTACCTTCCTTACTGGATGCGCGAAACAGCTGTTCTAGTTCCTCTTACCTTCCTTACTGGATGCGCGAAACAGCTGCTCTAGTTCCTCTTACCTTCCTTCACTGGATGCGCGAAACAGCTGCTCTAGCTCCTCTCATTTTCACTGGATGCGCGAAACAGCTGCTCTAGTTCCTCTCACATGCCAAAAAAACGAGGTAGTAAAGCAGGACGCCGACTACAACGGTGGCGAAGACGAAGTTTGATTCGTGTAGTCAATGTTCGCATGGTCAAGAGAGAAATAGTATTGGTAATTTTTGAAAATTTTGTTGGAGATAAGAGACCGGGTCAGAAACTTATTCGGGTGCAACTCCCGAATCCGGAGCCTCCAGGACTATCCTTAGGGGTAGCACGAGTTGGCTGGTGTCCAGTCGTTACTTTAGAATAAATTTTTTTTTTTTCTCTTCTTTATGTGGTTGGAAATTTGTGGGTAATCTAATCCAATATCTATTTATATATATAAATTTTGTTTTTGTGTTCACTGGAATCAGTGGTTTATATGATTTTTGAAACTTTGATTTTTAAATATATTTCAATGCGATTAAGCAAAATTACAAATAAAATTAGATGTCCGGTGACGAACCTCCTAAACCTTATTCTTTAAGAGGTTACGGAAGCGCGCCATTTCCTGAAGGTTTGTTGGCAAAGCCCAGGAAACCTAGACTTCAATTTACCAGTCCCTCCGGGAACGATATAACTGTAGAATCGGGAATCGGGAAATCAATTCGAACATCCGAATCTGGTTCCGACGAGGATTCGGGTGAAGAAAATTCTTTTCAGGATTCCCAAATAATTGATTCGAGAGAAAATACTCTTGTTGATACGAGGGATTCTGAAGAAGTCGCTACCCAGAGTCAAAAATCCGTGAATCCAAGCGTCCACGTACCCGTCGTTAATCAAAACGACCCCGAACTAATTAATCCCTTAGCTGTCGTAGTGAACGGAAATAATTCTTACAATATGGCTTTGGCACCGAACCAAAACATATCCCTTAACGACGCTCTTTCATTTGTACCAAAATTCGAGGGCAATCCCGGTGAATTGTCAGATTTCCTAAAATGTTGTAAGGACGCGAAATCCGTGCTACCCGCTGGGGCGGAGGGAAATTTAATCAAACTAATATACGGTTGCAAATTAACTACGAAGGTCAAAACCTCAATTAATTCAGAAATTCCGGCGGATCTCGCCGAATTAACCACAAAGTTGAAAAAGGTTTTCGTACCGGCGAAGTCCTTATTTCAACTTCAGGGTGAATTGGGCCGAATGTATCAAAAAGACGGGGAAGCCGTATTAGACTTCGTGAACCGATTACGAAAAAAGGGGCGCGAAATCGTCGAGGTTTACCAAGCCGAGAATCCGGGATTGGCCGCGGCGGACCTTGAAGCTTATAAAGAAAAAATAAATACCTCGATAGCGGGTTGTTTTACGCAGAATTTAGTTAGCGAAATTGACCAACGTATGTCGGAGTGTAACAACGTGGACGATGCTCTGACGATGGCCATGAAAATCGAAAAAAAATTAAACGCTCGGAAGGAGTTACGCCGCGAGCAAAATACGGAGAGACGAAAAGAACCAGTAAAAGATGAATCTAAAAAAACAAATATTAATAAACCCGTAAATTTTGCCGCTGGCAGGCAAAGTAGCTCCGCGGAAAATAAATTCCATAATTTTGATAATAAAAATAATAATAGCAATAATAACAATAACGGCAATAATGGCGCGAAGAATAAATTCCTATGTCGAACATGTAACCAACCAGGTCATTTTGCTAGGGAGTGCCAGCAAGTGACCTGTCAGATTTGTTATAAAAAGGGGCACACCGCTAAAAACTGCTCGCAAATTAATGGGGGTCAGAATAAATACGCGAACGTTGAATGTCAGCTCTGCGGAAACCGAGGACATTCAGCTCGGTATTGTAAATTTAATCCTAATGCTAAGCCTAACACCAATCAAGTGGTAGGTTCTAGTAGCAGAAACGCGGATAATACGGGAAAGTTTTGCTCGTTTCATAAAACTAACACTCATGACAGTAGTGAGTGTAAAGCGCAGATTCGGTCCGTGACTCCACCCCAAACAGCGTCTTTTCACCGGGATGCGGCGAAAAACAATCGTCCGATACAACCCATAAATACAATACAGGAAGCGACCATCGAGGACGATTCCGAGTAACAAAAATTGACATAAATTTAGACCCGGATAATTTGCCATACGCGGTGGCAAATAAAACATCCAGGGGGGACGATATCGTAATGATGTTGGACTCAGGCGCCTCGCCAAATTTAATTAAATCTAAATACATAACAAATGTAAATAATGTAAATAAAAATAATATAATAGAGTTGCACGGGATCGCGAACATCCCCATCTCGACATTGGGTAGCATTAACACAAAAATTTTTGGGAAAAACGCAATATGCCACGTGGTTCCGGATGACCTGGCAATACCTCATGCCGGACTTGTAGGATCGGAATTCTTCACCACCCACGGGGCGAAAATCGATTACCAACGACGGTTGTTGGAGGTTGATAACAAAAAGTATCCATTCAAGAAACCAAATCGGGTTGAAGATGGTGTAATGTACATACCCAGGCGAAGCGAGTCCACTTTCTTTATAAACGTCGCGAATCCCGAATTAAAAGAAGGCTTCGTCCCCAAATTAAAAATATGTAAAGGGGTCTTCGCGGGGAACTGTCTCGTCACAATTAAAAACAATCGCGCATACATGCAAATATATAACACCACCGAAAGTGAGGTGGGGGTGAGAATCCCCACCATATCTGTTCGGGAGGTTGAAGATAAAAATGAAATTGCTCCAATTGATCCAACTGACACGTCACAAGACACACATGAGAGTCTTGGGATTGCAAAACATATATTCACGGTAGTAAAAGATTTTCAAAATACTGAGCGTTTTGAAAAGGTAAAACCTTTGCTTCGGTTGGACTATTTGAATGACGACGAACGGTTACATGTAGAGCGACTGGTAAAAAAATACGCAGATCGGTTCTATATACCAGGGGAACCATTGAGTTCCTCCAAAAATTACCAACACCGAATCCCGACGCACAGCGACCGACCAATCACGATTAAACAGTACAGAATACCTCAGGCACTAAAGCCGGAGTTAGAGAAACAAATCAGCGAGGGACTGGACACAGGCATATTACAGCCGTCAGAGTCCCCGTATAATAGTCCAGTCTGGATAGTACCTAAGAAACCAGACTCTCACGGTAACAAACGATGGCGCGTGGTAATAGATTTTAGACTTTTAAACGAAGACACTATTACTGACGCATACCCGTTACCGAATATCACGGACATTTTGGATCAATTGGGGGGATCATCTTATTTTTCTGTATTTGATTTAGCTTCCGGGTATAACCAGATCGAAATGGATCCAAAGGATCGGCACAAAACGGCCTTTTCAACGCCTCAAGGACATTGGGAGTATCTCCGAATGCCTTTTGGGTTGAAAAACGCCCCTGCGACTTTCCAGCGATTGATGGATTCAGTTCTGTCTGGTTTGCAAGGAACATCATTATTTGTATATTTAGATGATATCATTGTTTTCGCTCGGAATTTAGAGGATCACGAGCGAAAGTTAGATGAATTGATGACTAGACTGAGACAAACTAATCTCAAATTACAATCGGACAAATGCGAATTTCTGCGACCAGAAGTAAATTACTTGGGTCATGTCATTAGTCGAGAGGGTTTGAAACCTGACCCCTCGAAACTAATTTCCGTCCGAGACTTTCCTGTGCCGAAGACACAGAGAAATATACGAGAATTTTTGGGACTGACGGGTTATTACCGGAGGTTTATCAAAAGCTATTCTTCTATTGCTAAACCTTTAACAAAATTGTTAGAAAAGGATACTGAATTTATATGGTCAGACTCCACTCAAAACGCTTTTGATAAACTGAAGGAAACGCTGTGCACAGCCCCAATTTTACAATACCCTGATTTCGATAAACCTTTCATAATAACCACCGATGCATCTGGGATAGCCATCGGTGCGGTTTTATCACAGGGCGAAATCGGGAAAGATCGTCCGGTAGCGTATTTCTCGAGAGTCCTTAGGGGACCTGAATTACGCTACGACACCTATGAAAAGGAAGCATTGGCCATAGTGCAAGCTGTAAAACACTTCCGACCTTACGTCTACATGAGAAAATTCACTGTAGTTACGGATCACAAACCACTAGTGTGGTTCAAGACAGCTAAAGACGGAAACGCCAGAATTTTGAAATGGCGACTCCGCTTGGCCGAATACGAGTACAATGTAATTTATAAACCGGGAAAAATCAACTTAAACGCCGACGCGTTGTCGAGAAACCCTATCGAAAATGTACACGTTACAACTCGTGCGCAAAGAGCGAGAGAACAATTGAATACAGAAGTTCCTAACACTTCTAATCGTCTGAATACAGAAGTTCCTCACACTTCTAATCGTTTGAATACAGAAGTTCCTAACACTTCTAATCGTCTGAATACAGAAGTTCCTCACACTTCTAATCGTTTGAATACAGAAGTTCCTAACACTTCTAATCGTTTTAATACAGAAGTTCCTCACACTTCTAATCGTTTGAATACAGAAGTTCCTAACACTTCTAATCGTCTGAATACAGAAGTTCCTCACACTTCTAATCGTTTGAATACAGAAGTTCCTCACACTTCTAATCGTTTTAATACAGAAGTTCCTAACACTTCTAATCGTTTTAATACGGAAGTTCCTCACACTTCTAATAACAAACGGGCTGGGCCTGCACGAAAAAGAGGCAGGCCACCAAAACATCGGGGAAATGTCGATGAAAGAGTCGTTGAAATCAATAGGACGAACCTTCCATCGGACCCCGATAATTTTCAAGAATTCGATTCGGACTCAGACGATGATTCGTCTTCCAACGAGTCCGACGATTTTCTCAGGGATACTCCTCAACAAGGCGATGTACAAAGACGTACATCTAATATAATATCCGTTAAGGATTTGTTTCAGTATCGAAACGATAACCTAGTTTATTTCCTAAATGAAAATGGTCAACCATGCGATGAGGGCTCTCGAGCCTTACAAAGCCAGAATAAACTGCCAAACATAGGACACATGGATGTCGGCCAAGTGTTCTGGACCAAACGGGGTAGCCGGAACTATTTCGGTTTAATCATCCGTGGAACGAATGGTGAATCAGCTCTTCTCACGAAAAGTAATATTGCTAAATGCTTGGTGAAACTAAAAGGGATTTCAAGAGACAAGGGTATAACTACACTATCGGTGGCATTTTCCGAAACCATTGAGAATATACCCTGGTCGGAAGTTCTGGAAATAATACACGATATTTACGCGAACCAAGGAATTCAGATAATAATTTGCCTTGGTACAATTCGGTACGTTCCCCGGGAGGAACGGGATCACATCTTTTTCGAAGCTCACAAATCTCCTATCGGTGGACATAAAGGAGTTTCAAAAACATATAATAGAATTAGAACAAATTATTTTTGGGAAAATTTGAAACAAGACATTCAGGTACGAATACAACAGTGCCTGGAATGTCAATTAAAAAAATTAGTCCGTGTCAAAACCAAACAACCCATGTTGATAACTGACACACCCGGTACGGTATTCGAAAAAATAGCAATGGACATTGTCGGTCCATTGCCCGTTACAAAAAGGGGTTTTGAATATATCTTAACAATTCAAGACCAGCTCTCTAAGTTCTGTATAGCAGCACCTTTGCCGAACATGTTGGCGACAACGGTCGCTGACGTGTTCATCAAACGCTTTATATGCACATTCGGAGCTCCTAAAGCGCTGCTCACCGATCAAGGTAGGAATTTCGTAAGTTCTTTCATGCAGCGAATCAGCAAGCGATTCCGAATCAAAAAAATTCAGACGACGGCTTTCAGGCCACAATCCAACGGTGCCCTAGAGCGTTCTCACCACGTACTGGGGGAATATCTCAAACAATTCGTTAGTCGGGATAGCGAATGGGACAATTGGTTGGAATTGGCGACGTTTTCATATAACACTTGCGTGCATGAGGGGACGAGATTCACCCCCTATGAACTTGTGTTTGGGAAGATCGCCCGCGTACCGACAAGTGAGCCACTACACGAGCTCGACTGTCTACCCACCTATGATAACTATATCTCCAAATTAGTCGAACGACTGATAAGCATTCGCGAGTTGGCGCGCGATAATTTAATTAAAGCAAAAGAGAGGTCGAAGGAAATTTACGACAAGGCTTTAAAACCGGTCACGTTTAAAGCAGGAGAAAACGTTTTTCTTCTAAAAGGGCCCAAACCCAACAAATTCGGGGACCATTATGATGGGCCATATGAAATTTTAGAGGTTTTCAGTAATGGTAATGTCAGTCTAAAAATAGGGAGCAAAACCAAAGTTGTGCATCCCAATAGACTGAAAAAGACACAAATCAAAGTTTCAAAATCTAAAACCAAAAGTACTAAAGTCGTGGACCCAGATCCCGACTTTAAACCATAATAAAATTTTTTTTTCAGATAATGGACCTCACATTCCTCGCCATTTTGGCCATTTGCTGGGGGTCCGCCGGAGCCATAATCGGGTATGATTGTGGAAACAAAATCTTAAATATGACGACAATTTCATTGATCGATATCGATGAATGTGATCTCGAGGAGGATCGGATAGAAACTTCTCTCCCGGATATCGCGTTATTGCAGCTCAACGAATATGAGCACACTCAAATACTCCAATGTAAAATCGAGATACATCGTGTGATCCAATATTGTGGTTGGCAATCATATAACTCCATCGTTAGTCAAGGTATTAACGAATACATTTATCCGATCCATCGCGACGTGTGCCAGGTCGCGCATGACCACGGCACGCTGAGACTCGGGAATACACTCATCGATGGTTTAATCGTAAATGCAACTACGACGCGTAGTATTACATTAGCAGGGAGTGTAAACAGTAACGCTGATTGCACTAATGCACAATATAGCGACCCATTCGGAACGTGGGATAACGTGTTTGTGATTGGGACCGCGAGAATAACTCTAAGGTCGCTCCAGACCCGAGTTAAAGTAGAGGAAAATAAAATTTACCTGCCATCGGGACACCGATGTCAGTTAAATAAGGGTTATTGCATTGACCCAGAGAATGGTTACACATTCTGGGATACAGTACCCCGAAAGTACTGCATCCCAGATACTTACACTGTATTATATAGTGGCGTAGCCACAAAACTAAAAACTAGCAAAGAAACGGTGTACTCGTTGAATGTAAGAGACACCAGTTTCTCCTTAAACATAGTGGGAGCTGAGACCTCATGCGGAATAACGTTAATTAAGACTGAACATCCCAAACTGTTCATTGTTGAAGGCAAGGACTTGGGATTGTTGGGGAAAAATAACATTGTAAATTCACATCCAGACAATTTGGATATTTTCTTATACGTAAATGCTAAGTTTATATATGTCGAACGTTACATAAGGTCTCAGGTCCAGACTCTGTATCTAGACGTGTTAAGAAAAAAATGTAGATTGGAAAAGGAGGTGCTGAAGAACACGCTCTCTATAGCTTCTACGCAACCGGACGAGTTCGCCTTCAGGTACATGGAGGGCCCAGGATACATGGCGGTAGTGGCAGGAGAGGTGGTCCACATAGTACAGTGTGTCCCAGTAGAAGTCAAGGTAAAGCAATCAGATCGATGTTTCAACCGTATGCCCATATTACGGGGAAACGAAAGCCAATTTCTAACTCCAAGGACGCATGTGATCACGAACTACGCGACGGAGTTGCCCTGCAACTCTCCGCTTCTACAGCATTACAAATTGGGTTCAACTTGGTATAAGTTCTTGCCAAGACCCGTCGAGACATTGTCACCAACCGTACTGAAACCAAGCACCCGGATGACATGGAAATACCAAAACCCCGCCAACCTCGCAACTGGCGGGATATATTCAGAAGACGACCTAGACGCCATGCGTGGAAGAATCATGTTCACCATGGAACAAACCGTGGTGATGGAAACCATGGCCCAACAATTCACCAACGGCACCCGAGGATCCCCGTCATTACTCAACGCTCTCAACGAAGACGTATTGGAGCACCTGGCCGAGAGTGCGTGGTCCAAAACCTGGGGAAAATTCACCGGATTCGGCACGTGGTGTGCCGGAATAATTGGAATTGTCATGTTCCTCCGGCTGCTCAAACTAATTGCTGATACCATCATCCACGGATATGCCCTACATTCAGTTTATGGATGGTCACTGTGTCTCATCGGGGCCTTATGGGACTCACTTACCCACCTGCTACTACACCTCGGTAGACAGAGGGAAGTCCAGCGAAAAATGTTTCTGCCAAGATCAAATAAGGACGTGGAAAAGGGGGATACATCAATAACGCCAACTGCACCCGAGATCTATCCGACCCTGCCCAAAACCGCCATACAAGACTATCCATCAACCACGGAGACCAGCGGAGCCACATCAACCCATCAACAGACCACGGAAATCAACAGCAACAGAGCTTTCATTTAGAGCGTGCCAGCACTTCCTGTAAGTTAAGATCATTGCATAAATACAATCTTGTCGTCACACTCGATGTTTCGTTTCTCTTCGAAACAGCTCGTGCTTCCGTCTAACGGCGGGGGTGTTACGTCCGGCTCCAATGCGGGACATTATTAATTTTCTCTTTTAGAAATATTATTTTACTTAAATTTATTCACTGTTGAAAATACGTGGCGACCAGATTTTATTTTATTTTTTTTTATTTTATTT
Organism: Microplitis deprimator; assembly: GCA_964016945.1. Classification (NCBI taxonomy): domain Eukaryota; kingdom Metazoa; phylum Arthropoda; class Insecta; order Hymenoptera; family Braconidae; genus Microplitis; species Microplitis deprimator. The sequence continues at coordinate 13,968,654 of OZ024712.1, forward strand.
TTATGAGTAACACAAGAGATAAGAAATAATGTAGTTTAGAATTAGTAAATTGTTTGCTCTGACGCACGTAGAAATGCTAGAGCAAACAACCAAATGCGTTTTTAATGACCCCTCCGGTCACAATAGATTGAAGGCCAAAGCACATCTGGAAACACTTTCCATAAAATTGCCAAAATATTTTATCAACAAAAGTGTACTTAAAATATTTTAAAAAAAAAAGAACAACGGAAAGTTTAACAATGACTCATTGTTAAATAAATAAAATAAACAAAAAAAAAAAATAATCTTATAAGCCCTTACATTTTTAAGTGCACTTTTGTAGATAAACTTTCAACTGTCCACGTAAACGAAAACCCTAAGAAATAAATTTAATGACACGTTGTCCAGAACATTTAAATAAATAATATTAAAACGCAATAACTCTTAAATAAAAAACTTTCGACAAGGAATGTGCAAAATAAATTTTAGGAATCCAAATAACAAAAAAAAGAATTATCTGAATAAGTAATATTTGAATAAATAATTATTATCAATTTAATAAATATGAGTAAATTTATAAGAATGAGTACAGGAATCGGCGGGACGCCATTCCATGATAAACCTCATGGAATAAATAAATAATTCGGCATAAAAGAAAATTATTACAAAGAATTAATAATTATTAAATAAATAAATGAATCGGCAGGACGCCATTCAATGACAATTTTATATAAATAAATAAATATGAAACCTTATGTAACTAAATAAATAAATCAATAGAATTTAAATAAATAATTCAAATAAAAAAATTATAGGAATCAAAATAAAATTTAATCTAAGTAATTAAACAAGTTACTAATTTAAATAAATAAAATTATAAAGACAATATAAAATTTTATATAAATTAATAAAATTCAAATAAATAAAAAGTATAAAAACCAGTATAAACTTTATATAAATAATTAAATAAATTAATAAAATTCGAATAAATAAAAATTATAAAAGTCAATATAAAATTTCATATACATAATTAAATAAATTAATAAAATTCAAATAAATAAAAGTTATAAAAATCAATATAAAACTTTATACAAATAACTAAATAAATGAATAAAATTTACAGGAGGAAAAATATAAGAATAAAAATAAATAAGTAAAATTTATATAAATAAATAAAAGGAAATCTATCATAAGGAAAAATGTATAGTATAATCAATAAATTAAAGATACATCAAATATTGTACATGTGGGTGTATGTGTGTATGCGCACACACATAGGCCCGCATCGGAGTATGCCTTTACCACTTCCCTAGCGGAAAAATCCTAGGGAAAGGGAAAAGACACAAGAGAACTGCTCCGATTGGACACAGTTTTCCCCCAAACGACCCACCAAATAGGGCCCGGTGGAAAACATAAAAAGTGTTGACCCACATCAATCACGCAGTTTTTTCAGTTCCGGGTCAGTACGACAGGAAGCCATACACTAGTTCCGCACTAGTTTTCTTTTACAAGTGTTCTCACACTTTACGCTAGTTCCGTACTAGTTTTTCTTTTACAAGTGTTCTCACACTTTACGCTAGTTCCGTACTAGTTTCTTTTACAAGTGTTCTCACACTTCATTATTGATTTTATTTAATTGTATAAGTGTCCTCACACTTTGGGTTATCAGTTTAGAAATATCAAGTTAATATCGCAAACAATTGTAATCGCGAATAATATAGTAAATTCAGTGTAAACCAGAAGAATACTCCAGCCTCAGAAACTTCAGGTACTGTAATTTTAAGTAATATTTTTGTTTTGTATTCAACCGAATTTCCAACCAACAAAAATTTTTAAGAATCATTTTATGATATTAAAGAAAAGGTTAATAGTGAATCTTTTACTGTAAGAATTCTAATTATACGAAGAAGAGTAGGCACGTGGCCACCTTCATCTCCGATATAATTTTGAATTCATGGTAATTTGTGTCTGTGTAATTAGCGTTGGCGGGTCGCCACCTAATACATATATCAAATTATTTTTGAAATACCGAGATCTATTGTAATCGTAGTTTTAGAAATCTGTATTGTAGAATATATATAACAGTTAAATTCGTACTTCAAAATTTTTCATTTCAAAAACCCTTCCAGATATTTACTCAGTGTGATCCCGGTCTATTGGTCGCAAGACTAGGGCCGAAAATATTTATAATAATAATTTGTCCATTACGGTGCAAGCCGTTTTGGACATAACACTGATGACCAATGGCATATTTGTATACACAATTCCGTTTGTTTTTATTATTATATTTTTTTATATCATTTTTTTTGTTGCCGTTGCTCCCTTTGATGGTGATTTCGCAAGCTTGGTTTCGTTGCCTACCTAAATCATACGCCTCGAACGCGAAGCTGAAAGAAATGTAATGGGGAACCATTCTGGCCAACTAAGTTCCTAGTAAATTACCTAGATAGATAGCCAGGTTTGCTGAGCAAGCTTTATTTCTTTAATTTTGCCGTCAAATACCAGTTCCCTAATAACTCCTTTAGCTTGAAATTGACGGTAATTTGATGGCTAAATTTCACCTGAAATTTTCTGCCCGAATTCGCAGAGAATTTGACAACAAAAGTTGAATAAAAATTTGCGGTTATTTTTTTTCTTCAATTGAAAAGTAACTTTTTACGAAAAAAAAAGTCGGTATTTATAATTGACATAATAAATTTTGCCTGAAAATTGACGATAACTATTTTTTTTGCTAGTCAACTTTCGAAGTGAATTTACATTCTAATTCGGGTAGTAAATTTACATCAAATTGAATATCAAGTTGCATACAAATTATCGTAAAAATGGAAAAGTCCGATGTTGACGGACATTTGACAAAAAATTCAAGGAAACTTTAGTCAGTAAACTTTTGCTAAAACAAACTGTGCTATTACCCTACTAGCCACTTTAGCTTAAAATTGACTGTAGTTTGATGTTGAAATCACCTGAAATCTGCTGCCCGAATTTGCCGACAATTTTATAGCAAAATTTAAAATGAATACATAAAAAAAATTGTCTACAATTTGAAGGTAAAAATATACTTAACAAATTTTAAAGTCAAATTAACAATAAATTGATGGCAAAATTTGCCTAAAAATTGACGACAACTTTTTTCTAGTTAACTTTTGAAGTGAATTTGCATTCCAATTCGGACAGTAAGTTTACGTCAAATTCAAGAGCAAGTTACATACAAATTGTAGTAAAAAATGGAAAAATCCGAAGTTACGGGAAATTTGACGAAAAATTCAACGAAACTTTTGTACAGTAAACTTTTGCTCAAGCAAACTGTGCTATTAGGGTGATTAAGAGAAAAAACTGCTGTTTTTTGCTAAAAAATCGATTTTTCGATTCATCGATTGTTTATGGATGATTAATTGATGACATCAATGGTCTAATATCGATTGTATTCGATAATAAATAATCGAATATTAGCAACCGATTGTGATAACACTATCACTATCACTAGCCTAGTAGTCTCTTTAGTTTGAAATTGACAGTAACTTGACGTTGAAACTACCTGAAATTTGCCGCCCAAATTTGCCTACAATTCGACAGCAAAATTTGGAAAGAAAAATTTGCGGTTAATTTTTCATTAATTTACCCTGATAGCACGAATTGCTTGTCAAAAAGTTGATATTCGTTAGTTTGCGACCAACTTGACGACAAGTTGTCGACAACTCTAGCTTTTGCAACTTTTGGCTACAAGTTACCACCAACTTTCTTAAAAAGTTGACGTCAGAGAAGAGCCGCAATTCGAAAGCAGGTTTCTGAGAAAATTGAAGGCAACTTTCCGTCAATTATGGATTGCCAATTTTTGCAACCAACTTTTGCCACCAGCTTTCTCAAAAAGTACACTAATAGCACAGTTTGCTTGAGCAAAAGTTTACTGTACAAAAGTTTCGTTGAATTTTTCTTCAAATTTCCGTCAATTTCGGACTTTTCCATTTTTTACGACGTTGTATGCAATTTACTATTGAATTTGAGGTAAATTTACTGCCAGAATTAGAATGCAAATTCACTTCAAGAGCTGAATAGACAAAAGTTGTCATTAATTTTCAGTCAAATTTTATGTCAATTTATCGTTAATTCGACTTGAAAAATTGTTAAGTATATTTTTACGCTCAAATTGTAGATAATTTTATGTATAAATTTGGTTACCTTCTGAAATGGTAAGAAAGAACATTACCGACCGTTTTTTCTCATACAAGTTTACCTTAAAATTGAAGAAGAATTAACCGCAAATTTTTATTTTCAACTTTTGCTGTGAAATTGTCTGCAACTTCAGGCAGCAGATTTCAGGTAATTTCAACATTAAATTACCGTCAATTTCAATGCAAAGTGGCTATTAGGGTATCTATCAACTTTGGAAGTACCAACTTTTGCGGCCAACTTGGCGTCTAGTTGCGGCTGTCAGTTGGACGTCAGTTTCTCGCCAACTTGGCTAACAGGGTAGAAGTAACTTTTTACTAGAAAAAAAAAAGTCGGTAATCTTCATTCTTACCATTGCAGAAGGTAAGTAAATTGATACATGAAATTGTCTATAATTTGACAGTGAAAACATACTTTACAATTTTTTAAGTCAAATTAACCATAAATTGAAATGAAAATTTGCCTGAAAATTGACGACAACTTTCTTCTAGTCAACTTTTAAAGTGAATTTGAATTCTAATTCAGGTAGCAAATTTACCTCAAATTCAATAGCATACAACTTGTCGTAAAAAATGAAAAAGTCCGAAGTTGACGGACATTTGACAAAAAATTCACGGAAACTTTTGTAATACTTAACGTTTTGTAAACTTTTGCGATAGCAAACTGTGCTATTAGGGGAGCTATCAGAGTTACTTTTAATTTGACATGTTATATGAAAGTTGGTGTCAACTAGTTGACTATTTTGCAGTCAACTTGAAGTTAAATTACGGCCGTATCTTTCAGCCAACTTACAGCCATGGTGACTCTCAGGGTAAGCTATAGTACTCCTCAAAGAAGAAAGAGATATTTACCACGTAAAGCTCTTTCTTTCCTCTTTCTATCGGGCAGCCATGTTTTAATATCCTATATTCAGGCCATACTCCATGTTAGTGGTTATTAGTCAGAAGAGAGTTGGCAAAGATTTTTACTATTATATTTTGAAGAAGTTTTGTGAAGAATATAAGTTATTATATGTTTGAAAACTATTTTATTTTTCTATTTTTCTATTTTATTCTAACTATAATTTCTCTATGTTAAACATTGTCGCATTTCTTGCTTAAGAAATCTGATAGATCTCATAGCTTTAAATCACGACCTATACTTGATTATAACACTTTTCTATACAAGTTGTTTATTCTTATAAAATTATTAAAAAGGCGTATAGGAATCTATCGGATTTTATGAGATTTTACAAGTCAACCTTATTTTTTTTTTATTTATATATTTATTTTGCTAATTACTACTTGTTAATTTTTTTGTTCTCTTAGATACTTTAAAATATTTCATTGAAAAAGTTTGGTGCAATCAAGGTATTTCTTTTCATTATAAGCGTTTCAGTGTGCGTAATACTTTGTGCATATCTGGAACGTGACCACTTTTTTTTTTTTTTTTTTTTTTTTTATTATTACTAGCTATAGTAAACTGAGAGATAAAATTTTGATGTCACATAAATCATAGCAGTTTGAGTAAATATATAATCCTGTTTTACAAGAGTATTTCAATCACAATTCATCACATAGTTTCGTCTATATAATTATCGATGACAAATCAATTTTACGGTTTGACATCTGAATCTGATGTTCTCAGTTTACATTTTCTTGGTCTGCCTATAGCAACCCATTAGTAATATTATTGTAATATAGAATTCGGTCTGCTTACCGCGACCCATTTTATTTATTAATATACTATCACTGTAATTATAGAATTTAGTCTGCCTACTGCGACACATTAATAGCGAATTATCGTTATTATAAAATTTTGTCTGCCTACTGCGACACATGAAAAGCGAATTTTCGTTATTATAAAATTTGGTCTGCCTACCGCGACCCATTATTAATATACTATCACTGTAATTATAGAATTTAGTCTGCCTACTGCGACACATTTAAGCGAATTACTGTTATTATAAAATTTGGTCTGCCTATTGCGACCCATTACTAATATTATTGTAGTTATATAGAATTTTGTCTGCCTACCGCGACCCGTTATTAATAACATTACTGTGATTAGAGAATTTGGTTTGCCTACTGCGACACATGAATAGCGAATTTTTTTCATTATAAAATTTGGTCTGCCTATCGTGACCCATTATTAATAACATTACTGTGATTCTAGAATTTGGTCTTTCTATTTATTGGCTTTAGATGTAATTTATAAATTTAGTCAACCTGCTGCCATATATACTTTAATTATTTGACTGACTGTGCTGTGATATAAATTAATAATCTCGGGATTTTGTGTTTATGTATTATAATTAAAATATAGCAATTACCAAAGAAATTTGTATTATTTTTATATTTCATAATAACCGAAACGAAATAATTTGTATCTATTGTATAGTTATTATTACTATCTATTTCCCTCGATAATTTAATACATTTTTTATTATTTATTTGTAGTAGTACTATTACATTCAACTACTCATACTACAAAATCAAAGAAGAAATAATTTCAAAGAGAAACATAATTTAGTGTAACAAAATCAGCTTAAAAATGGCTAGGGTAGAGAAACAATCATCAAAAAAAAGGGCGCAATCTATCCGGGCTGCAGTTAAAAAAATTCGTGAGAATGACGATTACCGTGCCATTGAAATCATTAAAAACAACGAGCGAAATTTTCAAATACGTGATGATGAAATTTATCGTTTAACTGAAAATGAACAATTGAGAAAACGTAAATCTAAACTTCGCAAAAATCCAGCTTATCGTTTAAAAGAAAAAAATGCTAATCGGGCTTACACTTCTCAATTACATCAAAGTGATGAATATAATTATAAAAAGAGTCAAATTGAATCTCAAAGACAGCATCAATCCCGTACAGACGAAAATTATCGTGCTAAAAATAATAATTACCATCGTATTCAAATGTCTCAGTTACGTGAAAATGTTCATTTTCGTGAAAATGAACGTAAAAAAGATAAGGAAGCTAAAAAAGTTAAGCGCGATGATCCTCAAAAGCGAAAAATGCATAGTGAGAACGTTAATACCTATACGAAAAAAATTCGTTTTGATTCCGAATCTGGACCCAAGCTACGTCAGCTTCAGAAAGAAGCTAAACGCAAACAGCGTAAGAGTAAATTATTTAAGCATAGAGAAAATTATTCAAACAATTTAGTAAAGCAAGCTAAAAGTGGTAATAAATCTGCAGCGTTGTATCACAAAGTTTTAATGAAACAATGTAAATTCCTGAGATTTGTACATGCTGTATGCGCAAATTGTATGATTCTATAAAAAAATTAACAGCTTATAAAAAAAACATAATTATAGAAAAAGGTATGAATGATCATGCCTATTATTATAAGGATTCTGAATATCTTTCTGATTCATGTTGGAGTAGTCTGAGAAATGGTGCAATCCCTAAAAAAGCCGCAACAGAAAATCTTTCTTTTATAGAAATTCCTGATTATTTAAGACGCTTAAGTCCCATCGGGATTAGATTAGTCTCACCTGTCTTACCAGTCTTATTAATTGTGCCTCTTCAACAATTTACTGCAAATCCACAATTATCTGTTAAAGGAAACATTGTAAATGTTCAAGTCGATGAAGGAGATATGATGGAATGTTTGCCTCGGCATCCTGAGGATGCTCAGGTAGTTCAAGTTATAATTAAACGTAAAAAAGAATATAAACATAATTATTTGGCTGAAGCTATTATTGTTGAAGATGTAAGGAAGTCCTGAAAATATCTACAAAACTCTACATTATATAAAGAATACGGTATAAAAGAAAATGAAGAATTTCTTTCACAATATTCTCAAGAAAAATTTTGTTTTGTCGTTGACAAAAAAGATAAAAAGTATCCATTGGATTCTGAAAATAAATTGTTTGAGGAATTTTTCGAAAACGACGGTAATGATGATGATAATGGAAATTTTGATCGTGATAATGTTTTGGTCATAGATCAAAATCGAGAAATGGCTAACCTTACACGAATCATTGCACCTGGTGAAGACAAAATTCCAGTACCAATATACAATATTCCACATTATGAAATTTTGTGTAATCCACAAATTTTTGGAGGTGAACCTTTTGATGAGGCCAAAAATGTCATCAGCTAATGAAAATCATAAACTTTGGCTTACTCATAAAGATCCACGATGTCGTCAAGATCCTACTTTTGTACTTCAACTAGGTCAAATGACTGTACAAAAACGAACCCGAGACTCAATGAACTTCATTATGCGAAGAGGCTTGAAAAATGAATCTATAACTGCAAAAGATATCTTACAAGGAGATTTAGTTGATGAGTTGATTAATAAAGATCAAGCGTACAAATTCTTAAAGTCTGTTGTCGGCTCCCCTGTTTATTCAGAAGATAAAAAAAAAATTTATGATCGCTTTTATGGCACAGAGGCCTCAATTTAATGCCTTTTATACATTTTCAGTGTCAATAAATGATGACCCATACTTATTAAAACAACTCTATGAAGAACAATACAATAGGACAATCAGCTTACACGATGTACTTGAACTTACTCCTGATGATGAAGCGTATATAATTCGTAATACTCTAGTCACTTGTGCACGTTATATTCATCGCTATTTCAAGGCAATATGAGATTGTTTGGGAAAGAAAACACATGGTCCTTTCAAAGAATACTACGTCGTAGATTCTGTCCAAAAAAGTGAAGTTCAACAGAAAGGTGTTTTGCATTTTCACATAGTAGCATAGTTAAATAATGCGCCAGAATATAATCCAGACGATAGTACGTCTGAAAAAAAATGTGTTGAATTTATAGACCAATTTATCACATGCCGATTAAATAAAGATAATCCATACGTCATGGAATATCAGCAGCATAAGCATACTTTTACCTGTTATAAAGGGATGAAAAATGTAAAAGTATGTCGTTTTCATTATCCTCTATGACCAATGTCTGAAACAAAAATTTTAACGAAACTACCCCCGGAAGAACGGAATGAACAAGTGGAATTGAATTTTGAAAAAGTAAAAAATTTTCTTCATGAATTATCGAAAACGCCACGAGAAATTTCATTCTCACAAATTTTAATAGAACTTGAAATGTCGGAAACAGAATATATGACAGCTGCTAGATATTCTTTGAATTCTACACGGGTTTTTTTAAAACTTCAAAGCAATGAGATTTTCGTGAATGCTTACTATTCAGATATTTTAAATTTATTAAAATCTAATATGGATATTCAATTTATTTGTGATCCGTATGCATGTGTAAAATATTTGATTGATTATGTTGTGAAGGTTAAAAAAGATATGGCAAAGTTATTCAGAACTTTAATTGAACAATTCGCACATGAAAATTTCACCAACCTTGAAAAAGTCAAAAAATTTGGAACCGCGTTTATCAACTCTAGAGTTTTAGCTGCTCAAGAGGCTGCTTGTATTTTACTTCACTTGCCATTTTTTAAATCAAGTCGAGTTGGAGTATTTGTTCCTACTTTCCCAATAGAAGAAAGAAATCAAGTGGTTAAACGAAACAAAGACTTGGCAAAAATGGCTCCTGACTATACGAATATCTATCAAGATAATATAATTGATAAATATTGTAAGCGTGATAAACAATATAAAGAAATGTGCTTAGCTGATTTTGCAACTGGATACTCTGAGCCTAATAAACTTACGGCAAAAATTAAATTGAAAAAAAAAATAGATCATTTTTCAGAAAATGAAAATAGCAGTTGTGATGATGGTGATGAAAGTGATAATTCAGAAAACGATCTAAAAGAACGTACAAAACGTAAAATTTTGCGGATACGTAATTATAACAAGCACCAAGACGAAGAAAATTACATTCTAGAGCAGTTACTGTTGTTTTTGCCATTTCGTGACAAAAAAATTGAAATCGAAAGGCCAAGTTTAGTTGAAAAAAGAGAAACTTACAACAAAAATAAAACTTTAATTGAAAAAAATCAAAGTCTGATTTATCATGTAGATGAAAATTTTATCGAAGATATTTTTAAAAATGTCGAAGATGATGTTAACGATGATGATCAGGATCATAGTGATTTTAATTTCGAAAAGAAATTTGAAGATGAGTTTATTGACTCATTTACCGAAACTAAATTTACTAATGTTTCCATTTCAAAAGAAAAAGATTATAAGATTAGCGTACCAAAAGTAATAAAAGAGAAAGATATCTTAGAATTACTGTTAAAAGCAAATGAACAGCAACTTCAAGTCGTGATGCATTGCTTACATGCTCAGAAACTTGATAAACCGATTCGATTGATTATTTGTGGCCAGGCTGGGACTGAAAAATCTTTTTTGATTAAGCTTCTATATCAAACTGTCTCCGATTAATATAACAAACAAATTGCTTGTTCAGAAATTAAATCTGCTAAAGTTATATTAGCTGCTCCTTCCGGTAAAGCTGCATTCTTAATTGGAGGTACAACCATCAATAGTTGCTTTAATTTACCTGTTGATAACATGAGAGGAAGCATTTCACCTTTAAGTGCTAGCGCCGTTGTATCTCTAAAATTTCAAATGCGTCATGTAAAACTTGTAATTATAGATGAAGTTTCAATGATCGGTCGTAATCGTTTAAATCAAATTGATACTCGACTTCAACAAATTACTGGCAATAATTCACCTTTTGGTGCTCTATCAGTTGTTTCTGTTGGAGACTTAAAGCAACTTCCACCTGTGATGGATAAGCCAATTTATTATACAGCACAGCATTACCTTAGAGACAGAAAATTAGAATGGATTCAAGCAAATCCAGGTAAACCGTTTCAACCAAATATTGCTGATCCTACATATAGTGCGTTGTTCGCAACAGATAATTGGATTGATTTTAAATATTATGAATTGACCCAAGTTACGCGTCAAGACAATTTAAATTTTTTTAATGCCTTGAATAATCTTTTCATGGGAATAATGACTGCTAGTAATATAAAATTATTCGAATCTAGATGCAATTTAACGAATGTTCCTCATGATGCGATTCATCTCTTTTATACGACCAAGGATGTTGAAGCATATAATAATAATAAAATTCGTAACATGCCAGGTGAATTATTTGAACATGTAGCAGAAGATCACATTCAAAACGATAAAAAACTAAGTGAAAAAATAGTTCAAAAGACTCTTGAATCTCTTCAGGGCTTACCAACTAATAAAACCGGTGGATTGCCGACAAATATTTTAACAAAAATAGGTGTTAAGTCGATGATTACACGTAACATTAATACACCAGATGGATTGGTAAATGGAGCAACTGATACTTTAAAACATGTAACGAGAGATAAAATTTCAAAAAATATTACAATACTTTGGTTGAAGTTTGATGAGAGTAATATTGGACGAAAAACTCGAGGCTGTCATTCAAAATTGTTAAGAGAAAACAATTTGAGTAGTGATTCAAATCTCGTTCCGATTTTTCCAGTCGTAGTTACTGATATTGCAGTAGGAAAAAAGATGGCTGTACGGAAACAATTTCCGTTAATTTCTGCAGAAGGTGTAACGGTTCATAAAAGCCAAGGACAAACTTATCCATCAGGCTGTGTTGTTCATATTAAAGGAATGTCAAGAACAATGAAATATGTTGGCTCTAGTCGTGTTACTGATCCTAAAAAACTTTTTATCGATGGAACTTTCAAACCACCAGCTCCATTAGATGAGACCATTGATTTGAAAGTTGAATTGGATCGTTTGAAAAATGAAAAATGCTTATTAACTTTTGAACAGCCTTTAAGCGAATTACAAGGGATTTAAATAATATTTCACAACGCATTGTCGCTTCGTAAGTACATAGGTTGTGTTCGAAATGATAAATGGTTCCACGGGGTAGATATCATGATTTTTGCTGAAGCACGTACACTACCAACAGATGATATTGCCATCCATGGTTACGACATCATTTACAGATCTGACAGCAGTAATGTCGGTAAAAAATTTCTTCGTGGGTTGATTGTTTATAAAAAACATCAACTTTTAGTTTCCGTAGGCAATAATGTTATTCATGATTTTCAGTCTAAAAATAATGTTGAACATGTGGATTTAGTAGCTTTAGTTATAAATGACTTATTTATCATAGGAGGCTATGTATCACCTAAAGTTTCTTGATACACATTTAAAAAGAGTATGGAAAGTATGTTCAATTCCTGTAAAACAAATGACAATATAGTGGTAATAGGTGACTTTAATGAAGATTGTTATAGTCATAAAGTTTCATGGTTAGATGGACGATCGTAAAAGTTTGAAAAGAGCATTGTCACCAGCCATTTCGACAACTAATTTTAATACACAAATTGAAGTGATTTTTACCAATTTGGTTGATTATATGTCTGGCACTTATGAAAGCATTACGTCAGATCATAAACCAATTTTCTTCTGTAACAAAGCGAATGAAATACCAGATAGAACATTGATCGATCATTTAAAATCTTCTAAATGTACTATATCTAAACCTATTCTTGTTAACAGTCAAATGAAAAAAGAAGTTGAAGGATGTGGAAATAAAATAGACAGTGTAAAATTGAAAATAAAAACAATTAAAAATTATTCTACAGTGAAGACGGAATTTCATTTAAGTGATGGAAAGCCTACAACGAGAGGAAAAAATTTAAATAAAAGTATGAATAATATTTTAAATAAAAAGAGAAAAGTTGAGTTTCGAGAAAAATGTTTTTTACCATCTATCCAAAAAATTTTGCTTGATATAACTATCAGTTCATCTTTGGAAGAAATCTTAGTAATAATGCAACGAAATCATGAAACAATTTCTAAACTTTCAACTGAAATAAATAACATTGTTGCAAAAAACATGAGAAATTCATCAAGAAATATTTCTGGTAATTTGGATATAAATAAAAAATTTATGCTTAATGAGAAAAATTTGTCAACTGAAAATTCTGAAATAAATCGTTTGCTTAATGACGCATTTTCATTTGTCAATGTGAAAGGTGACGGTAACTGTTTATTCCGAACATTGGCTGAATTGATTTATAATGATGAAGAAAAATATTCTTTTATAAAACTTTTTATTCTAAATCATGTTATTTGTAATAAAAATAATTATGGATCATTGCTTGCCCGTGGTGGTATTTCAGTTCAAGATGTAAATGGATTCGATTTAGAATACCCAAGGTTAGATGATTTTTTACGAATGGTAGCTGAGGACCAAACATGGGAAAATGAAGGATCACTTTATGCAATTAGTGATGCACTGAAAGTAATCGTGATTACCATCTGTATAGAAAAGGAAACCCATGAAAAAACTATATCAATAAAATAATACCAACTGTTACACAGCCGCTAAAACCTTTAACGATAGTTAATGAAATTAATTACCATTTTTTGGCAGCTCATAGAAAATTGTCTTCTCCTGAATTCAATAGTAAAATATGGCAAGGTATTCACGTCATTACAACTAATTTAAATTCGCTTTTTAATCGATAATTAAATTACGATAATCTTTTTTTTTTTACTGTTCACCTATAATTAAAACAAATTCAAATATTATTAGTGGAGGAATGAGGGTGGAGGCGGGTGATTTCAGAAATTAGTTAAAATTGTTTTGAATTATAACTGACCTACTTTAAGGAAACGATTAAATTTCATAGCTGTACCCAGTGAACACATGACCTTAATTTGACGTCAATCTAACATTCTATTTGACTTTAGTGTGATGTAAAAACTTGTAACATCATATTGATGTAAGCATGACTCTTTTATGACATCACAATCATGACTTAGATATTACGTACGCTTGACATAGGATCTATATCACATTGTTACGTAGTAATAAAATCATTATTGTACATTATAATGACGTATTTTTAAAGTCATACGGTTAAGTTGGTAGCAAAGTCACGGTTATTCGTAATATAGATGGCACCCCGAAATCATCTCTTTAAATCAGTGGCAAGTCAGTATTTTACGCAATACTGATGTAATCGTCGAGTCATAGTTTTTTTATCATCGATTTATTAAAATAAAACAATCATATAATAAATTTTCAAAAGTGTGTAAATAACACCTAAATATCAAACATTTTTAGGGCCAAAGTAATCGATAGACTCGATAATAGATTATTCAGACGTCTTAGATTAAATCATTAGCGTAAGCAAAAAAAATTAACTTTATTTTTTTTAAATGATATACCGGAAATATTATTTATGATGACAAAGTGTTGCGAAAGTTTGAATTCTTTCAATATTAAGATTATAAAGTTGAGTATCGCAATTTTTCAATCAAAGAAATTTCATACGATTTTGTAGAATTAATAAATGTTTCGCAAAATGTCTTAAGTTTCATATCACAGCAAAAAAAAAAATCTGTCTATCGGTTGACCCTGCGGGCCAGCCCTAAAACTTCCCGCTCAATATTGTTGTAAATACATTTTCGAGCTCTTCGAGATGTATATTCAAAAAAATAAGTAATATGGCTGCTGAAAGGGTAGAAATTGTCATGTGATGCCTATCTAAAAATATTAATTATAATTAAACCATAAGATATTTAGCTGCCATTCTCAAAAGGGGTCTTCGCATTAACTACACGAAAATATAAAAAGAAAATTAAGTTGAAAAATTGTATTTTTCGGAAGTTATAGTGTTTACTAGCCTATGAATCCTTAGGAATTTAACACTATAGGTCACTAAAAACAGATATTTTATAGAAAAATCGTAATTAGTCGACTTAAAAATGTATGAAATCTGTTGTTCAATCATTTTTCTTTGTAACAATATATTTTTTTAGTATTATTTAAGTATATATTTATAAATTTACAAATAATTTAATATGTCGAAATCGAGTTTTTCATTTTCAGGCGAGTATAGAGCATAACCTCAGCGCTTCGCGCTCAAGGCATGCAATTGCAATTCCTGGTTCCGCATGAAGATTAGAAACGATTTATGATAATTTGAAATTTTAATCGTCATTAATCGTTTTTAATCGTAAAATAATAAATCGTCTTTTGAAGATTAGAGATGATTAAATGTGAATAACCATAACGATCAAAGACGATCAATAATGATCAAATTTTGAAAGATTGATTAAAAGATGATTGATTGTTCGTCATAGAATTATGAAACTTTACCCATTTTATTTGGGTGGCACAACCTGTGCCTAACGGAGGTTACACGAAACGTACACTTGCATTGAAAATAAAAGTGTGTAGCGACACGTATGAATAAGCGAACGACAGATAAAAGTTACGTTCGGAGAAACGTAGGAATGAAGAACGTGATGTATGTATAATGTTCCTTACGATAAACCGAACGATTGATTAAAGTAAGATTTGTAGAAACCAAAGAACGAAGAATAAGACGTTCAGATAAACGCGGGTAACGGAGAACAAGACGTTTGTAGAAACGGAGGAACGAAGAACATGGCATATGGACAGCGTGCGGAACGGTTAATGTGAGGTTTGTTAACAATGATATTTGACAATACCGACTGAATGCATGCAGTGAATATAACGGTCGGTATTATCAAATAATTTTTACATTGTAACCTCCGTTAGGCACAGGTTTTGGCATTTTTTTAGTTATGAGAACTAATTTAAATAATTAAATTAGGCGAGCATATACTATAGAACCTCCATTTTTAATAATTTTACGAATTTTTTCATGCGTTAGGGACACTGCCAGAGAATAAAAAGTTGTAAGAAATGCCATGATTCAGTAAATAATATGTCATTATTCTATAGCAATAATTAATTTTTTTGCCACCAGCAGAGCTTCAGCCTGTATTTTTCACTATAGTTTCATATAAAATTTACCCTAATAGCACAGTTTGCTTGAGCAAAAGTTTACTATACAAAAGTTTCGTTGAATTTTTCTTCAAATTTTCGTCAACTTCGGTCTTTTCCATTTCTTACGACAAGTTGTATGCTATTGAATTTGAAGTAAAATTACTGCCCGAATTAGAATGCAAATTCACTTCAAAAGTTGACTAGAAAAAAGTTGTCTTTAATTTTCAGGCAAATTTTATGTCAATTTATCGTTAATTTGACTTGAAAAATTATTAAGTATATTCTTACGCTCAAATTGTAGACAATTTTATGTATAAATTTGGTTACCTTCTGAAATGGTAAGAATGAACATTACCGACCGTTTTTTTTCGTACAAGTTTACCTTAAAATTGAAGAAAAATTAACCGCAAATTTTTATTTTCAACTTTTGCTGTGAAATTGTGGCGGATTTACCAGAAGTGCTGGCAGGCGACGATAGGGCGAGCGTCTGTTGCGAGAGCGAGCTAACTCAACCCAGGAAAAAGCCGCGAAAGCAAGTTTTGTCGCCACGAGCAGATTAGATATATATATTGATATACAAGTATCTGGCTACAGCTGTAGCGATATAAAAGAGATTGTTTTCTGATATAGTAACTGAGTGTAACTTAAATAATTATAATTTTATTGAATAAACAGTCATTGTTTCTAATAATTAAATTGTCAGTGATTTGGTAACCCTTGTGTCCCGAACCATTACAAAATTGTCGGCAAATTCGAGCAGCAGATCGAATTAGAATGCAAATTCACTTCAAAAGTTGACTGGAAGTAATTTGTCGTTAATTTTCAAACTCTTCGAGCTCAAAAGTTCCATTTTTTTTTTTTTTATTAAGCTTTGAAAATTTGAGAAATCCAAAATTATTAATAAATAGATGTTTTTTAAGTTTTGTTCAGAATTTTGCTCCATAAAATCAATATATTTGAGCACAAATTAATGGAAGCAGCTAAGATAGAGAGTGAAATAAGTTTCAAATTAAATTAGATTGTTAATGTATTAAATAACCAAAAAAAAAGTGAAAATCGATATTTCAATAACAATGTTTTAATGTAAAGTACACTCTTTTAATTATTTTTAATAATCATATTGCATGAAAAATATATCTTAATCTTTATTGTTACATTTTAATATAAAATCATTGATAGACCTAGAATAAAATTATTGAAAAATGTCTGATTGCAATACTTGGCATCTTAAACACTGTGTCTGACAATACTTTCGGCACGAAGGACAATTATTGCTACAATTTGAATAATTTCCATGTTGGTGATTTTGACGTTCACTGTTTTCTTTGTTATGGGGTTGTTGTTTTGATAAGGTCATCAATTGCTCCACCAATGGTTTGACTTGTTCTTTCATTACTATTTTTTGTGATGTTTCACGATTTGAATAGTGATGAAACATTAAAAAATTTCTGTATTGGCTTCTATCTTGTCGTATTCACCGATTGGCACGCGATTTACTGGCGCTAGTTCGTCGATATGGTTTTGGAGCATCAGTTATCACCGCTGAAGGTCCGACCGATCGTTCAAGCTGAAAAATCGAAGCAGACTGTGAGAATAATTGTTGCTGCAACTTATTAATTTTTGATGGTACAGTTAAGATTGGACGTAGTTGTTGTTGATTTTGATTCTCGAAACCCACTGTAGCCGATATCTTCGGATCAAATTCACCATGCTTCATAGGTACAAGTGACGTAAACTGTTGTCGGTATTGTCTTTCAGGTATCATGAATGGCGACTGTTTATTCAAAAAGGAATACTGATTAGATTTATGTAACAAGTCAACGGCACTTTCCCATAGTTGTAAATTAGATTCATTAATGAGCTGTGATACTGATGACGGCGCAGCAGAAGATAGGTCTAGAGCCTTTTCATGTGAAATAGATGACAACATTAACTGTGGAGAGCTTGTTTCTGATTGTTCTGTTGAAGTAAAAAAAAACAATTGTTCGATATTAATGAAACTGATTTAGATTTGAATTTTACTTTAATTTAGCAGAAAGCTTAACAATAGTGACGCAAATATTATTATTCATTTTACATGAAACCTATTTTTGAGAATAGGTTATAGACACTAGCTCAATATTTTGTAATGAATAATAAAATTAAATAAATAAATAACAGTGAAATTAAAAAAAAAAAAAAAAAGTAGTAAAAACATTCATTAAGGAAATTTTATTATATATGGTTCGTTGATAGAATTTTTTCTTTAATTATATGTTATCATTTATTTGTTATGTATATACATATATATATATATATATTTATTGAACTTACCATTGGTGTGAGCCATTTTTAATTCAATGAACTAGAGAGATATATAACAAAAAAAGGAACTATTGAAAATTGGAGAAGTAGTTAACGTAAAAAAAACTAATTCTCTCAACAGTTTCGAAGTAAAACAATTAGCTCATATTACATTTCAATTGTACACATAGCTTCATATTACATTTTAATTGTACACATAGCTTCATAAATGTTATTATTCATTATATTTAAATTTTAACGTAATTGTGTGGTTAACGGTGAATCAATGAATCTTAGCTCAATATTTTAGAAGAAACAAAGGTTATTTTACTTTATTTCACTTTATTTTTTTTAAACACTAATATTTATCTGTATATTTATAACATATTATTGTTAATAGCCTTAATAACCAGCTTTGTTGCTGAGCAAACGACGTTTGCTCAACAAAAGTTTCTGTCAATTTATAATAACAAGCTGTTGCCAACTATGAAAAGTATTTTGGTTTTTGATGACAATACGTCCAACTTAAAATTACGGTCATACCCTGATAGCCACTTTGGCTGCAAATTGACTGGAAAATATTGCCGAGATTGGACGTCAAGTTGACTGCTAAGAATTGATGATGATCAATTTCTTGCCGATAAACTTTCTGTCAAATTAAAAGTAACTGTGGTTCTTCAGTTTATATATATATCTATATATATATATATATATATATATATATATATATATAGAGTGGATGGGAGTGCAACGTCTTATTGGTAAAAGTTTAAAAGAATGATCCCAAATATTGACGTAGATAAGGACATAAAGTTGCAGACGACAATGCTGAAACCGTAAGTTCCATCTTTGAGTAAGTTGCATCAAATATATGAGGCTAACGTCAGAAAGTGTAAAAGTTAATAGAGGCAATGTAGCTATTTTTTGAAAATTTCCGCAATAAATTCAATACTCACAGCGCCATCTTAATTGGTGCCAAAATTTGGATCACTTTTCATAACATTAAGGCCGGGCCACACCTGACAAAATCTCGAATTTAAGATTTCTAATTATTTATTAATTAATTATCATTACAGCGATTTTTTTAGTGTCTGTAAAAAAGCAGAAGACAAACTTCCTCAGAAGATTTTCATCATTTAAGTCCCATAAATATTCAAAACGTAATTAGAAATCTTTAATTCAAGATTTCGTTAGGTACGGCCCAGTCTTAAGATTGCTTTCTCTTTACACGCTCTCTATATATGCCTTAATAGCACAATTTGCTACAGCAAAAGTTTACTTTACAAAAGTTTCCTTGAATTTTTCGTCAAATGTCCGTCAACTTCGGACTTATCCGTTCATGACGACAACCTGTATATAACTTGCTATACAATTTGGCGTAAATTTACTACCCGAATGATTATGGCAATTCACTTCAAATGTTGACCAGAAAAAATTGAGGAAAAATTAAACGCAAATTTTTCTTTCCAACTTTTGCTGTCAAATTATCGGCAAATTCGGGCAGCAAATTTCAGGTAATTTCAACGTCAAATTACTGCCAATTCTAAGCCAAAGCAGATATTAGGGTATATATATAAAATTAGGCGATATAAATGTGGTTCTCAAAGTGCTAAAAACTAACTAGAGTATCCTATATAATTTTTCTAGTAATTTTAAGTCTGTGATATTTGATCAAGTGGTAGCAACCAGCATCATCGCTATTAAAATTTGTTGGATAGAAGAAAGAACGTACGTATTCTTGTTTTTATGTTATGTTATTCTTTTTATTCTGATTAATTGTTAAATTAAATTCAAACTGAACTAAAAATTATTTTTATTGTTACCCATGGAAAGTGAATTTAAATTTTTTGATATTTATTTTTTTATATACTAGGTTTCAGGTTACGATAGTCGCAATTCCATACCTCTTCAGAAAATTTTGAAGATAAAATGTCTTTCTGTAATGGTAAGTTTCACACTAAATTAAAATAAATTTCGATAATGTCAAAAAAAGAAAAAAAAATGTCAAGCTATAAGTATTATCTTTTAAAATTCACACCTCTTTTGATTCAATTAACAAGTTAATGTTGTCGTTGCAACGATAAAAAATTTTGTTTTTTTTTAGCAGGGCAACAAAGCTCAGGTGGACAATATCCGGTATTTCCTTCTGGTTCAAATGAAGAACCACTAAATTTAGCTGCTATTCCAAACACGCCAGCAACACAATATATTAATCAAGTTCCTCAGCCATTATGGGCCGATAATTATAATCCGTCACATCAGCATTTTACTCAAACAAATCATCAACATCAAGAAGGGCTAGAAGTACCAAGTCACTTACAGCAACAGAATATACAGAGATCTAGACAGTATCAGCAACCACTTGGTGCTGTAATTACACCAGATCAACATTTCCGGCAGCAATATCGATGCGTAGGACCTCACAATGTTAAAACATCAGCAATTGTTCATTAGCTTCAAAAGTATTTACAACAATATCCGCAACTTCCTGCCTCTGCTTCCGGATCATGCCCACAGGCAAATTTCGTTAATCAACAACATATTATGCAACCACAACAGTCTTTGGGTATTAATCGAAAACTAGTTGCACTTCAATATCAGCAGCAAGATTTGAGAGACTCATCGTCATTAAATCCTGAAACAAGACAGAACACAGAAATAAAAGAACAAGTCAAACCGTTGATGGACCAATTAGTGACGTTATTAAAGCATCAACCCCATAACAAAGAAAACAGTGAACGTCAAAATCGCCGACGCGGCAATTTCTCAAATTGTCGCAATAATTGTCCTTCGTGCCGAGAGTATTGTCAGAAACAGTGTTTGAGATGCCAAGTATTGCAATCAGACATTTTTCAATAATTTGATTCTAAGCCTATCAATAACATCTATACTTATATCATACAAAAATGCCAGCATTTTATAATTTTTTTTTTATCTCAATTTTAAGCGTCTAATATTATTAGTCTGATTTTTATATATTTTTTTTTGTTTTTCCTTCGAGAAGACTCTTTAGTAAGTGACTCTAATTGTACGGTGGATTTTTGTGTTTTAAGATTGTACGATGGAGCAGTATTAATTTTTTCTTCTTTAATTTTTCTTTTTTTTTTTACAAGTTTACCGTACTGAAAATTTTAATGTTAGAAAAAACAAAAAAATACAGTCTATTGTTCCGCAAAAAAAAAAAAAAAGTAATAAATATATAATGATAATATATTTTTAACGAAATTAGTCTATATTCGTTGTTAATTTATTTTGATGTATGTTTTTCTTTTCATATTTATTTTTGTTCCAAAATACAGACGTTGTTTTTGGAAATGTTAATTTGGAAACACTTACGGTGTATTTTTTTTTTTCTTAAATTATGTTCGAAAATTTTTGCTATTATAAATGAAAAAAAAGTTTTTGTTTTTTATGTCATTACTGATGATTGATATTTAAATATATAAAACATAAAGTTGTAATTGTGATTAAAATTTTAATCTTAAAATAACAAATAAAAAGAAAAAAAAATTATAACATCCTGATTTTGAAATTATTATCAATATAAAACCAGAATAACATGATAATCTATTTAATACAACATGAGCGTTCGAGGTGTGCACTTTTGGATTTTCCAAATACTTTTTAATTTAATATTACCGTCAGGCATGATCTCCATGATTTCATATGGCCCATCATATGGTCAGTGTAGCTTGCCCATTTTGTGTCCCTTCAATAAGAACACGTAATCACCAGGGTGGAATGATACGATGGTTATGTCGCAATCGTAATATTTCTTCGATCTTTCTTTTGCTAGAACTAGGTTTTCGCGGGCCAGTGATTGCACCTCGTAGATTCGGATCGTCAATTCCGTAATAAAATCTTCATAAGTAGTGAGGCAGGGGAGGGGGGCACCCCCTACCGATATCACAGTACTCTATCTTATCGAACGCCGCTGATACATACTGTCGGTAATTTACCATATCCGCGGCCGGTAATTTGTGCATATCTGAGGCATGCAAGCGATATCGATATATCATTTCTCGGTCGGTAAAGTAGAGATTATCTCCATCGACTGTCGAGAATACCGTCACTTGGTAACAATTTATCGACCAGCAGTCAATTATCATGTGTATGATGCAAAATACTATCACACTATCATCGGAGCTAATACCTTACCGTATACCATCTCTGATAATAGCATGACATGTCTGGATATGAAGATCATCCGCAGGATTTATATATTCAAACAGGGTGTAGGACGAGCACTTGCGAGAAGCCTCGATGTCACTGCCATCTCGCGGTTTATTCCTTCCCCCACCCCTCCTTTTAGCGGATAACATCATTCAGCGTGTCTGAACTCATTTTTTTGTGAGGTAGAGTAGGGGAAATGAATCTGCGCAAATGCTTTAATGATCACATCACCTTCCGCGTCGTTCACCGTTACTAAGCTCATATTTCAAACCAAGTGGGGTAATATGAACATCCGCAATTGCATCATTTTACCCGATTACATCATCTTTTACGTCATACGACAAGTCCAAACTCGTTTTTTTTTTTTCGCCAACTAAGTGGGGGAATAGAGAGTCGAGTGGGTGACTCTCGCAGCCATATGCATCAGTCTGTTCAAGTGTTCTGAAGTAAGAACAATCGTTTCTCAATTAAAAAACCTGTGAAAAAAGTGATGAACAAATAGAGCGTCGAATTCTAAGGTATAGTTAAAAAACTTATCTTTATTGATTAAACTGGCGTGCATCTTTTCAACCATATTAACTAACAATCTTTTACAGACCTCATGTATGCACTGATCATTGTGATCATCCAGCACAGATTGAGTTTGATGAAGTATGTGTTGTGAGTGAACAAGAAGAAGAAGAAGAAGAAGACAATTATATTCAGAAATTAGTTACTCAAGAAAGAGAAATTGACTTACAGATCTTATATTGGAAGAACTTATTACTTTCCTTTAAAGATCGTAAAGGTTACGAGCAAGCCTGTCACAGAGTTACATACGTTATAACACACTTAATGTTTAAAACTAACTCATCAAAATAAATCGTAGACACCTGTAATGGATCAATTAAGTGAAGAAGAAATAGAGTATCTGGCAAACCATCCACCATACGTTTTATCTGAAGCAGAACTATTATCACGTTATTTCGAACAACCAACACGAGACTACATTGAAAGGTTTGTACGTGATATTCATCTTTTCCAAACTAATTTGAATATCATTTTAACTAGACGTGATAAAAAAGCGTGCCCATACTGCTGTGCATTCAAAGACTCTGTGAAAAAACTGCATCAAGTGATCGAAAGTTTGGAAAAACTAGAAGAACGTATCGAAAAAAATACAAGACAATGGAATTTATCGTCGATTTCACGGGGTTTGTTATGCCTAATGACACCATAGTAGTAAAAGAATTATGCGTAGGTGATATAGTAGATAAAAATTCTCATTCTTTAAGTGTAAACATTTTATCTTTCAACCGTCATTGCAATACGATGGAGCGATAATGCAAGAAACTTTTGATGAAAGTGGCTACGGTCATGGTATCCGGTGGGACTCGGGTAAAGTGCCATACAATGAACTCAAAGAAATTATAAAAGATTTGGTGAGCAAAGCAAGTTACATTCATGTCGATGGAAAGCAAAAATACAAATGGTTGACGATCATGACCGATTACTCAGCACAAATAATCGACATCCAACTAATGAGACATTATTCATTCGTAAACGTGGATCGCTATGATAAAGAACAATGTGCACTTTTGCTAGGAAGTATACACAAATTTTGATTTTGGATGGTGATACGAACTTCATCATTGTTGTTCAAAGTCGACGATGCATACGGTTGATGAGCATGCAGTTCATAGTGAGCAATTGACTCATCGAATATAATTGGTCGTTCGATATCCAATATATTAGCCATTATTTTTAATATCCTCTGTCACCTACTGCACCGTACTTGTTGCCTTTCTCGTAACCACCGTACGCAGTACTACCTTTTATGCTTGGTGCCGAATATTTATCTTTGCTATTTTTAAAATCCGTGCCGTATTTACTTTGTTGGCTTTCTAAATACTTTCATAAGTTCTTTGAAGCTTCATTATTGGACATTATACTCAACAGCTCACCACCTAAGTCTTTTGACAGGAAATTATGCAGCAGAAATTAAATTTTATTTTGTTAATCTTCCACGTAAACATAGTCCGAGACTTTTCAGGAACAGCTTGTTCTGATGTGTGAACGTCTTGTGAGGCGTTCTTCGACTGATTGCGCTTGACCATGATGATAGCTTTTTATAGCCCGCACCACTCTTTGTATCGTATACAATACCCATTTATATCGTTTTCACATGTAATCTTATGGTTATAGTTTCACCCCTGAAAATTTCTAATTTTCCATCCTGATCCACTATACGTAGTCTTATATTATATATAGCATCTGCGAAGATTGGAAGGTAAATGACGGGTGATGGTAACTCAACGATTTTATATCCTGGTGGTAGGCTCGGAAAAAACTCATGAATTGTGTGCACTTTCTGTTCATTTATGTAAGCACCCGTGGTAATATTACACTCAACCCTTAATGCATGTAGCTTTAGTATAGTCACAGGTAATTCTGATGAGTGAGTTTTGTTTGGTTGAAGCCGACGATTCTTGAAACCTAACAGCCGACCAATAGAATCGTTAGGTATAAAATTTATAATCTGATCACATCTAATTTCACTTCTTAGCTCATTATTATTTGCTCTAATACTGATGCCAAGTCTCGGTAATGACTTTTGTATGTATTTCTCAATATCTCTAATTTCATAACTACCAGTTGGTATTTTAATTACTCTTTCTTTAACAGGAACGATTCTTTTGAGGATAGTTTTCTTGGAAATTTGTTTTCCAGGTTGCACATTAATATCTGGAGCCAATGAAACATCATCACTTCTTGTCACTATAGTCACATCTCGTTTTTTCCTCTTTCCAACAGGTTTATCGATATTTCCAAAGTTGCTATCCTCAATGTCATTTGTATCTATTTGTTCTTCCGGAGGATAAGTTACATAAAACTTACTAGCACCAATGTCTATATTGGGTATCGAATGAAATGTCAGCAATTCTACAAGACCCAAGACATAATTTTTTTCCTCTGACAGTTCGATTGGTGGGAAATAATTTGCCTCTAACACAGAGGACGATCCTGTCAGTGTTAACGTGAAAGACTCAGCCATGACTAATGTCCTGAGTAACTAGTCATGTCAATTTAAAGTTGCCCGGAAAGAAATTTTAGGCACAAATGTCCACATATAATTGTGTCAAAGTTTTGATATCTTTTATGATTATATTTCACGCTACCAACATCAAGATATTTTATAAGGTCTTTCGGTGGTCGTAAATCACCAAAACTATCGAAATAAATTACTTTATCTCGACTTTTCTTGTACGCAACCCAATGAGTTCCAAGACCGAATCTGTCATCAAGATTGACAATGGCCGATTCAAATTTTTTAGGTCCAGATTTTGGCAGATCGTTTCTCATGAAAACACCGCGGAAATTGGGTATCTTTAATGCCTTGGCGTATTTCATCAAGTCGATATTTGTAAGTGCTCGATGTGGTAGCTCTACATGTTTTTCGACTTACATCCTCTACCAACTGATGGATATGGCCACAAATATAGGCCCATACCACGTCTGTATGGCTTTAAGTATAAGCCTTTACCTATAGCTCTCTTCCATTTTTTAATTATGTCTCTTGCTCTCCTCTAACTGTCTTTTGGCTGAACTGGCATCGTTGACAGCCTTCGCAACCGCCGCAGCGCCACCAGCGAGAGCGCCAGTAGCCGAAAGACCTGCAAATAGGGGTATCAAAAATGGAAGTACACCACCTATTTTAAATGGAAGTGGTAGAATACGTGGCTGTCGAACATTTTTTTTCCCACCAGATTTTTTTACCTCTTGTCGAGCCTCTTTAAGTGCCGACTTAATTGGATCACCACCTGCTTGCATGGCTTGCTTAGCAGCCGTTACAATTTTTCTCAGCGCTACCTTAGATCGTCTGCTGGTCTTTTTCTTCTTACCACTCTTTTTGCTCTTCTTGCCCACCATTCTCTTCTTCTTCCCACTCATTCTCTTCTTCTTACCACCCATTCTCTTCTTCTTCTCTATTCCCATTCCGAAGCGTTTTTTAACCTTTATAATCTTGTTCACACTCCAAGCAGCAGCTTTTTCTCCAATAGTAGCGTCTTTCGCTTGAAAACGTTCCCACACTTTGCCAGCTAATATTTTATCAGCTTCGTGACGTGCTACCAAATTTTCTCGATTTTTCGAGTAAGCAATATCGTGATTCTTACACGCTGCATCCAAAGGATTGATGCCAGGGTCACCACGAGCCAATCTCTTCTCTTACTTTGTTCCTGGTCCGCAATACTGATAACCAGGTATATGAAGTTCAAAAGGTAGCTTGTTAATGATACTGTTGACAATACCTTTCCCACTAATATGTCCGCACTCTATCACAGCGACATAATGAATGATAATAAATCATTATAAATGATCATACTTATAGTCATAGAAAAGAGTTGTTACTCTAACAGTGAACTGTTAACATGGAGTTCAAAAAAAACGACGCTAAATTACCTGTGATCAATTTCGATCAAATTGTTCAAGGTACAGGAGTAAAAAGGATCAAAAGACATGGCGCTTTACTACCGAACAGTGTGCGGGCAGTGTTTTGTGGCCCATCAAACTGTGGTAAAACAAATGCCTTATCATCACTTATTATACATCCCAATGGTCTGAGATTCAACAACATTTACCTTTACTCAAAATCTCTCAATCAACCAAAATACAAGTTCTTAGAGAAGTTGCTGAAGCCTATAGAGGGTGTAGGATTTTTTTCATTCAATGAGCATGAGAATGTGATCAAACCAGAGGATGCGAAACCCAATTCACTGATGATATTTGACGATGTTGCATGTGAAAAACAGGACCATATTAGAGCTTACTTTTGTATGGGTCGACACAAAGACGTAGACAGTTTTTATTTGTGTCAAACTTATACACGCATTCCTAAGCATTTAATACGTGATAATGTAAATTTTTTGGTTCTGTTCCGTCAAGACGAAATGAATTTAAAACATGTATATGACGATCATGTAAATACAGACATGTCATACAATTCATTCAAAGAACTATGTTCTGCATGTTGGAATGAAAGTAAATATGGTTTTGTGGTAATTGATAGAGATAGTGAGCTCAACAATGGACAATACAGAAAAGGATTTGACTGCTTTATTGGTATAAATTAAAGTGTAACTGCTAATATGAATCATATGTCTAGTGAACTCTAATACATCAACATGAAGCCTGAAGAGATTTCGAAACAAGAAGATGTGCTGCGTCAGATATCTGAAGCAAGTGACGCGATCAGACGAAAGCATAAAATGCTGAAGTTAGGTAAAGATAGTGCTGAAAAAGCTATGGGTGAAATGTTCAAACCCATAGTTACACCATTGTAGAGTCTAGTTGAATCGTCAAAACAAACAATTAAGCAAGAAGTCAAGAAGGAAATTAAAGAAGAAGAGGTTACACAAAAGAACAATTCGACACTCAACAACAACAAAACAGATGATACAAGTCATTATGATAGCTTTATGTCTGATGACGATGGGAGTAGTAGAATTATTAATGAAACCCAGATAAATCCCTCTGCTTCAAGTACTCCCGCGAAACCGAGCAGTTTAGTGAAATCCTTTTTAACCAAAGTGTATAGAAAAAGTAAAGAAATTGATTTGAGATACGGCGTTCGTCGGCGGTACAATGATTTTTATATTGGTGATTCAGAAATAAATTTTGAGGAAAATACGTTTTATGTTAAAAATCAGGAATACCCAATAACTCCTGGTTTATTGGAACTGTTGTTTAAAAAATCACCACATGATGCAAGTGTTACACAAGATGATAAAAATAAATACCTTGAGATCATTGAAAACACAAACACTTATAGAAGAAATTACAAATCAGATGGTAGTATTTATGAAGACTCAACAATAAAGTTTAATAATTATATTGCTGATTTTCTTACAAAATATACAAAAGCACCTAAGGGAAAAGGGTTGCCTGAATATAAGATTGTAAAAAAAAAGAAAACACATATGGATTACGTTTATTGGGATGATCCAAATGAACTGGTTGATCGTCTACGTTTACTCATGGCATCTCAAGCTGCTGGTAATCCAAGTCACACAAATGAAATTATATCGATAATCGAAGAATTACGGGAGGCTGGAATTATATATTAACAGTATTTTTTGAACTGTGTCGGTCAGTCTTCTACTGTTCATAGAAGTGTACAGAGCAAAAAAAAAAATGAGTATCGACATATTTGGACGTTCGTTAACAACAGCTGCAGTTATTAATGGACCACCTGGACCACCTGGAGTTGGTTTTAAGAACTCCTGGTGGAGATTATGATTTGGAGAGTAAAAGATTGTGTCGTGTTGGTGATCCTACAGATGATAATGATGCAGCAACTTTGAAATTTAAGCGTGATCTTGTCCATAAAAAATTGACTTTAATGTATGATAGTATGAAAGATGATCTGTCCGAGATCATTTCACTTTTGCATGCCGAAGTGGTAACACTAGACTCTACTGTAGTATCATTAAAGAAAAAGGTTCAAGAACTAAAATTAAAGTTAAAAAAGCAGATAACAAAAAAAGAATCATTTGATGACAATACCCGGCGTATAAAAAAATTGGAGGCTAAAATTTTTAACGATGAAGGACAAGAAATCAGTAATAGCTTATAAGCTCCATAAACAAGCTCGTAGAAATTACCTGCGACGACATGTTGATATCCGTGGGCTCGATGAAACCTGGCAGGCAGATTTAGTTGAAATGATCCCATACGCTACATCAAATAAAGGAAATAAATACTTGCTGACGGTAATAGATATATTCTCCAAGTACGCTTGGGCTGTACCAATTAAAAATAAAAGTGCTAGTGATGTTACGAATGCAATGAAATCCATATTTCAACAAGGACGTGTTCCAAAAAATCTTCATGTCGATCAAGGCAAAGAGTTTTACAATAAAGAGTTCAAAGATCTTATGAAGCAGTATAAAATTAATATGTACTCTACATTCAGCAACCTGAAAGCATCCATATGTGAGCGTTTGAACCGAACACTCAAAACTAATTTGTGGCGTCAATTCTCTGCTCGTGGTAATTATAAATGGATCAACATGCTAGAAGAATTGTTAAATACTTATAATAATACTAAACATCGTACAATTAAAATGAAACCTGTTGATGTAACTGTTGCTAATGAAAAAAAACTGTTTAAAAATATATACAAACCTCTTCAAATGCAACAGCGAGTACGAAAATCTAAGTTCAAAGTTGGAGATAAAGTTCGCATTAGCAAACATAAACATGTGTTTGAGAAAGGTTACACCGCTAACTGGACAACAGAGATTTTTACTATAAAATCTGTACAAAATACGGTACCTACGACCTACAGACTTGTAGACTATCAGGACCAGCCAATAAAAGGTGGATTCTACGATGAAGAACTCAGCAAAGTTAAATATCCGGATGTTTACCTGGTAGAAAAAGTTATAAAAACACGTGGAAATAAATTATATGTAAAGTGGCTCGGCTTTGATAGCTCTCACAATAGCTGGATAAATAAATCTGATCTGTAAAAAATGTATTATATTTTTTGAAATAAAACAAAATAATTTTTAATCATGTATATATATGTTTTATTTTTTTTTTTACTAGCCTAAAATTTATAAATATTTTTTACATTTTTTTCCTTTTGTTTGGTCTCGGTATAGTCATAATTTCATCTCTTGACACTTCGTAATCCCATGGTACGGTATCAGTGCTGTTTAACAAAAGCTGACGTTTGTCATCTTCCCAACTTAAAGCTATTTTATTTTGAACTATTGTACTAACACTATGTTTGTTACTTTTAATTACATATTGTTCCTTACTTAAATTTACATGATCTTCTAAACATCGTTTGAAATCTTCAAAAGTGATAGTTCGCAAAGTCGGACGTTTAACACCTTTGGCTCGCTTTTTTACCTGATCTTCATTATGAATTTTAAAAGCGTACAACTTTGCTCTAAGTCCAATGAATTCTGTCATAATTTTACCATTATTCTCATCCTTCATCAGCCCTAAAACTTTTTTATTAACTAGTGGTGTATTGTAAACATTATCAGGTGGATAATCAGAGGTGTCAAACTTGACGATATCACGTTTGATGATCTCATAGATGTCTGGTACAATAAAATGGTAAATAAGACTATCAGTATCTGTGTACATGAGTTTTGATTCATCATTTGCAAAATTTTGTTTCACATAATTATAATGAAAGTCATGTATGTAAGTTTTTGATAGATCTAATATACAAAAACCAACATAGATTGGTTTGACAAAGCGTACTTTTGCCACCTTCAATTCAATAATTATCATATTCGTGTCAAAAATAGTAAGACTATGGAAGTTGGGCTTACAAATATAGTCAGCAGCGCCATATCTACCGGCCCATCTTGTTACTATATGAATCTCTTTATATTTTCTAACATTTTCCATAGCCTTACCAAAAACAGCATTATTCATAAGTTTATAAAAGTCTTTTTCAAACTCATTTTTAGCAACCTTTCTACAATCTGTATTTTTATCAATATATGACTTAAGCCAGGGTGACTGCTCAAATTTTAAAACTGTAAATCTTTGTTAATTTTAATTCTAAATCTAAATATTGTTTTAAATTCTTATAATGTATAACATAATTTTTTTTATCATATAAAGTTGTCGATAATTTAGTATACTCGCTACCCGGCGGTGAAAAGTGTTCAGGTCATAGTGGTAAATCTTTATGTAGATCATGCAATTGCTGAGGATAATGTAGATCAACTTCTAATACATAACCAACACTATCGATGTCTAAAAATTGATCTACGTTATCGACGTCGAAAGTAAGATCTTCAGGCGGGTAAACCCATTCAAATGAACCTTTTGGTAGCGGCATACTCATAGCAGTACCATACAAATTATTTACATCGTAATACATTAAATAGGATTCAGCTTGATTATAATCAAAGTTAGATCGCATGTAACGATTATTTGCCGCTGCATACCTATTTGTACACTGAGACACACCACCCCTGATACCTTTTTCGATAAAAAGCATCATTTCAGGATCAGTAAATAACTCGAGTTCAACATTTGTATATTTTAACATCGCATCGAAAGCGAGTCCCGGTGCCGTATAGTAATGTAAAGGATCTAAGCTATAGGTAGCCATACAACTATGTCTGAAATTTTGAAATATGTCAGCTAAGAGAAGGACATCTGTCTTCAAATATAAATCTGAATATTCCCCTAATGTTTTGATATCAAATTCATTCCAAACTAGTTGAGCGAGGGCATAATCATTATCAGATACGCCATCTTTCTATAATTTAGTATAAAATGAGTCCTGATAAGGCAACTGTTTGTCATTAAGTTTGTCAATATCAGTTACGTACTCGTATGGGAATACACTCTTTCGAGTAACTAATTTAAATTTTTCCGGATCACTGTAATGTTTTTGAGTAATCTGTTTATCACAATCATTTAGATTAGATGCTAATTTATCAAGACTAGATGCCATAAACCTGAATGAATCTATAAAACGTAAGCTAACTGACGTATTTCCAACATATTTCGTGAAAGATATATAACGTTCTTTGTTAATTGGTAATAATGTAATTTTACTCTCGAAAACAGTTGATAAAGATCTTATTATAAAATGGGAATCGTAACCAGATAAATTATGAAATACTATTGGTATAGTGTGAGATTTTTTATAATTTATATTACAAGATAAGAGAGCTGGGCCGCGATAATAACCAGTAAAATGACAGTGATTGTAGCATTTATCTGTAACAGAAGTTATAGATCTTTCACAAATATGACAAACAGTTGCTTGCTCATGACTCTCTTTTTGTTGTCTCGACAGAGGTTTCATAACAACAGGATTTTTCAAGTATGATTCGACTTCTAATGCTAAACATTCGAATTTTTTTACAAACCACTCGATGCAGGTTTGTGATCGATTAAGTTTAAATTTAAATAAATTGTTATTATAACTGCAAAAACGATAAAATGCTATACTATGTGGTATATGTTTGTCAGAATTATCATTTTCTTGGGGCTCAAGTGTACATTCTAGGTCTGCATAGACAACAAACGGTACAGTATCTTTATACTGGTAATTTTTAAACTTTAAAATTTTATTTTCTTCAGTCGGAAATGTCATGTGAACTTTATTTAATGCAAAACAGTCTTTTTTATGATCTTCAATCGATTTGTCAAGTTTAAAATGATTTAAGCATCGGTCACAAAAAAATAATTTACTTTTCGAAGCTGATATCTGACTTTTTACTAATCGTGAAAGATCTTTAATTAGAGCAAAATGATATATAGGCTTATAATCTTTATACTCATTACCTGTCATATTTAAATTAACATTAGCTTGTAACATTAAAAGGTGGACTGTTTTTCTATTATTAGGTTTACAATATTTACTTAAATATAATGGAGTTATAATACTTTTTTCAGACTTTTTCTTTTTAAAGTAAGATTCAATACCATATACATTAATCGTTAAGTCATTTAGTCTTTCGAACTAAGGGATTTGTTTAAGTGTCATAGGAAATTTAATACCTGTATATTCTAGCACCGTACTATCATGTGGATACGCCGATGTTTTCTCAGGATGTCCAGTGTTGGGAAGATGAATCGCAGCAACGACGCTCCATAGAAAACAGTACATATCAAAGTTTTCTATGTTGAGCACTGCTCGTTTTATTTGGATATCTCGATGAAGCCTCACAACTGTTGAACTCCC
This sequence comes from Microplitis deprimator, assembly GCA_964016945.1. Lineage (NCBI taxonomy): Eukaryota > Metazoa > Arthropoda > Insecta > Hymenoptera > Braconidae > Microplitis > Microplitis deprimator. The sequence continues at coordinate 14,001,687 of OZ024712.1, forward strand.
TCCTTGCAGAGGTGTGTATTTTGACATGGTTAAAACCAGATTGGTAATCTCTGTCAAACTCCACCCTGAATCCTTTTGATTAAATTCTTTCACCTTGTTTAACATTTTATCGTATACAAAGTCCGTATACCACTCAGCTAAAAATGTTGCAGGTAAAATCGCCCGACTCTTGGTGTTAAATGATTTGACTTCTTCTTCGATCGATGTATTTTTTTAAATTAGTAAAATAGTTCAACATTTACTTTAACACCTGCAACGTTTTCCAGCATTTCTTGGATTTTATCCAAGACAATGTCTTTAGACACATTTAAAAAATCTCTCAAGTCAGTGTGAGAGCGGTTGATTATTGATCTTGTTTTAATGTTATTCGAGAAAGCGTTCTCAAGATCTTGCCATTGATTAGATTGATTATTTACACTGAAATCACCACCTGCTACCTGGCCACTTAGTTGTAGAAACTGATTACTGTACCAACAAAGAACTGCTATGTTTGCTTGCACACTTTATCGCACTTGAACAGTTGTATTAGGATCTGTCAAAATTGTATTAAAATAGTCTATTGTATCATTACAAACACTGTAACACCTCTGGCATTGCTCTTCATCCACCACCTCCGATTGCAAATCATTATATGATTGTGCTACCGTATTTACTAAATCATGAAGAGCTTTAACTAAACCCGCATGAAAAAACCATATATGTTTAAAATATATGTAAAAATATATTCAAATATCGGACAATATATGTGGCGAAAATAACTATATGTGTTAATATATTTTTTTTTTATAAAAAAATATATTCCTTCCATATATTTAAAAATAAACGCAATAGTTTATATTGGAATATGTTTAAGTATTATAAATTCATATATGGTGACAATATATTATGTCAATATATTATATCGTATATCATAAATGTATGTGTTCCTTATATAAACGAATTTATTTTTATCTCTATAAGATTCTTTATATTTTTTTTATATATGCAAAAATATATTTTTTTAATATATGTAAAAATATATTTTTTTCATGTATGCAAAATTATATTTTATCATATAAAATTGATTGTATCGCATGAATATAACATTTTAGTGTAAAAATAATAGATTGTCTGATACAATCGTCGATGTGAAACCAGCTTACACTCATTTATAATCCTGGCATCCGTAGCATGACTCTAAACTTCTTTAATTTAAATCGTGAGGAATTTCAGATTTTTTTAATAATTATATGAAATATATATAAGATTTTTTAATTTATTAGGGCATCAGTGGAAATAAAGGTATTTTTTAGGTGTAACTTTAATCAATTAGTAAGAAAACGAAGAAGAGTTTTTAAGCTGTCGGAGGGTATAGTTCACATTTCTAATATGTAAATAGTTTTTGTCACTATTGGGAACGTACACAAATGTTATTTATTGATGTACTTTGACGTTGTATTTTGAATAAAATCAACTTTTTATTTCGGAAAAAGGACCTCATCTTTTCAATAAATAACTTGAAAGTCGACTAGTTAATGCACACGAATTTCACCCGATTTATTAGTTATAAAAAACGGTTCGATAACTACGGTCAGAGAACTTATCGAACAAATGGAGAGTAAGCACGGATTGAGTGCAAAGGGAATGATTATTTATCATCATTTTCTCTTTTGGAGTTGAAATAATTTTGTGTTTTTTGACATAATTAAGAAAAAAAGAATGTCATGAAGCTTGTATTTAAATTATGAATCAATATATATTTTAGTTCGTAATTGATTTTAGTTATATACAGTTCGAAACTCTTTCATTATTGAAGCTAAATCTCCAAAGCCACTTCCTACGTGGATGAATATTTTTCAAAAACTTATAAGTTCAGAGCAGTGAAGTAAAAATACACTCCGGATTAAGTCGTTATTTTTTTTTATAGTAGATTCACAACTGAAAACTTGCTGTTACTATACAACTTAACAACAGAACGTATATATATCTTCGAAATTAATTAGGCAACCACTTTAACAAGAGTTGGTGATGGACAAATTCAGCTTTTTTTTTGTTCTTTTGGGAAAAAAAAGTTGGAGCAATAGAATAAATATTTTTGATATTCGTCTAGTCTAGCACTACAAATAATAATAATAATAATAAAATACTTATTTAATCTCTTAATTAATGATGATTATCAAGTACAGTGGTTATTCTGATTAATAATTATAATTAAGAATATAGCAGATGCAGCAGCCGTTCGGCACGCGCTCAGGCGAACGAAAGTTTCTGATCGTTAAGCTTGGGATGAAGATCCAGTGATCGATAAAATGGGAATTTTATCGATCACTGGAGCTTCACCCAAACCGAAACTGTACTGGCTAGGTTTTCTCTGTAGTTTTCCTGGTTTTCCTAGCTACTGCACCTCCATTGCACAAGAAAGGTATTAGGGCATCACCGTAATTATGCAATACAGTACAAGCACAAGTCGGGCCACAGCCACACAATGAAGGCAGAAGGAGAAGTAACGCAGTTTGCAATATTAAGGCAAAAGTGTAAAAGGCCAAAAAAGCCATATACTGCAACATTTTATAAAAAAATAAAACATTAAGAATATATGTACACGAACAATATTAAAAGTACAAAGTTGAAAAGAAGTAAAATCAAAAGTAAATAAATTTTTTTCATCATACATTTTTTTTTATTAAAAAGTTATAAATAAATATTATTAATTGTTTTCAAGCTTTAATATTTAACTTTTAAGATTATAGTTTAAGCGTAGTAAATATTCTAACACCCTTTGAAACACAGTTCTCTATTTCATGATATATTCAATAGATAAAAAGTATAAATATAGACATGTCAGTACCATAAGTATAGTACAATTATAGTTATGAATATACCTTTATTTAGAGGATTAAATTTATGTTTTCAAAAAAAAAAAAAAGGAAGGTATAAAATAATGGAAAATCGTAGTAAAGCAAGTACAAATTTTATCTAATTCATTATCAATAGTTCACATAAATGAAATGCAAAGTATAATATATAATCTAATTATGTTAATAATTCTAAATCACACGTAGGCAAGCAAGCAATATAAGAGTGATTTTCAGAGATTTCTAAAATTACAACTTTTTTTTTAACAAATTTGGAATCCACAGCTGCTAATATATTGATTTTCTCATCCAACACAATCAAGTGATCAAGTTTTCTATTTTTTATCAAAGGTTTTCTTTTTTGATGGGTAGTAAAAACCTATTAAATAGTTACTTTGACCAAAACTTGATGTTAAGCCAATAAAATTGTTTATTTCAAAAATAAGATCATTCTCTAGCATCACAACATAATTTATTCTTTTTGTTTCTCTTTTATAATTTTTACTTGTTATTACTTCATTATTTATGATGCATCTATCATATGTTAAAATTGATATGCTCTGATCTATTGTAATGTTAATGCGATTGAATGCGGAACATTGATCGGTGGGCAATTTATTTAAATTTATTGATTTACCTATAACATTACAATTATTTATTTGAAATTTAGAAGCAGGTTTCTTCGTCTTATTCAATAACACGGTCAAATAGTTTTTTTGATGATAGTCTGAATCATTCCAGTACAAGCGTGATAAGCGATCAATTACACATTTTAATCGAAAAGAATCACATATTTGCAATTCAACACCATTAGGACTTTGTACAGATGCTTCTATTGTCTGATTAAAATCCTAATAGATAAAAGCACTGTGTGTATAAAGAGGTCCCCAGTTTTCCACACTAGTAGCTAAATGGGCCAAAAGATGAACATTAAAACTCATATACTTTTCTCCGTATAGTAATTTGACTCCAAGAATGAACTCATTTGAACATTGTCCAGCGTATATTATTTCGGATTTCATAATTGATTTCTTGACTAAAATAGAAATACCCTCTACTAACAAAGCCCAATGCTCAATGTATTTTTTTGGAAAAAATATTTTTAGCACAGGTAAACTATAAACTAGAAGAAAAATTATCCATTCGTGGGCTTTCATGTGAATACGATCGGTCAAAAGTCTAGGTGTTCGTGAGATATAAGATGTTGGACGCAACGAAGTAATACATTTATTAACTGAGTCAATAATTGTGCCAAAATAAAATTTTTCACCTTTATTATTTTTATCAAACCATAAATTAGAAAATTGGCGACAAACACCGAGGCCAACACAGTGCATCCAGTCAACGTCTAAGTTATTAATTATACCGTAGTTTGGTATCTCGCACAAGACTGATGTTTCTTTTATTCCTTTTTTGTTTATTTTTTTAACCTTCTTAGCATGTACTAAAGTGTCCTCATGGTTTCGTAAACCATCACCAAAGAAGCTCCCATTCATTTCCGGGTATACTCGTGTGTTACCATTGCCCTTTTTGACTGATTTCCCTGGATTCAAGCATAAGCCGCATCCATATTCACCATTAAATTGCGTTGAGCACCTCACAAGCGGACGAGCAACTGAGTCACACACGCCCATCAAAGTGATAACAGTTTTTTTATAAATTTGACCTTGATATGAACAAGTAAATCCATCACTCAATAGCTTTTTAGCTTCATCCACAAATGGTATAAGATAACTATTCATTTTCTTCGGCTTACCAACTCCAAACCAAATACTCGATAATAGAATATTGTTCCGTCTGTCACATAGATCTAATTCGTTTACTGTACAAAGCACAGGATATACCGATGTATTAGAGCTATCAAAGATCGGTACTCCATCTACACTGAAATTTATTGATATCATACTATCATTGAACATGTGCTTTTTATACATTTTACCGTCATAAATGTCCTCAATAGCATATTGATTTATTTTTTGACGATTTCTCGAGTATAGATTGTGAGCATCGGTTGTTTCAAACAATTCTTAGAGTTGATTTGCTAATGGTAAGTGTAAGAATTTACCTTTATCTGATTTATAATTAATTTCTAGTTGACAATTCTGACAATTAATAGGATGATCCTTATCAGAGCCTAAATAGTTATCGCAATTATCGCAAATATAATAAGTTGAGATATTTTGAGAATAACGATTTAAAATAGTTTTCCAATAATATTTCGAACTTTTGGAATTATTTGTTTGAGATGAAATATTAACTAATTTTAAAATGTCTTGAGCCACAGTATAAGTTGTACCACGTCTCCATTTAATTGCCATAACCAGAAGATTATTAATTAATTGATTTTTAGGAATTTCTTTTGATTCGTAAGGTATTATTTTCTCATTTACAATTTTTTCTACACTAAACTGTCCTTGAGTAGCGGTATCACTGTTATTAATGACATTAATTACATTCTCAGTGTGACTTGGAACAGAATCGACATCCATATTTATATCTTGCACTTCTTGTAAAGGTTCTTGATCATCCTGAAAGATAACAAAATCAATTTATCTCGTAGTTAAAACAAACATGAATAACAATAATTTCAGACTTATGTATAACAAGTTGTCCATCCGTGAGTGAGTGTGTGTGTGTGTATGTGTGTGTGTGTGTGTGTGTGTGTGTGTGTGTATTAGGGTGCGTCATTTCAGAGTAACATTTTTTTTTTAAGTGTATGTGGAAAAAAGCATAGTTCAACACAAAAAAAATTTTTTGCGCAAGAAAAAAAATTCTATGACGATTACAAACCTAGCTCATTGAAAAATTCAATTTTCCCACTTAAATAAGCAGGGAAATTATTTTTTTAGCTTTAAGTATTTTTAACTAGTTAACTCATCGATAGATCGAATAAACTAATACATATTTTTGTAGGAAATTGAACGCTCTACAAAAAAGGTCTCTTATCATTTTTTGATAAATCCATCTGTTCAAAAGTTATTAGAGCTCGAAGTAAAGTTCGAGATCTTTTTATTTTTCCGGCGAAACTATCAGGCTTATCACAAAATGTTCTAGAGTCTTTTTTGTTGATAATTTTATTCTCTACAAATTATTATCAGTAAAGTTTTTTCAAATTCCGCATTGTTTTCAAGTTATTTTCATTTTAATTTTAAGCTCTTAAAAAAGTGGTTCTGATCGATTTCAACAGCTCGACATTGAAATGGAAATAACTAGAAAACAGTGTAGAGTTTGAAAAAACTTTACTGATAATAATTTGTAGAGAATAAAATTATCAACAAAAAAGATCATATAACATCTTGTGATAAGCCTGATAGTTTCGCCGGAAAAATAAAAAGATCTCCAACTTTACTTTGAGCTCTAATAACTTTTGAACAGATGGATTTATCAAAAAATGATAAGATTCTTTTTTTGTAGAGCGTTCAATTTCCTACAAACTATGTATTAGTTTATTCGATCTATTGATGAGTTAACTAGTTAAAAATACATAAAGCAAAAAAAAAAAATTTTCACGTGTTATTTAAATAGAAAAATCGAATTTTTCAATGAGCTAGGTCTGTAGTCGACATAGAATTTTTTTTCTTGCACGAAAATTTTGTTTTTGTGTTGAACTATGATTTTTTTCACATGCACTTAAAAAAAAAAAATGTTGTTCCGAAATGACGCACCCTAGTGTGTATGTATATGTGGGAGTGAGGTGTTTGTAAACTCTATTTATCCGACGATATCTTTAGAACGGGTCAGCCGATTTGAGCGTACTTGACGACAATCAAAAGAGCTCACTAAGAACTAATTAGATTTTGAAGTCAATCAGTCGAGTAATTTACGAGTTATAGGAAAAATAAAAATTAAAAAATTTTTTTTTTTTAGATTTTTTCTGTATAACTTATGAGCCACTTTTCCGATTAGCCTTAAAATATAAACCATTCTAAGTCTTATTGATTCCTTTATATACCTGCCGAGTACGTTAAAATCGGTTGATTCGTTCCTAAAATATCGTCGGACAAAAATTATTCTTTCTAAGTGAAATGCATGTTAGTAGTGAGACAGGGGGGGTTCACCCCCCCCCCCCCGATAACACAGTACCCTTCCTTACCGACCGTCGCGGATACCTCCCGCCGGTAACTTATCATATCTACTGTCAGTAATTTGTACACATCTGTGGTCGGTAAACGTACCTGTCGTCGGTAAAGTGGGTATTTATATAACCGACTGTTGCCAATGTTGGTCGGCAGTCAATTATCATGCGTATGATGACAAAATACTGTCACACTATCATCGGAGCTCGTACCTTACCGTATACCAGCCCTGATGATAGCATGACATGTATTTATATGATGATCATTCTGAGGATTTATATATTCAAACAGGGGGTAGGACGAGCACTTGCGAGAAGCTCTTATGCCACTGCCATCTAGCGGTACAGTTCTTCCCCCACCCCTTCTTTTTAGCTGGTAACGTCATCCAGCGTGTCTGAACTCGCTTTTTATGAGGTAGAGTGGGGGAAATGAAGCTGCGCAAATGCTTGAACGATTACATCATCTTCTGCGCTGTTACTAAGCTCATATTTCAGACCAAGTGGGGGTAATATGAACCTGCGCAATAGCGTCCGTTTACCCGATTACATCATCTTCTGCGCCGTTAACCGTTACTAAGCTCATATTTCAGACCAAGTGGGGGAAATATGGACCTGCGCAATTGCGTCTTTTTACCCCGATTACATCATCTTTTACGTCATAAGACAGGTTCAAACTCGTTTTTTCGGCAACTAAGTGGGGGAATAAAGAGTTTAGCGGGTGACTCTCGCGCCCATATGCATCAGTCTGCCTAAGTTTTTGAAGCAAAAACTACCGTTGCTTAATTAAAAAAAAAACCTGTAAAAAAGTGATTAATAAATGGACCGTCGAATTCTAAGGTATAGTAAAAAATTATATCTTTTTGAGGAAACTAGCGTGCATCTTTTCAACCATATTAACTAAACAATCTCTTACAGACCTCATGTATGCGGCGATCTATGTGATCATTCAGCACAGATTGAGTTCGACGAAGTAAGTGTTGTGAGTGAACAAGAAGACAATTACACTCGGAAATTAGTTACTCGAGAGAAAGAAATTGACTTACAGATCTTGTATTGGAAGAACTTATTACTATCTTTCAAAGATCGTAAAGATTACGAGCAAGCGTGTCATAGAATTACATACGTTATAACTCATTTAATGTTCAAACTTAACTCATCGAAATAAAGTGTAGACACCTCAAATGGATCAACTAAGTGAAGAAGAATTAGATTATCTAATAAACCAGCCGCCATACGCTGTATTTGAAGCAGAATTATTAACACGTTATTTTGAAGAACCAATTCAAGACTATATACAAAGGTTTGTACGTGATATTCATCTTCTACAAACTAATTTGAATATCATTCAAAGTAGACGTGATAAAAACGTGTGTCCATACTGCTGTGCATTCAAAGACTCTGTAAAAAACTGCATCAAGTAATCGAAAGTATCGAAAAACTAGAAGAACGTATCAACAAGAAATAAAAGACAATGGAATTCATCATAGATTTCGCAGGGTTTGTTATGCCAGATGACACCTTAGTAGTGAAAGAATTATGTGTAGTTGATATTTATGAAAATTCCTCAAAATATAAGTGTAAACATTTTATCTTTCAACCACCATTGGAGTACGATGGAGCAATTATGCAAGAAACTTTTGATGAGAGTGGGTGCGGCCATGGTATCCGGTGGGACTCAGGTGAAACACCATACGACAAACTCCAAGAAATTATTAAAGATTTAGTGAGCAAAGCAAGTTATATTTATGTTGACGGAAAGCAAAAAGACAAATGGTTGACGATCATGACCGATTACTCCACACAAATCATCGACATCCAACTAATGAGACATTATTCATTTGAAAACGTGGATCGCTATAATAAGGAAAAATGTCCGCTGAGGCTGTATCATCGTCGAAGAACACATGCATGTGCTTTTCAAAATATTCAACAATTAAAGAGTTGGTTTCTGGAATTCTGGGGTGACGAACCATCATACGAAAAATCCGTGCAAATATATTATCAACTGTCTGATTTGAAAAAAATGCATAAACGTGATATCGCTTGCCTTGATTATCACTTTCTTCTACGTTTTGCGAGGACTTAAATACGTCATGTCTACGATACTCTTCCAGTGGAATTACAGAATAATGATAAAATAAGAGATTACTCATTTTGTATGGACCACTACCCAGCTACTGGTGGCGATTGGGATATCTGTGGAATATGGCTTTATCCATACCGAAAAGATTGCCCAAAGTGTATAAATAATAGTAATCCTATAAAAATAATAATTCATAAAACAAGTTAAAAAATTATACAATTTAATCAAACTTATGTATTAGGTTAAGATTATAAATAAAACAAATTAATTCATTGATAAAAAAATTTTTATTTATTTATTAAGGTTATTTTTTTAATTAATACAGGTTCTATAATATATCTTGATCTTTCTCGATCTCGAGCCATTTGCTCCCATTCACCTTGTCTAGCAGTTTTGTATGCATACCTCCATGTATACATATAATGTATAGTTGGTGTCAGATCAAATTGCACAACCATGTTTCAAGTCAATTTTCGTACCGTGCTGCTGATGGGGTTATACTCAACGATTCGATCGTGGATTATTAAACAATAAGCTGTTGTGTTTTGTGGAAATTGATTTGTGGATTCAAACTCCAATCGAATGTCTACTGGTCCAGATTTAATTGCCTCATTCTGCTTGGAACAGTCTATGACACAGAGCGGAGCTTCTTGCAAAAATTTCTGCTTTGTTAACAGTGGCTCAGCCTCTTTATTATAGTATGAAGATTGGAAATCAGTGTACATATTATACAATAAAGCATACTGATTGTCGTTTATGTCCAAATTCAGATCCCCGTACGGATAACTCTGTGAGTTCAGGAATAACTTTACGTTACGAAGCGTACAATGATCAAATCGACTCGCATTCTTCCTTGCATCGTTTTTTCTTGCTGTTTGAAATCCGAGGATGACGTAACGTGGCTTCTCCAGTTGTGTTGATGTTTTGACAGCCCAAATATGTCTTGATGTCGCTGGTAACAGCGGATACTCATACAATTCCCAGGTTCGAAAACTAATTGAGATAGCCGGATCACTGGTAATATAATTTAATGCTTGAATTTTTTCCTTGTCTGATAGGGTGACATACGGCACAATCCACTCGATTTTTTGTAAAGTTAACTTTACTTCCTCAGCTCCCGCTGCTTGTTGCACGTAAGCATTAATGTCACTGTTTGAAATCGTAAGAACTAACTCTAGCTGAACATTCATAAGAACTTTCAGATAATCTTCAGCAAAACCACTTAAAATATTCAGTGGAATCAATAAATCAAAGCTTCCTGCAGCGTTTGTTAATTTAACATCATCTTCCATCACCCAGCCAGCATTCTCCAAAGCACTCAACTGATTTGGACTGAATGATACATAACCTTTCATCAGGCTTGTTATACCAACGTTACTACTTCGATCAACTTCAACACCATTCATAAGTAAGCGGAATTCTTTAATCATGTGGCTAATCCCCATATTAACCAAGTTGGTGGTGGCAGCGACAGCAGTATTATCACTCTTGGTAAACTTCCCGAGAATATGAAGTGCACTTTTGCTAGGAAGTATGCACAAATTTTGATTTTGGATTGTGATACGAACTTCATCATTGTTGTTCAAAGTCGACGATGCATACGGTTGATGAGCATGCAGTTCATAGTGAGCAATTGACTCATCGAATATAATTGGTCGTTGAATATCCAATATATTAGCCATTATTTTTTATATCCTCGGTCACCTATAGCACCGTACTTTTCGCCTTTCTCGTAACTACCGTACGGTGTACTACCTTTTATGCTTGGTGCCGAATATTTATCTTTGCTATTTTTAAAATCTGTGCCGTATTTACTTTGTTGGCTCTCTAAATACTTTCTCAAGTTCTTTGAAGCTTCGTTATTGGACATTATACTCAACAGCTCACCACCACCACCTAAGTCTTTCGACACGGGATTATGCAGCAGAAATTAAATTTTATTTTGTGAATCTTCCACGTTAACGTAGTCCGAGACTTTTCAGGAACAGCTTGTTCTGATGTGTTAACGCCTTGTGAGGTGTTCTTCGACTGATTGTGCTTGGCCATGTTGATAGCTTTTTATAGCCCGCACCACTCTTTGTATCATACACAATACCCATTTATATCGTTTTCACATGTAATCTTATGGTTATAGTTTCACCCCTAAAATTTGCTAATTTTCCATCCTGATCCACTATACGTAGTCTTATATTATATATAGCATCTGCGGTGATTGGAAGGTAAATGACGTGTGATGGTAACTCAACGATCTTATATCCTGGTGGGACGCTCGGAAAAAACTCATGAATTGTATGAACTTTGTGTTCATTTATGTAAGCACCTGTGGTAATATTACACTCAACCCTTAAAGCATTTAGTTTTAGTATAGCCACAGGTAATTCTGATGAGTGAGTTTTGTTTGGTTGAAGCCGACGATTCTTGAAACCTAACAGTCGACCAATAGAATCATTAGGTATAAAATTTATAACCTGATCACATTTAATTTCACTTCTTAGTTCATTATTATTTGCTCTTATACTGATGCTAAGTCTCGGCAATGACTTTTGTATGTATTTCTCAATATCTCTAATTTCATAACTACCGGTCGGTATTTTAATTACTTTTTCTTTAACAGGAGCGATTCTTTTGGGGATTATTTTCTTGGGAATCTCTTTTTCAGGTTGCACATCAATCTTTGAAGCCAATGAAACATCATCATCATCATCACTTCTCGTCACTATAGTCACATCTCGTTTTTTCCTCTTTCCACCAGGTTTATCGATATTTCCAACGTTGTTATCCTCAATGTCATTCGTATCTTCTTGTTCTTCATTATCCAGAGGATAAGTTACATAAAACTTATTAGCGCCAATGTCTATATTAGGTATCGAATTAAATGTCAGCAATTCTACAAGACCCAAGACATAATTTTTTTCCTCTGACAACTCGATTGGTGGGAAATAATTCGCCTCTAGCACAGAGGATGATCCTGTCAGCGTTAACGTGAAAGACTCAGCCATGACTAATGTCCTGAGTAACTAGTCATATCAATTTAAAGTTGTCCGGAAAGAAATTTTAGACACAAATGCCCACATATAATTGTGTCAAAGTTTTGATATCTTTTATGATTATATTTCACGCTACCAACATCGAGATATTTTATAAGGTCTTCCGGTGGTTGTAAATCACCAAAACTATCGAAATAAATTACATTATCACGACTTTTTTTGTACGCAACCCAATGAGTTCCAGGTCCAAATCTGTCATCAAGATTGACAATAGCTGATTCGAATTCTTTAGGTCCAGATTTTGACAAATCGTTTCTCATGAAAACACCGCGGAAATTGGGTATCCTCAATGCCTTGGCGTATTTCATCAAGTCGATGTTTGTAAGTGCTCGATGTGGTAGCTCTACTTGTTTTTTGACTTACATCCTCTACCAACCGGTGGATATGGCCACAAATATAGACCCATACCACGTCTGTATGGCTTTAAATATAAGCCTTTACCTACAGCTATCTCTTCCATTTTTGAATTATGTCTCTTGCTTTCCTCTAACTGTCTTTTGGCTGAACTGGCATCGTTGACAGCCTTCGCAACCGCTGCAGCGCCACCAGCGAGAGCACCGGTTGCTGAAAGACCTGCAAATAGGGGTATCAAAAATGGAAGTACACCACCGATTTTAGATGGAACTGGTAAAACACGTGGCTGTCGAACATTTTTCTTCCCACCAGATTTTTTTACCTCTTGTCGAGCCCCTTTGAGTGCCGATTTAATTGGATCACCACCTGCTTGCATAGCTTGCTTAGCAGCCGTTACAATTTTTCTCAACGCCACCTTGGGTCGTCTGCTGGTACTTTTTTTCTTACCACTCTTTCTCCTCTTCTTACACACCATTCTTTTCTTCTTACCACTGATTCTCTTCTTCTTACCACCCATGCTCTTTTTCTTCTTCATTCCCATTCCGAAGCGTTTTTTTACCTTCATGATTTTGTTTACACTCCAAGCAGCAGCTTTTTCTCCAATAGAAGCGTCTTTCGCTTGAAAACGTTCCCACGCTTTGTCAGCTAATATTTTATCAGCCTCGTGACGTGCTGCCAAATTTTCTCGATTTTTCGAGTAAGCAATGTCGTGATTCTTACACGCTGCATCCAAAGGATTAATGCCAGGATCACCACAAGCCAATCTCTTCTCTAACTTTGTTCCTGGTCCACAATACTGATAACCGGGTATATGAAGTTCAAAAGGTAGCTTGTTAATGATACTGTTGACAATACCTTTCCCACTAATACGTCCGCACTCCATCACAGTAACATAATGACTGATAATAAATCATTATAAATGATCTTACTTATAGTCATAAAAAAGAGTTGTCACTGTAACAGTGAACCGTAAACATGGAGTTTAAAAAACACCACGCTAAATTACCTGTGATCAATTTCGATCAAATTGTTCAAGGTACAGGAGTACAAAGAATCAAAAGACATGGAGCTCTACTACCAAATAGTGTACGGGCAGTGTTTTGTGGTCCATCAAACTGTGGTAAAACAAATGCCTTATTATCACTTATTATACACCCCAATGGTCTGAGATTCAACAACATTTACCTATACTCAAAATCTCTCAATCAGCCGAAATACAAGTTCTTAGAGGCGTTGCTGAAGCCCATAGAGGGTGTAGGATTTTTTCCATTCAATGAGCACGAGGACGTGATTAAACCTGAGGATGCAAAACCCAATTCACTGATGATATTTGACGATGTCGCTTGTGAAAAACAGGATCACATTAGAGCTTACTTTTGTATGGGTCGACACAAAGACGTAGACAGTTTTTATTTGTGTCAAACATATACACGGATTCCTAAGCATTTAATACGTGATAATATAAATTTTTTAGTTCTGTTCCGTCAAGATGAAATGAATTTAAAACATGTATATGACGATCATGTAAATACTGACATGTCATACAATTCATTCAAAGAACTATGCTCTGCATGTTGGAATGATGGTAAATATGGTTTTGTGGTAATTGATAAAGATAGTGAGCTCAACAATGGACGATACAGAAAAGGATTTGACTGCTTTATTAGTATAAATTAAAGTGTAACTATTAATATGAATCATATATCTAGTGAACTCTAATACATCAACATGAAGCCTGAAGAGATTTCAAAACAAAAAGATGTGCTGCGTCAGATATCTGAAGCAAGTGACGCAATCAGACGAAAGCATAAAATGCTGAAGTTAGGAAAAGATAGCGCTGAAAAAGCTATGGGTGAAATGTTCAAACCCATAGTTACACCGTTGCAGAATCTAGTTGAATCGTCGAAACAAAAAATTAAGCAAGAAGTCAAGAAGGAAATTAAAGAAGAAGAGGTTACACAAAAGAACAATTCGACACTCAACAACAAAACAGATTTTGATCATACAAGTCATTATGATAGCTTTATGTCTGATGACGATGGGAGTAGTAGAATTCTTAATGAAACCCAGATAAATCCGTCTGCTTCCAGTACTCCCGCTAAACCGAGCAGTTTAGTGAAATCCTATTTAGCCAAAGTGTATAGAAAAAGTAAAGAAATTGATTTGAGATACGGCGTTCGTCGGCGGTACAATGATTTTTATATTGGTGATTCAGAAATAAATTTTGAGGAAATTACGTTTTATGTTAAAAATCAGGAATACCCAATAACTCCTGGTTTATTGGAATTGTTGTTCAAAAAATCACCCCATGATGCGAGTGTTACACAAGATGATAAAAATAAATACCTTGAGATCATTAAAAATACAAATGCTTACAGAAAAAATTACAAATCAGATGGTAGTATTTATGAAGACTCAACAATAAAGTTTAATAATTATATTGCTGATTTTCTTACAAAAAATACAAAAGCACTTAAGGGAAAAGGGTTGCCTAAATATAAGATTGTAAAAAAGAAGAAAACACATATGGATTACGTTTATTGGGATGATCCAAATGAACTGGTTGATCGTCTACGTTTACTCATGGCATCTCAAGCTGCTGGTAATCCAAGTCACACAAATGAAATTATATCGATAATCGAAGAATTACGGGAGGCTGGAATTATATATTAACAGTATTTTTTAACTGTGTCGATCAGTCTCCTACTGTTCATAGAAGTGTACAGAGCAAAAAAAAAAAAAATGAGTATCGACATATTTGGACGCTCGTTAACGACAGCTGCAGTTATTAGTGGACCACCTGGACCACCTGGAGTTGGTTTTAAGTTAACTCCTGGTGGAGATTATGATTTAGAGAGTAAAAAATTGTGTCGTGTTGGTGATCCTTCAGATGATAATGATGCAGCAACATTGAAATTTACGCGTGATCTTGTCCATAAAAAATTGACTTTAATGTATGATAGTATGAAAGATGATCTGTCCGAGATCATTTCACTTTTGCATGCTGAAGTGGTAACACTAGACTCTACAGTCGTCTCATTAAAAAAAGAGGTTCAAGAACTAAAATTAAGGTTAAAAAAAACAAGAAAAGAATCACTTGATGACAATACCCGGCGTATAAAGAAATTGGAAGCTAAAATTTTTAACGATGGAGGACAAGAAGTCAGTAATAGCTTATGAGCTCCATAAACAAGCTCGTAGAAATTACCTGCGACGACATGTTGACATCCGTGGACTCGATGAAACCTGGCAGGCAGATTTAGTTGAAATGATCCCATACGCTACATCAAATAAAGGAAATAAATACTTGCTGACGGTAATAGATATATTCTCCAAGTACGCTTGGGCTGTACCAATTAAAAATAAAAGTGCTAGTGATGTTACGAATGCAATGAAATCCATATTTCAACAAGGACGTGTTCCAAAAAATCTTCATGTCGATCAAGGCAAAGAGTTTTACAATAAAGAGTTCAAAGATCTTATAAAGCAGTATAAAATTAATATGTACTCTACATTCAGTAACCTGAAAGCATCCATATGTGAGCGTTTTAACCGAACACTTAAAACTAATATGTGGCGTCAATTCTCTGCTCGTGGTAATTATAGATGGATCAACATGCTAGAAGAATTGTTAAATACTTATAATAATACTAAACATCGGACAATTAAAATGAAACCTGTTGATGTAACTGTTGCTAATGAAAAAGAACTGTTTAAAAATATATACAAACCTCTTCAAAGGCAGCAGCGAGTACGAAAATCTAAGTTCAAAGTTGGAGATAAAGTTCGAATTAGCAAACACAAACATGTGTTTGAGAAAGGTTACACTGCTAACTGGACAACAAAGATTTTCACTATAAAATCTGTACAAAATACGGTACCTACGACCTACAGACTTGTAGACTATCAGGATCAGCCTATAGAAGGTGGATTCTACGATGAAGAACTCAGCAAAGTTAAATATCCGGATGTTTACCTAGTAGAAAAAGTTATAAAAACACGTGGAAATAAATTATATGTAAAGTGGCTCGGCTTTGATAACTCTCACAATAGCTGGATAAATAAATCTGATCTGTAAAAAATGTATTATATTTTTGAAATAAAACAAAATAATTTTTTAATCATGTATATATAAGTTTTTATTTTTTACTAGCCTAAAATTTATAAATATTTTTTACATTTTTCGTCTTTTATTTGGTCTCGGTATAGTCATAATATCATCTCTTGATACTTTGTAACCCCATGGTACGGTATCAGTACTGTTTAACAGAAGCTGACGTTTGTCATCTTCCCAACTTAAAGCTATCTTATTTTGAACTATTGTACTAACACTATGTTTGTTACTTTTAATTACATATTGTTTCTTACTTAAATTTACATGATCTTCTAAACATCGTTTGAAATCTTCAAAAGTGATAGTTCGCAAAGTCGGACGTTTAACACCTTTGGCTCGTTTTTTTACCTGATCATTATAAATTTTAAAAGCATACAACTTTGCTCTAAGTCCAGTGAATTCAGTCATAATTTGACCATTATTCTCATCTTTCATCAGACCTAAAACTTTTTTATTAACTAGTGGTATATTGTAAACATTATCAGGTGGATAATCAGAGGTGTCAAACTTGGCGATATCACGTTTGATGATCTCATAGATGTCCGGTACAATAAAATGGTAAATAAGACTATCAGTGTCAGTATACATTGATTTCGATTCATTGTTTGCAAAATTTTGTTTCACATAATTATAATGAAAGTCATATATGTAAGTCTTTGATAAATGTAATATACAAAAACCAACATAGATTGGTTTGTCAAAGCGTACATTTGCCGCCTTCAATTCAATAATTATCATATTCTCGTCAAAAACAGTAAGACTATGGAAATTAGGCTTACAAATATAGTCAGCAGCGCCATATCTACCGGCCCATCTTGTTACTATATGAATCTCTTTGTATTTTCTAACATTTTCCATAGTCTTACCAAATACAGCATTATTCATAAGTTTATAAAAGTCTTTTTCAAACTCATTTTTAGCAGCTTTTCTACAATCTGTATTTTTATCGATATATGACTTGAGCCAGAGTGACTGTTCGAATTTTAAAACTCTGTGAATTTTTGTTAATTTTAATCCTAAATCTAAACATTGTCGTAAATTCTTATAATGTATAACATAATTTTTTTTATCATATAAAGTTGTCGATAATTTAGTATACTTGCTACCCGGTGGTGAAAAATGTTCAGGACATAGTGGTAAATCTTTATGTAGATCATGCAATTCCTGAGGATAATGTAGATCAACTTCTAATACATAGCCAATGCTATCGATGTCGTTTAAAAATTGATCTACGTTATCGACGTCAAAAGATAGATCGTCAGGTGGGTAAACCCATTCAAATGAACCTTTTGGTAGCGGCATACTCATAGCAGCACCATACAAATTATTCACATCATAATACATTAAATAGGATTCAGCTTTATTAGGATCAAAGCTGGATCCCATGTAACGATTATTGGCCACTGCATACCTATTTGTACACTGAGATACACCACCTCTGATACCTTTTTCAATAAATAGCATCATTTCAGGATCGGTAAATAACTCGAGTTCAACATTTGTATATTTTAACATCGCATCGAAAGCAAGTCCCGGCGCTGTATAGTAATGTAAAGGATCTAAGCTATAAGTAGCCATACAATTATGTCTAAAATTTTGAAATATGTCAGTTAAAAGAAGTACATCGGTTTTTAAATATAAATCTGAATATTCCCCTAATGTTTTAATATCAAATTTATTCCACACTAATTGAGCAAGAGAATAATCATTATCAGATACACCATCGTTCGATAATTTAGAATAAAATGAGTCCTGATCAGGCAGCTGTTTGTCATTAAGTTTGTCAATATCAGTTACGTACTCGTATGGGAATACACCCTTTCGAGTTACTAATTTGAATTTTTCTGGATCATTGTAATGTTGTTGAGTAATTTGTTTATCACAATCATTCAGATTAGATGCTAATTTGTCAAGACTAGAAGCCATAAACCTGAATGAATCTATAAAACGTAAGCAAACTGATGTGTTCTCGACATACTTCGTGAAAGATATATAACGTTCTTTATTAATTGGTAATAATGTAATTTTACCCTCGAAAACGGTTGATAAAGATTTTATTATAAAATGGGAATCGTAACCAGATAAATTATGAAATACTATTGGTATAGTGTGAGATTTTCGATAATTTATATTACAAGATAAGTGAGCTGGACCGCGATAGTTACCAGTAAAATGACAGTGATCGTAGCATTTATCTGTAGCAGAAGTTATAGATCTTTCACAAATATGACAAACAGTTGCTTGCTCATGACTCTCTTTTTGTTGTCTCGACAAAGGCTTCATAGCAACAGGATTTTTTAAGTATGATTCGACTTCTAATGCTAAACATTCTAATTTTTTTACAAACCACTCAATGCAGGTTTGTGATCGATTCAGTTCAAATTTAGATAAATTGTTATTATAACTACAAAAACGATAAAATGCGATACTATGTGGTATATGTTTGTCAGAATTATCATTTTCTTGAGGCTCAAGTGTACATTCTAGGTCTGCATAGACAACAAATGGTACGATATCTTTATACTGGTAATTTTTAAACTTTAAAATTTTATTTTCTTCAGTCGGAAATGTCATGTGAACTTTATTAAATGCGAAACAGTCTTTTTTATGATCTTTAAACGATTTTTCCAGTTTAAAATGATTTAAGCATCGGTCACAAAAAAATAATTTGCTTTTCGAAGCTGATATCTGACTTTTAACTAATCGCGAAAGATCTTTAATTAGAGCAAAATGATATATAGGCTCATAATCTTTATACTCATTACTTGTCATATTTAAATTAACATTAGCTTGTAACATTAAAAGATGGACTGTTTTTCTATTGAGTTTACAATATTTACTTAAATATAATGGAATTATCGTACTTTTTTCAAATTTTTTCTTTGTAAAATGAGATTCAATACCATATACATTTATTGTTAAATCATTTAATCTTTCAAACTGTGGGATTTGCTTAAGCGTCATAGGAAATTTAATACCTGTATATTCTAGGACAGCACTGTAATGAGGATACGCCGATGTTCTCTCAGGATGTCCAGTGTTAGGAAGATGAATCGCAGCAACGACGCTCCATAGAAAACAGTACTCATCGAAATTTTCTATGTTGAGAACAGCTCGTTTCATCTGGATATCTCGAGGAAGCCTCACAAAAGTTGAAATCCCTCCTTGCAGAGGTGTGTATTTTGACATTGTTACCACCAGATTGGTAATCTCCGTTAAACTCCACCCAGAATCTTTTTGATTAAATTCTTCGACTTTGTTTAACATTTTTTCGTATACAAAGTCTGTATACCACTCAGCTAAAGATGTTGCAGGTAAAATAGCCTGACTCTTGGTGTTGAATGATTTGACTTCTTCTTCAACTGATGTATTTTTCCTGAATTTGCAAAATAGTTCAACGTTTACTTTAACTCCTGCAACGTTTTCCAGCATTTCTTGGATTTTATCCAGGACAATGTCTCTAGAGACATTCAAAAAATCTCTCAAGTCAGTGTGAGAGCGGTTGATTATAGATCCTGTCTTAATGTTGTTGGAAAAAGCGTTCTCGAGATCTTGCCACTTAATAGATTGATTATTCACACTTAAATTACCACCTGCTACCTGTCCACTAAGTTGCAGAAACTGATTACTGTACCAACAAAGAACTGCTATGTTGGCTTGCACACTTCGTCGAACTTGAACGGTGGTATTAGGATCTGTCAAAATTGTATTAAAATAGTCTATTGTATCATTACAAACATTGTAACACCTCTGACATTGCTCTTTATCCACCACCTCTGATTGTAAATCATTATATGATTGTGCCACTGTATTAACTAAATTGTGGAGAGCTTTAACTAAACCTCGTTGGGACATTTTTTTGAATTGTTCTATTAACACTGTGTTTTAAATCACAAACACTTGTGGAACAGGAATAATTATTTTATATAAAAAAACTTATGATGTGTTCACATAAAGATTTACACTTCAACTATAAATTAAGTGCGTTCTCACAAGCTATTTAAGCTTTCGACTATAGGTATAATGTCATCAAAGTTTCTGAGTATTCAAAACGAGGAACACACAGAGAGTAAAAAAATAAATCTCATAAGTATAATACTGAGTATATCAAATATTGATGATTTACTTGGGTGGTATAGATTGAAAAGAAAAGTATTAATCAACGATCGTTTAGGATTAAAGACAGAGAGTAAAAAATACATAATAAATTTTTAAGAATTATGAGTATCAAATATCGATGCTAGCACAGATCTCATTAAGCGGTAAAATAAAAATTGTTTACTTCCGGTGATAGAGTGATCGATGACAGATATGTTATATTACATAGAAGAGTGTTATAAAAATTATTTACTTGGGTGGTACAGATTAATAAGAAATCTAGATATCAATAACATGAACGGCCGTTTAAGATTTAAGACAGAGAGTAAGAAATTTAAGCGGTGTAATAAAAATTTTTTAATTCCGGTTATCGATGACAGATTTAAAACAGAGAGTTAAATAAATAATGAGACTGTAAGTATCAAAGATCGATGATAGTACGAATCTCATTAAGCGGTGTCATAAAAATTGTTTATTTCCGGTGGGTATGTTGGAATTATATAGAAGAGTGTTACATATCAATAACACAATCAATAGTTTAAAAAAAAAATATGTGAATTAAGGTATCAAATATAAGATTTATTATAAATATACGGTTTGGATCATAAAAAATGTTTATGTTGGGTAAATCGTAGAACGAAGATGTGAAAATATATGTAATTTAATATATATTTACTTTAGATCGTGAGATCGATAATGATAATGTCTTTTGAAATGGTATATGTAAAAAAATAAATGAAGTTATTAAAGACGGATAAAACTGTGAATCTATGGAATTTTTTGTATGAGTTGGATAGTACAGATCTAGTATCGATTTTTTTCAGACAGATGGCAGAGTTAACATGATTCCCTATTTTATCGATACATTCAAAAAATTTTAGAATATATCTTTAAAATGTACATTTTGAATTGATATGAAAGTTTTTAATTGATATGAAAAAAAAGGGATTTTCACACAAATAGGATAAAAGACAAAGTAAATTACTATAGTGAATTTCATAGTGGATAATATGTTCACATAGATTTTCAGGAAAAAGTCTTGTAATATAGAATTATATGTATATTATTCCAAGTTAAAGTGAGACACTCATATCTATCACTACATGTTAGAGTGAGATGCTCTATGGGTGTTTCTCACACATGCGATCGTTTTATGGGTTTGTTTATTAATTTTTAATCTCAACTGTGATTTCATTGATCTGTCATTATACATAGTTCAGAGATCGTGAAAAGGTCGATGACAGTTGAAGTCAGGCTTTCAAAAAGTATTTTTGAAACGGTTTTAGAAATTATTTTCTGGATTATACTGTTGGTGTTTTTTAAAGTGTTATTGAGAAAATATTGCTGAGTTTAAATTTTACTTGAATTGGTTTTTAAAATATACAGTGGGTGTTTTATTGAGTTTTATAAAACAATTTTTTAATAATAATATTGCTTAGAAGAATATCGGTTTTAAAATCTGCAGTGGGGGTTCATAAACAATTTTTAAAAAATATTATAAATTTGGAAGATTAATAAAGGAGCTTTTTTTATAACTTTAAATAAAATAATTAAGGTAAGTTAGTTGTCTTTAGTTCGTGTATTATAGGTGTAGGATATTTTTTATGTTGTGAAATATGTATAATTTATAGATGGGAAACACATTCAGTTACGACATTGTCATCCCAATTTGGTGGATAAGATTTCCACGGTTGATAGATGGAGTTATGGACTTAATAGTCAATGCTTTGACAAGGGCTGTTCGTCGTGGAAAAAAATTAGATGGAACATTATTCCGAATGGAAGGATTGATTGCAGAACTAAACATCGAGCATAATGATCTGTGTTGGTGGTTCCGCATCCCTAACATAGATGCGGATAGAACGGATCTGCGGTATTATTACAATGCCACACGTGATTCACTCTTTGGAATCTGGCCCGGGGTAGTTAATAAACTAAAAAACCCCAACCCTTCAGGTATTATTTTTTTTACACCTTATCATCG